>PVHT020000886.1:2064725-2123089 GCA_004024745.2 Catagonus wagneri | reverse complement strand
ATCTAGGGCCGCACCAGTGGCATATGGTGGTTCCCAGGCCAGGGGTCTAATAGGAGCTGTAGCTGCCGGCCTACACCACAGCCACAACAACGCGAGATCCGAGTCGCGTCTGCAACCTACACCACAGCTCACAGCAACGCCGGATCCTTAACCCACTGAGCGAGGCCAGGGATCAAACCCACAACCTCATGGTTCCTAGTCAAATCCGTTAACCACTGAGCCATGACGGGAACTCTGTCTGACTTACTTCACTCAGTATGAGGGTTTCTAATTCCATCTATGTTGTTGCAAATGACATTATTTTATTCTTTTTTTATGACTCAGTAGTATTCCATCGTGTATATATACCACATCTTCCTAATCCAATCATCTGTCAATGGATATTTGGGTTGTTTCCATGTCTTGGCTATTGTGAATAGTGCTGCAATGAACATGCGTGTGCAAGTGTCTTTTTCAAGGAAATTTTTGTCCAGATATATGCCCCAGAGTGCAACTGCTGGGTCATATGGTAGTTCTATGTATAGTTTTCTAAGGTACCTCTATACTGTTTTCCATAGTGGTTGTACCAGCTTACAACCCCACCGAAGGTGCAGGAGGGTTCCCTTTTCTCCACACCCCCTCCAACATTTGTTATTTGTGAACTTGTTAATGATGGCCTTCCCACTAAAATCTGGAACAAGGCAAGAATGCCCACTCTCACCACTGTTACTCAACATAGTATTGGAAATCCTAGCTACAGCAGTCAGAAAAACAAAAGAAATAAAAGGCATCCAAATAGGAAGAGAACAGTTAAATCTTAATTATGCTATTTGTTTACTAACAGGGCATTTTCTAACACCTCCTATTGCATTCTTAATGTTTTTATTGTTGTGCTATTGTTATGGCTTTATTTTGTGTTTTCAGTCGTACAATTATTACTCAGACCTGTAAGACTGGATTTGAGGACATAAGAGAAGTTGAAAGGCAACTTGAATCTGTTCATTACACTAACTAGTCAGAAGGATTACTAGCAGAGTTTAGAGAAAAGAATTAAAGAGTTTTAACAAAAATAAGAATTAGTATAATCCATGAATTTCATTTCATGTCATTTCTCATTTTTCTAAGGTTTTAAGTGCACGGTAGAATTTTAGGAATGGGCATAGACAGCTAACATTCTTCTTAGTAAGAGATGAGTACCTTAGCTCTTTCCTCCATGTACCAGTAGGAACTAGGGAATTTGAAGGACGTTCAAAGAACTGTATTTCTTTGGGAGGAAGCTTGGCTGTGCATACCTGTTGCAGGGTTAGAATCTGAAGAAATAAGTTAACTTTTCAGAAAGAGACATGATGTATATACCACAAAATCAAGTCTTTGAAATTTTAATTTGTTATTTATTGACAAAGAAGCCTATTTCATTTCCTGAAGTAAATTCAGCTTAAAAAATATAACATTTGGAGTTCCCGTCATGGCACAGTGGAAATGAATCTGACTAGGAGCCATGAGGTTGCAGATTTGATCCCTGGCATCGCTCAGTGGGTCAATGATCTGGCGTTGCCATGAGCTGTGCTGTAGATTGCAGACGTGGTTCGGATCTGTCATTGCTGTGGCTCTGGCATAGGCCGGCAGCAACAGCTCTGATTAGACCCCTAGCCTGGGAATCTCCATATGCCGTGGGTGTGGCCCGAAAAAGACAAAAATAAAATAAAACAAAATAACATCTTTATTGAATTATAAGTCAAGTACCATAATATTTAGCCTTTTAAAGAATAAAGTTCAGTGGTTCTAATATATTTGCGGAGTTGTTCAACCCTCATATTATCTATTTTAAGGACATTTTTATCACCTACAAAAGAAACTCTGTACCCAGTAGCAGTCAATCCCCATTTCTTCATTACCTCAGCCTCCAGTAACCATTAGTCTGTTTTTTCTTTCTATGGATTTGCCTATTCTGAACATTAAGTATAAATGAAAATATACAATGTATGGTCTTTTGTGACTGACCTCTTTCACTTAACATTATATTTTCAAGACCCATCCCTGTTGTAGTACTTCATTCATTTTTATTGATAAATAATATTCCATTGTCTGGCTATATCACATTTGTTTATTAATCAGCTATGGATATTTGGGTTGTTTCCACTTTTTGTCTATTATGAATAATGATGCTATTAACTTTTGTGCACAAGCTTTTATGTGATATTTTTTTCACCTCTCTTCATGTATTCCCTAGAAGTAGATTTGATCATTCATTTGATAACTCCGTGTTTAACATTTTGTGGATTACTGAATTATTTTCCAAAGTTACTGTACTGTTAGCATCACCACTGGCAATACATGAGGGCTCCAATTTCTTCATATACTTATCAACATTTTTTATTTTCTATTTTTATTAATATTAATATGATAGCAATCCTACCGGGTGTGATGTGATATCTAATTATAGTTTTGATTTATATTTTTCTAGTAACTAATGATAAGCATCTTCTCATGTGCTTACAGGCCATTTGTACATATTTGAGGAAATGTCTATTCAAACATTTTTACCATTTTTAATAGGTTTTCTTTATATTGTTGGGTTATAAAAATTATTTATATATACTGAATACAAGTCCCTTATCAGGTATAGGACTTGAAAATATTTCCTACCATTATGTGGGTTGTCTGTTTTCTTTTTTGATGGTATCATTTGTAGCTCAATTTTTTAATTTTTATGAAATCCAGTGTATCTTTTTTCCTTTTTTTGATGTTATATCTGAGAAACCATTACCTAATTCAATGTCATTAGGATTTCTAGTACATCTATAATTCAGCTCTTATGTTTAAGTCCATGCTTCATTTAGAGTTAATTTTGATATATGATATGAAGTAGGAACCCAGTTTTATTCTGTTGCATGTGGATATACAGTTGTCCCAACAACAATTGTTGAAAAAAACTATTCTTTACCCGTTGAGTGGTCATGGCTCCTTTGTCAAGATAGAGTTGCCTGTAGATATGAATGTTTACTTCTGGAGCCTCAATTCTATTCTCTTGGTCTATATATCTCTTTTTATAGTAATCCCATACTGGCTTTATGATTGTAAGTTTGTAATCAGAATATGTAAGTCCTTCACTTTTGTTCTTTATTAAAATCATTTTGGCTACTCTGGGTTCCTTTCACCTCCACGTGAATTTAAAATTAGCTTGTCAATTTTTGCAAAACAGGCAGAGAGGATTTCAACAGAGATTATGTTGAAACTGTAGGTCAAGTTGGGAAGTATTGCCATCTTAAAAGTATTAAATCTTTCAATCCTTGGACATTTGCTGTCTTTCCATTTAAGTCTTTAATTTCTTTCAACAATGTTTTGTAGTTTTCAGTGTGGAAGATTTTTCTTTTGTTAAACATATTTATGAATATTTGATTTTGGATGCTGTTATAAATGGGATTGTTTAATTTTATTCAGTTGTTCACTGATTAGATATGAAATATAATTGACTTTTGTGTATTGATCATATATCCTGCAACCTTGCTGAAGCAAATACTGTTTTTTATTTGTACTGTGCTTGTTGATTTAAAATTAAATGTTTAGTATTTAATAAAACTTTTAATTGTATGTTTTTAAAAAATGTAAGCCTTATAATAATTTCTTTTAACTAATATTCATTTAGTGTCCTCTGCTTCCATAACTGTGGATAAATATTTTAATAAGATCCTATGCAAAGCAAAATGCATATAAAAACATGTGATCATATCATCCTTGCTCTCTATAAACTTATCTATTCAAAAAGATGGCATACACACACAGATTGTTTTTTTGCAATGTTACAGGCCCCATTCTTAATACATACAGAAGAATAAGTTATCTATTTTGTTTTTAATATGCATCTACTCTCCCATCTGTCTGTAGGAAGAAACCTCCTACATTTAGTTTGTTTTGGTTAGAATTCAAATTTTTCTTTAAATAAATGTCTGAATCCACACAATTATTATGTATTAAAAGCTAATAGCCAACTAAATTCTGAATATATCTCATTGAACCTAGGTCCAGGGCTCTGTGAGTCTTTCTGTGTTAGGACTTTTGTGTGAGTAAAGCCAGAGTGGAAGATAGCACTAGAAATTAAGCTCACATTTTGAAGGGCATTATTTACTACGCTGTAGAGTTTGGATTTTATCTCATGTGAGATTTTGGAAGGGGTGTGTGTGTGTGCTTGTGTGTACTTGTTAAACTATATGTATATTTCATAAAATATATTTTTCAAATGCAGTTGCCTCTTGAACAGTGAGGGTTTGAACTGCACTGGTTGACTTACATGCAGTTATTTTTCAATAGTATGTCATGCAGTACTACATGGCCCATAATTGGCGAATCCAAGGATGTGGAGGAACTGCAGTTATGGAGGGTGACTGTAAATCATACCCAGATTAACCCCCAAGTTGTCCAAGGGTCAACTGTATACATATCGGCAATAGTAACTTACATATGAATCCAATCTCTCTGTACTTTCTGTCTTAGAGAATTCTGCTGAATTGTAAAGCTGATAGGCTGTAAAAATGTGAACTTAATACTAAATAAATTTCCCCAGGAAAATTTCTTTATCTCTTCTTTATGATCCTCTACTCTCTTGGTTTTAATAAATCTTGGTTTATGATTCTGTATTCTCCTAGTTCCTTGATTTACATCCTCTTTTTTGGGTAGATGTTTTGTATTTTATGGTTTAAATGGGGAGCAGGATTTTTATTGTCTGATTAACCCTCTCTATAGGAAACGTAGGTTATGCACCAGTCAGAACTAGTCATCTCTTAAGGATCTTGCAGAAAATCTTATTTTCAAAGATATGAATAGTTATTCAAATGTAATAACATTATGATTTAAACAGCTTTGAGTGAGGCTGAATTCTTTAAGATATTAGCTGGAGCAAACAAATGATATTGGCTCATTTCTTTTGTTTTGTGATTATCTGGTCTGAGGAAAATAAAGCATGAAATTCAACAGTCAACAAATACTTAACTGCCTATTATGTGCTAAACACTGTTGTAGGCCCAGAGGACACAGCAGTGCAGAGAATATATAAAAATAAACAGCATTCTCTACTCTGTGATCGGGGGTTACATTCTTGTGTAGTTAGTGTGTATATATATATATATATATAACATATATTTACCTGCATTATATATATGTATGTGTGTGTGTGTGTGTGTATTGCGTGATACTTAGTTGACGGTAAGTGTTTTAGGAAATACATGAAGTAAGGAATGGAAATTATAAATAAGGAGAGTGGGAGGAGAGGTGTTGGGACTGGCGGGTCCCTCTATAATTAGGGCATTAAAGGGGGCTCAGAGGAAGTTACTGAAATTTAAGGAGAACTGAAATGGATGAGGGGTATAATCAGAGGGAAACGCCTTATGGGCAGAGGAAACAGCAAAGCCCTAATTTGGAGATGTGCTTGACTAAGTGTCCTTGAGGAACAAAAGCAAGAAGCCTAATTTGAGAGCATCTGAGGAGAGTAGCAAGATGTAAAGAGAAGTAAGAGGAAGAGATAAATTCCTACAGATTGAAGATTTTAACTTTTACTCCAAATGAGAGGGTAACTTTTGGAGATTTTTGAAAATAGGAATGACATGTTACATTTTCAACAGAATCCAGGCCATAAAGTAAATGGGGAAGCTGAGACTTTAAACCAAGTAATCTGTCTCCAAATTTGACAGTGCAATCAGAATAATTCAGTGAAGCAATTGTAGGGAAATGGAAGTTTGGGAAATCTCGATCCTAGTCTTATCTCTTACTACTATCAGGCTGTACAGTTTTGAGTTAGTATATTCACTGCTCTGAGTAAAATAAATAGGTAATATCTGAAATTGCTTTTTGCTTTAAATTCCTCATTGTGCATCCTCAAAATGTCAGACCACTTATAAAGAAAGCTGGGAATCATATAATCTTTCTCCTACAGGGAAAATTTATGTTTCACTTATTTTTATAATATTATAAATTAATGATAAATACTAACCTCCTAGAAAATTACCAAAATTTATTCATATAATAAAAGTGTTAATGAGCAAACAAAACTAATCTCATCTTCACTGGGTTTACCATACAACTAAAAGAGAGTGATAGAAAAAATACATTCTTGCATTTTTGTTCTGTTGCTGACTGGTGGGGTGGAGAAAACAGAGAAAAATAATTTAAGTGTTCATCACATTATTGTTTTTCATTTGGCTGCACCCATGGCATACAAAATTTCCTGGGCCAGGGATGGAACCAGAACCACAGCAGTAACAATGCTGGATTTTTAACTGCTAAGCCACCAGGGAACTCCCATCACCTAATTCTTTAATCTTGAGATTGATTCCATTTCTTAGGGTAGGCCACAAAATTTGAGCTGCTCTAGAAAGGAGGAAATGGATGTTTCCTACGAGAATCTCTTTGCAATAAAGAATTTTGGCAGCAATATACCAGCTTTTGCATAGGTCTGACTTCAGGTAGTACAGACAACTACAAGGACCAAAGCAGTAACACTCTTGAGCAGCCTCTTAGGTCTGTCTATAGCCTCTTGTCCTCCTTGATTTCACAAAACAGCTTTGAATTTGTGCCCATAATATACTTTGAATTTGTGCCCATAATACAGGAAAGACTACTGTATTAAATGTTATATTCTCTTAAATTTTACTCGTATACCCACATATAGCCCAGTGGTTACAACCACTGATGTCTGATGTGGCCTAAATAAGTCCCTTTCTGATCAATGGTACTTTGTTCATACAAAATGATACTCTTTCTCTGGAGACATGTACTCTTTATATGTAATTTCAGCTGCTAAGACTTACCCTGTCTCTGCTTGAAATGAGTTATCAATGCCTAACATTATTATCCCCTGTGATTTTTATGAAATACAAACCCCTGAACCCAATCAGAATTTCTGAGAATGAAGCCTAGGGGTATTTATTTTAACAATACCACATTTTTCTAAACTTTGAGACCTATCATCTTGGGAGACACGTAGGGGCAGTTAATTTCATTGCCACTGGAAATTGACATAAGGGCCTGAGTGTTCACTTAATGCTCTATGATAGTTCACTGTATGCATTGGGAAGAATTTATATACTACATTTGATTTTCCTGCCTATTGCCTACTTTTTCAGAGTAAGTAAAATCATACAAGTTGCTAAGTAAGCAGCTTCAGATTATTTAGAAAACACTTAATTGGGAGTTTAGTTACCACTCACCTTCACTGTGCTTTCAGAGAACAGATGAAGTCCAGCAGGTTCACAGAACTCATGGTCATTTCAAAATTTAATCTCAGGTAGTGCTTTGTATACTGGAAGGCGCTAACTCAATCTCTATAATACTTCATGTCATAGGAGTATATTAATGCGTGCACTATGTAGTTCCACACATTAAACATTCTATAGTTAGGTTTCACTGTTCATTACTTTTGCACTAACAGCCATTTTTTTCATATCTAGTGTGTTTTTCCTTACCTTGGAAGATGACAAATTTCTACCTTTTCGTATTTTCTTACTGGCAGTTTCTTATCTCCTTTTATTAATGTTGAAATCTTCAATTTGTTGCCCTAATGTACTCATATAACAGTAGCTTGATTCATTTGTATCAGAGGGAGGAAATGAAAACACAGCAGTATTTTTGCCCACTTCCTATTTCTTTAAATGCAAATTGAAAATGTTAGAAGACATAGGGTCATCCGGTCAAGTTTTTCATCACAGTTTAAAAGAAGTGAATGCAATGGTAGACCTACATTTTTCAATTTTCCCACCATATTTTTTTTCCATATTTTTTTTAAGATGAAAGCATTTATATTTTGCAGGATTATAACAAAATTTATATACGTAGTCATGTAGTTATTTACGTGATGGTATAGAAAAAATAAATTATGTGTATTTTTTTATCCTTTGGCACAGTTTTGTGTTTTTAAGAAGGTCTTGTTCATTAATGCGAAAGTAAGTCATCATTATATCCATAACACCTGACCTACATAGTCACTTAATAAATAATTAAGTGAATGAGAGAGGAAGGAAGTAGGGGGTGATTAAATGAGTAGATGTCATACACGTTATTTCTTCTAACTTAACTGCAGAATAGGAAAAATAATAAGTCAGTGTTGTTTTAGTTTTTTTAAACCATAGAAACTTTTCGGTTTCTTTATATGTCACCTTATTTCATATACTATACATTAATCACAGGCAGAATTGTATACTTAAAAATACTCTGTAAAAAATACTCTGTAATACATTTTCCCCTAGAAAGTAAATTGTAATATAAATATTGCCCAAATAAATTTATGTGGTTGAACACTGATATTTTTCTGTCATTGCATGAGTTGGACCTCTTCAAATGCCTTTAAAGATCGGCTGTCTTACAGGGTATTTTACTTCTTTATGACTGAGAAATCCTATCTGTCCTGATATTTTCTTTTGGTCAGTCATGTCTAGATACTGCTTATTATTTTATATTTTTTATAAGAAAAATATTCTTCTGTGTGAAAACCTCTATCATGTAAAGTGGAAAAACAGAACGTGTACATTATGAAAGAAGAAATATCAGGAACTACATGTTTGAGTCTCAAGTCTTAATGTAAATTTGCCTTTCTATAACTGGATATACTAGAAATCACACTAAATAATTGACATTGCAAAATCCCAGTGCTGTTTAAAGCATTGTAAAGGAAGGAAATTAAGTATAAGCTCCTGACATGTCTAAGACCAAATATGTAAGTTAACGGGAAAATAAAGGTTTTGAAAACTTGCTTAAATTTAGCAAAAATCTTTGTAATGAAAATACTAAAATACAGATTAAATTCATCCATTTTAAATAAATATTCAGAGTGCTATGAAAGTCAGGAGTTGACAGTGACAGTATAATTCTTCCTATTGCTGTAGGAATAAGACTGCTTAATTGGTAATCAATGCAATTTATGTTGTTGTGAAGTAAAGTTCTGCACACTGAGTTGGATCAACAAAGACTAAACATGTTTTTCTAAATCTAGGAAAAACGATTTTTATTCTATCTAAATTATTTTATGTTAAGATTTTAATAGTGTTTGGATATCAGTAAACCGTGTAGTTTCTTTGGGGTAAAACTGTAATTTATGCCTAAATGTATCTAAATTTCAAATAGCAATAAATGTCGGAAGAAAAACATTTTTCCATGCATATTGTGAATATGCCCTTGAATTTACATAAAATACTGCAATACATTGTGGCTGGTGTGAAGAACAAACAAAACAGAACTATTATATAAGCAGAAGGCTTGAATATGCTATCAAAATAGACTCTGAGCACCATGCAAGTTGAAGCTGTCTCTTATAAGTCAAGGTTATTGGAATGTTGGCTTGCTGATAATGAATGAGCTGTAACACCAATTGTAGTCTATTAGGAGGATGGATTATCCAGAAAGATTAGATCGTGCCAATGAACTCTATAGCAGGGACTGTCTCCCAGAAGTACCAGGCAACTTATTTTTATCCTATGTTCAAACGTCTTACTATTTTCAAATTCATCATCCTCCATTTTATAGCCTAAATCTGCTTTCCATGTTTGAAAATTACATGCTCCTCTCTTAGTTCAGAGAGCCTTCTTCAACTTCCTGGTCTGTGCTTGTGCCTTTAACTTCACCTAGTAGTCTCCTCAAAACCCCTCCCCCATCTTCAAATAATGTTACACTTTTCTTCATTGAATGCCTCTCACATTGGAGACAAAAATATGGGCATCATGAATGTTTTCGGTAGCTTAATCTTTGCACTGTTTCCAGAACAATATTATTGAGATGATGAAGCAGTTGTATTTATATAAAAAACAGAAAATTTTAAAATAATAAAAAAGAAGTCAACATTCTTGTTAGACTGAGGAATCTAATGTGTACTTGAGCCACCCCCAAATGGTGTATACTTCTTTCTATTCACACCAAGTGTCAGCTGCTCAGGGCCCAAGACTTTAGAACTTTGTTAAATGCATGCACTGCCTGGGGGGATTCCTGTTGCTATTGGTGATGGATAGGCGGTATCCTGCCCCTAGTGCAGTGCTGGCAATGTCCTTAGCTAGCCATCTTGCAGGAGAAATGGAGTCTAACTGCCTCAGGTGCTCCATCTGTCCAAGGAGAATTGGTGAGCTCATAATTCTGAGCTTCCTTATCTACATCCAATCTTCGTATATACATTAAGGAAGAGACTTTCACATATTCTGTTTGCCTTGAACTGTTAACCATATTGTGTTAAAGTAAGTGTTTGTATTTATAATAAAAATCTTGACTTATTCTTAGGAAGGTTTAAAGATATTTCTTTATGTGAGTTTCCCAAATATGTTTTCTTGAATTTCCTCTAGTAATTCTGTTTCCCATGCTTAATTTTAATGTTTTTTTCCCATGATGTGTGAATAATAGGTTTGTTAAAGTGAGAAGTAGTTTTGCTTTCTTGAAATATTAGATTGATTTTCTGTTCCTTGACTGAACCTTTCTCAGTGATCTAAGTTCTTTCCTATAATTTTTTTTCATAAAGATACAGTATTTGTTTGATTAAGTGTGAAGCAAAATGTATTCTTTTGCCAAAAAGGCTTTAACATAACAAGAAACTGAGTAAAACTATTTTTAAAGTGATAAAATTTACTTTATGTATATGTCAGTTATAAATGATTGTTTATGATTCATCAATGTTTTGTACAAAGCTGTGGTAAATTCCGTATAAAAAGAAGCTCCATAGCTAGACTATTAACTATTAGTCATTTTGTTTGAACGAGAGCATAATGAACCTTTATGGCTTCTATTATCATGCTGACACATCAAATAAACTTAAAGAAGAAAAATGTTAGCTGAAGCAAAGAAAATCAGGGCAACTATTCCTCCTGTACTTTTTTTTAAGTGACTGCATTCAGTGCAATTTCAAAAAAAAAAAAAATGCAGCTACCTAATACATCTATTGCTCTATAAAGTAGCTTATTAGAATGTGTTGGAACATGTGGCAAAACCAGACATTGTTAGGTTTCCATACAGAAAATTCTTTAAGGAATACTAGTTACCTAATTTTGCCCACTCCGTAATAGTCAATTTGACTTCCTCCAGTTCAGTTTTCCACATGGGTTGGTACACATATATTATAGAGATTCTTTATTTTGAGAACTTACAAAAAAGCGAATTGGGGAATTCCCATTGTGGCTCAGGAATAAGGAACTCAACTAGCATCTATGAGGATGCGGTTTTGATCCCTGGCCTTGCTCCCTGGGTTAAGGTTCTGGTGTTGCTGTGGGCTGTGGTGCAGTTTGTAGAGGCACCTTGGATCCCGAGTTGCTGTGGTTGTGGCATAGGCCTGAGACTGAAGCTCCGTTTCAGCCCTTAGCCTGAGAACTTCCATATGCCATAGGTGCGTCCCTAAAAAGCAAACAAATAAATAAATAAATAAATAAATCCAAGAATTGGATTTGTTTGAGAACATATACATATGTTTAGTGTCTTTTACATAAAAATATACAACTAATCGGATTATGATATCAATTTAAAATTCTGCCTTGTTAAGGAACAGTAGTCACCTTTAGTCTGTTTTGCTAAGACCGGTTTTCTTCTGTGTCCCCTACCCCACTCCCACAAGTCGGTAATGAAGTGTGTGCTTCTTGTTTCAGGGCCCTTACTATTTTTTGTATGCAGGTGTGAGTAACTTATGTTGACCTAAAATATTTAAGATGGCTTAAAAATATTCCTATGTTAAAACAACTAAAGGTAAGTAAGAAAATTGGAGTGAAAAGCTAATTAAGGTAATAAAAATATGTGAACCTAGAAGTTAAGTTTAATACCACTCTTTCTAGCCTCCAAGATAACAAGTCCAGATCAGTTATGTGGTTTTCAGCGTATATTAAACTGCTTAGGGACACAGTTATTCTTGGCATTGAGAGAAATGTGTGTCTCTTTATCTTCATAAAGAACGCACTGTGTAAGGCATTGACTCACTTAAAAGTTTAAAATCTTAAAAAGCTGTCTCATAATTCATAAAAATGGCAATAGTTTCGTCGTATGTTAACAATAAATATCATGTTAAAGATTCTCAAGGTTGCTTGTGGACTGATACTAAAGTTTGGTTTTGCAGGAGCAATTCCATGTTGTGTGACTCTTTGTGAGTTTGTGTCTGTGTCTGTGAGTGTGTGTATGAGATAAGGAAGGGTATTTATCTCTGTAGAGATGGGATGGGGGAGAGGGATTCTCAAGGCAAAAGGACATTACAAATCCAATCCAGTAACAGAGATTTCTGTGGTCTAATTAGATATCAAAGAGAACATGAAAAATCTTAGTCTTCACTTTACATATGTTCATGTTTAATCTTTAATGATAGTTATCATCATTAACTGATTTTTTTTTTCTTTTGGTATTGTTGACTTTGCTCTTATATTTCTTTAACATTTTATTAGCAGTCATCCATACATGCATTTTTATATTCTTTATTCTGCCCCTCTTTCTCCCAGACATACAAATTTACATAAAAAGGATCAAATAATACTCATTTTTATTGTGGAGGTTTTTTACATCCTGCCTCTTACTTGCCTTTCCACTTAAAATATTAACCGCCTAGTATTATTCATTCTGTATTTTTGTCTATACTCATAATATCATGTACATATTTCACATATACACACATACTTTCATGTAAATACAAACATGTATGTATACATACCTAAATATATGTGTGTATAACATTTTAGTCATTATTTACCAAAAATAGGATCTCACTTTACAGACTTTTTTAATATCTTGCTTTTCTCATTCAGAATTATCTTGTGGAAATCTCTTTATGACTTAAGTCATCAGGCATAGGTCTGGATAAATCTTTGAAATAATTGTACAATGAAGTCATGAAAGGAATTCATCATAATCTGTTTACTCTTCCTTTATCAATGGGCAATTATTTTATTTACAATTCTTTGTTACTTCAAAAAATGCTATAGTAAATATCATTCACCTTTAATATTGAAATAATTGGAATAGATTCTCCAACATGAAATTGCTAATCTGAAATACACATAATTTTAATTTAGTAGATGTTGATAATTACATGTCTAAGAGCTATAACATGTCACATTTCCACTAAAAATGTATAATATTACCTTTCATTCCTCTAGCAAAAATATGCAGTTCCTGGTAAGACACTTCTCTGACTTTTATTCATGTTACATTAAATACACATATTAATTTAAGGGATATTAATTTATTTTACTAAAGATTTACTGACTATGCTGTACAAGCTACTGACTCTGACTCTGCATTACTGGAAATTTGATGAGTATTAGATTGTAGAGATAATAAGTTAAAATATAAATTTACTTAGAACTAAATATCCCAAACCATGTTTGCACTTTGCCCTAACTCCTTCAGTTATTTGTGCAACAGTGTAGGGTGTGCGCAGCTTTTTTTTTTTTTTAATAAATTTTATTAGAATATAGGTGACTTACAGTGTTGTGTTAGTTTCAGGTATAGATCAAAGTGAATCAGCCATATATATACATATATATCCATTCTTTTTCAGATTCTTTCTCCATATAGGCTATCACAGAGTATCAAATAGATTTCCTTGGGCTATATAGTAGGTCCTTGTTACCAGTCAATTTTGTATATAGTAGTGTGTATATGCTAATCCCAGCCTCCTAATCTACCCCTCCCCACAGCGTTTCCCCTTTGATAAGTATAAGTACGGTTTTGAAATCTTTGAATCTATTTTGTAAATAAGTGCTTTTGTATTATTTTTATTAGAGTCTACATGTTAGTGATATCATATGATATTTGTCTTTCCCTGACTTACTTCACTTAATATGATACTCTCTAGGTCCATCCATATTGCTGCAAATGATATCGCTTCATTCTTTTTTATGGCTGAGTAATGTTCCATTGTATATATGTACTGCATATTCTTTATCCATTCCTCTGTCAGTGGACATTTAGGTTGCTTCCATGTCTTGGCTATTGTAAATAGTGCTGCATTGAACATTGGCATGCATCAATCTTTTAAAATTATTTTTTTTTTCTGGGTATATGCCCAGGAGTGGAATTGCTGGTGATATGGTTGGCCAATTTTTATGCATCTTTAACTGTTGTTGCTCACTCCTAATTTTTTGGCAAGATTATTTTCTATTCCTTTATAATTTACCCTTAGTTTATTTCTACAGATTATCTCAGTTCTGTGTATTTGTTAAAAGTTTGAATAGGGTATCTCACAGTTAGTGATTGGTATATATTTATTTGATAAAGAGTGTTTTCCATTAAGCTTTAAGATCCACTGGAGCAAGGATGATGTTAAATTTTCTTGTCATTTGTTCCTCCAGATCATAGTGGAGTGCTTACAGTAGAAAATGTGTAAGTAGGGAGTTCCTTTCATTGCCCAGCAGTTAACAAACTAACCCGACTAGGATACATGAGGATGTGAGTTCAATCCCTGTTCTCACTCAGTGGGTTAAGGATCTGGCATAACGTGAGTTGTGGTGTAGGTCACAGACGCAGCTCAGATCCCTCGTTGCTGTGGCTATGGTGTAGGCCAGCAGCTGTAGCTCAGATTAGACCCTGACCCCTAGCCTGAGAACTTCCATATGCTATGGGTACAGTTCTAAAAAGCAAAAAAAAAACAAAAAAAAACAAAATGTGTAAGTGTTGATTTTATGGATTAATTACATGTTTGACATTAGAACTACAACAAAAATTTAAAATTCTCTTTTGCACAGATATAAAGCTGCCATACTTTCTGTATAATACCAAGCCAATTTTTTCAAACATTTTTGCCCATAATTATCATTAAGAAATACACTTTGGATGCAACTGAGACACATATATGTATTTCTTCCTTAAAATAATATTTATCTATACCATGTGCATTAAATATTAATGTTGTTTATTCTATTTTACATGATTTTGTTTTTATGCAAATGAGAAAAGCTAATTTCATGATCTACTAAAGGGATAAAATAGTTCGAAAAACACTTCCTTGAACATACCTTTTTCACAACTAAGAGAGGTAGTATTAGTGATAGCGTAATAATAACAGTACTCACATAAAACATACTTACTGCATGTCTGTACTATTTTAAATGCTTTATATGCATTGACTTACTTAATCCTTATGACAAAGTATGGAATTGTTCCTGGGTGTGGGGTTGGAGAACACCACCACAGAGAGGTAAAGGAATTTGCCTCAGGCACTGCAATCAGCAGACCTGGGATTTGAGCTAGTGTCATTCTTCTGTCCAGCACACCTAATCACAAGTCTGTTGCCTCTTCATTAGCAAAAGCCTGGCTTCCCAATATCATTTTACTGAGAGGACAGATTGTAGGTAGTTATGAGGGTGGGAAATGGATGTGGTCCAAAGAAACCAAAGTTCTGATGCAATTGATTCTTGCTAATCCTCATTTCTAGCCATGTTTTTGAATACCAAGTATCCACTCCAAGTTAAAAGTTGGCCGTGTGTTAGTAATCATTTCTGTTTTGCCTAGCCATGATTCCAGGCTTGCTTGATGCAGTCTAATGCCCTGGAGACATCAGTGATGTTTAACTGGAATACGTAGTGTTCCAGGCCTTAGGAGACATTAGGAATCTATCACACTTGGCATTTCTGTATTCATGATAGCTGTGATTTTTGATGTGTCTTCAAAATAAGCATGCGTCCGCGTGTGTATAATGCTGTAGTATTGATGGGCAGACTATGTGATAATTTTAGAGAAATTCAACCAAGATAAGCAGTCAATAAAACTGATGTTCTACCACCTTATAGTCATTTCTGCTCATGGTAACATTTTCTAATCATTCTCTAATCATGCTTTTACAACTCTGTACTCTGAACACAAGCAGAGTCATTTCATTTACATCTTACCATAAAAGAATTCAAGAGTATATAAGTCACTTTTTAATTACTTTATACATGTGCAGCTAAAGCTCTAAGGCACTGGATTGTTTCATTTTTCTCATTTCCCATTTTATCTCAAGTCAAAAAGCATCAGGTCAGAAGTTGAGAGCACAGGTTTTAAGGTCAAGTTGAGCCTTGGTCACAACTTTGGGTCTGCCATGTGATCAAAGAGTTAGTTAAGGCAAGTTATTTAACATGACATTCTGTAATCTGTAAAATGAGGAAAAGCGTAGGACTTTTTAATGAGTTTTTTTAAGATAAGGATCCTCACAGTATCTGACATACCATAAACCCTGAATTAAATGTTAATTCTGCTATAATTTCCAAAAACTAGATTCAGCAAGCATGTAATTTTGCGGTAACTAAAGTAAACTTTGGGGTAGGCTTTTCAACATTAATAAAAATAATTCAAATTTTCAGATGATTAACATGTTAGGATCAAAAAGCATGTAAAATATCGATGCTATTACTTATTTCTCTCTTTTCAAAGAGTATGCTTCTTTTATTAGTGTGACAGATGCATGGATTTTGTCCATTCTCTCCTTTATTAAGATGGGCTTTGTAAATTTTCATTGTTATTCAGAGGATGATGGAACACCATCTGACATGGTAGTGGTTAGGCCTTTCACAAGATGGGGCTCATGAATTGCTTTGCTTTAGTAGTTAACAACTTGTAAATTTATGTACCTAAAGGAAAGTAAGAATGAAACTTATGCTTCGCAACTTATGCAAGGTTTTTTGTTGTTGTTGTTTTGCTTTGCTTTTTTTGCTGTATTGTGTACATCTAGAGGAACAGCTATAGTCCTTCTCCCCATATATTTGGGACAAAAATACAAAGAACAGGAGCATGGTCTTTGCCTCAGAGCTTTTCCCTGAATCTTGCCCCATCACTGTGTTCTGTAAATATAATTTCACTCACCAGGCAATGACGGAGAATGTGCTACTTTATTTGCTTAGCATGGTGCCTCACGCTGTAGGCAGCTCAAAAGCTGCGGGGGGGGGGGATTAAAGATAAGTTAATGAAGAAGATATGGGCTGTGAACAGACCTAGGAAGTCATAAATCACAGAAGGCAAACCATTCCTCCTGTTATTGCTGAAGAGGACAGGTATTCTGTCAGGCCCTTTCCTTTCCTCTGTCAACTTCTGAAGTCACAACGAAGTTGGGGACAACTTTTGAACTCAGGTAATTTGTGCCATCAACTAGCAAGTTTTGATATCTAAGCAGAAAATGCCACAGTCACGCCAACCTTTCCACTAAATTGAACTCAGTTGGATCTCTGAAGACTTAAGTTACAAATTTTTTAAATGATGGTCTTAAAGTATTTTTGTCCTTTCTGAAATTCAAAATTGCCACATTGTTAGAAAGAGACCATTACTGAAACATAAAGTTTCTCTTGCAAGTTCACAAGTGCCTTCCCTGTTTCCCTTCCTTCTAGATATAGGTCCCCTGAGCTACATTGAAAGGCGTAATCTTCTCTCTTAGAACTGTATAAATACAGCGAGCCCCAGTAAAAACAGACGGTTGGTGTGATCATTTTTAACAGCCCTGGAGATGTCCATATGCTATTGAGTAATGTGGCATCTGCCTGGCCCTTTAGCTGTGGAGTGTACTTTAAACATAAGCAATTTTTAAGCAACAAGGTGTCAAACTGTTCATCCATGTGAGGTAAATCAGTGCCTCTGCTCTCCTGAGTACAATCAACGAAAACCCTTAGAGTGCTCTTAGCCATCCATCCTCCCCAGGCACAGGCACATGGCATG
This sequence comes from Catagonus wagneri, assembly GCA_004024745.2. NCBI lineage: Eukaryota > Metazoa > Chordata > Mammalia > Artiodactyla > Tayassuidae > Catagonus > Catagonus wagneri. Next base: position 2,105,497 of record PVHT020000886.1, on the reverse strand, counting down.
TTCCTCTAATACAGTTACACTATCACTATCGTGCCTCCGAGTCAAAAAATTTGTGTGGTAAAATACTCATTCAATTAACACTGGAGTCACTAAGTCACTGCTATGCTGGCATTTCCCACGATGAAGCATAGGAGCATTCATCTGCCTGTGGACAGTTGCCACTACATCCTGCTCTCATGCAGCTATATATCACCAGGTCTAATTGAGGCACATTCTATACAAATCAGTAAAAATAAATTTTATAGAACGAGTGAAGTTCAATTAAGTTAATTCTGAAACACCTGGAGTGGCTCCTGATTCTTTTGTCTTGAATTTCTAAAACCATGTGTTGTAATAAGTTTTAAACCCTATGTCCCATTTTTTAAAATCCTCTTCCATCCTTGAATTTAGCTTCTAGCAGATTAAAAACAGATCAAATATGTATTAGTTACATCCTGATAGACATATTACTGAAAAAAAAGTGCGCAAAATAATTCTCACCGAAGTAATTTAGGGGGCAGTCAGCTCAATAAGCAGCATTACAAAATAAGATAGAAAATGACTGAGCCAGGTAAGGGTTTTGTGTCTGTCCTGTTAAATGGTCTTATATTTGTTCATATTGGCTTATGTATCCACTCGATCATAAACAGAATTACATTCATTCATTCACTCACTCATGAAGTATTTATTGAATACCTACTATGTGCCAGTCACTGTATTAGCACCCCCCCAATATGGCAGGAAACAACACAAAGATGCTTGACCTTAAGGAACTTATATATTCTAGTGGTAGGAGACAAAAACTAAATAAACATGTTAAATATTTTGTACAGCAAATGGTGCTCAGTGTTGGGGAGGAAAATGAAGAAGTGACAAGAGCTAGAATGTAGGTACAGGAAAGAGAAAGGAATTTTGACTAGAATGAATGAAGTGTTATTTGAGCAGATGATTCAGATGAAGGTGATGGAACAAGCTATGTGGACATGGCAAAAGCAAATAGAGCAAAGGATGAACAAATTCAAAAACTTGAGGCAGAGGCTTCCCCTGTTTGTTCAGAGAAAAGGAAAAACTAGTGTGGTTGGATCCGGGTGAAGGAGAAAAATGGTAGCAGGAGTTGAGGTCAGAGGTTGAGGTGACCCATATTAACCTTGATAAGCCATTGAAAGAACTTTGGCTTTTACTCTGAATCCTAAAGCTAACAAGAGGGTTTGGATCAGAAAAATGATGTAACATGATTCATATTTTAGACTATTTCAGAATGCCAGTTGGTCTGTTGAAAATAATTGTGTGTGTGTGTGTGTGTGTGTGTGTGTTTGTGTATGTGTGTACACGAGCATACATAATAATAAGGACAGAAGAAAAGAGAGCATTTAGGAGCTTAATGCAATCATATATAATACAAAAAAAGATTCTGGTGTTTTGCAACAATGTAGGATAAAGCAGCCCTATTTAGGATAAATTTCAAAGGTAGAATCCACTTTATTTTTTAATACTTTGGGCATGTGTGTGAAAGAAAGGGAAAAGTCAAGTACAATTTCAAGGTTCTGACCTGTGCAACAGGAAAGATTGATGCCATTTACTGAGAAAGAATGACTACTAGAGGAGTAAGTTTTGTTGAGAAAATGAGAAATTCAGATTTAAAGAAGTGATATTAAAATGCTTATAAGAAACCTGAGGTGGAGGTGTAAGATGGGTGCTGAAGAGTAGAGTTCAGGGAAGAGGTCCAGGATGTAGATTAAAAATAAATGCAAGGGATCAACCCCTAGATCGTACTTAAAATCATTTACTAAGTAAGTGAAATCAAGGAAGAGAGGTCCAAGCACTGAGTCCTGGGCTTTGCAACATCAAGCCATGAGAAATATAAGGAGGAAAGAGCAAAGAAGACTAAAAGAAGCAGCTGGTGAAATGGGATGGAAACCAAGAGTGTGGTATCTGAAACCAAGTGTATCAATCAGAGTTGAATCCAAGAAATAGAACCAGTAGGAAATATATGTTATGATATTTACTGCAGTGAATTGGCATACATGGTTGTGGGTTCTGGCTTGGCAAGTCAAATCTGCAGGGCAGGCTGTCAAAAAGGGCAGGCAGGAGCTAAAGATGCAGTCCATAGCTGGAATTATTCCTCCTCTTTCTCCCTGTCCTCCCTCCCCTTCTCATTTTCCATCCTTGTCCTGATTCTCATTGCCCCTCCTCCTCCTTACTTTCTTCTTCAGAAAAGCTTCAGTTTTAATCTTAAGGCCTTTCAATTGATTGAATCTGGCTCACCCCGATGATCTGGATAATCTTTCTCATTTAATGTCAATTTATTTTAGACTTTAATCATATCTTCAAAAAAAAAAAAAAAACACCCAGATTAGTGTTTGACTGAATAACTGGGACTATATCCTAGCCAGGTTAACACCTAAAACTGACCATTGCACCAACTAAAGAATAAAAAGTTAACTGTGTCACATAGTGTGGGAACTCGAGTACACTGACTATTAAATTTAGTTTCTAGGAGGTCATTTGTGAATTTTACTACTGCAGATTTTTTTGGGAATGGAGCTGTATTTGTTTCTATGGTTGATGTAACAAATCAACCCAAACTGGATGGCTTAAAATAGCAGAAATGTATTATTTTGGAGTTTTGTAGGCCAGAATTTCAGCATTCTTTCCACAGGACTGAAACAAGGAATCAAGGGGCCACGATCCTTCTGGATCTCTAAATTGCCTCTTCTGGTGGCTGCTAGCATTCATTTGCCTGTGGTGGCACCACTGCCACCTCTGCCTCCATCTTCACAGTGCTTTCTCTTCTGTGTGTATCAAATCTCCATTCTCCTCACTCTGATAAGGAAATCTTATTGGATTGTAGAACCACCCCCCAACAATCCAGTATAATCTGTCCTCCTCAGGATCCTTATGTTAATCACATCTGCAAAGACCCTTTTTCCTTATATGGTAACTCTTATACATTCCACCTGCTACTTTTGCGTGGGTATTATTCAGCCTACTACAGAGGCAATGTTTGATTGGAGTGGACTAGGAAAATGACCTGTTTCAGAATATTTCCATAAAGGGGAGCAAAGAAATAAGGTGATGGCTGAGGAAAAGGTAGAAATTGTACACTCTAGTCATTCCGAAAGAGCTTTCTTTCTTTGCACATAAACATCTTCCAAACAAATATACGGATTTCAATTTTATGTATTTCATTCTGTAGTTGATACATGTCCAAGCATCTCTCTTATGTGTTTAACCACACACCCATGGCAGGTTAATATCATTATTGATTGCACATTGAACAAAACCTGGAGGCACCTGATAGACAAGAGATAGGTTTCATGAGCCTAAAAAGTATTTTATAAGCTTTTCCTTTTTTTTTCAGTTTTGCCGAAAATTGCAGTCAATACATTTTGAAGTATTGTGTATATTTGTCCAGTTTGGCCTGTAAATCAGATCTCATTTCTGAATATGATTCCTCTAGTGTATTCTAAAACTTTGAATCACTTTACTTTCACTTTTTTAAAATAGGTATCCTTGAGTTGCCAATTGAGAAATGACCTCCTGTGTGTTGGCCTCTTTATTTGTTCTCCAAATGATTTGAACACTGTTCTATCTATGCCGTAGAGTATTAAAGATATCTGGAGGAAAGGGGAGCTGATATGAAAAGGATATCTTTTTTTTTTTTTTGTAATTCACAAAAGGTCTAGGAAACTTTAACTTGTTCTGAATGCCCACTTTTGTTATTCATGGACTGTCTGGCATACATCACTCAAGAACAGTACCTAAAACATAAGAAGTAAGTACTTATTAAATATTGATAAATGAATGAGTGAATAAACAGCAAAATTATACAGAAGTTTTATGTTGTGTTTATTATTATTCTATTGGTATTAAGGCTATTATAAGGAGCATAGTTTTTTTGGGTGTATACATTTGGAAATATATGCTTTTTTAGGTGAGAAAACCTAAAGAGTAATTACTTATATGAGTGATATAGTTTGATAACTTTAAAAAGAACATTGGCTGTATTTGGCTGCGTAATGTTATACTAAAAAATATAGCTATGGAAAAAGAATTTAGCTATGGAAAAAGAATTTAGCTATGAAAAAAGAATTTAGTCTTCAGAATTAAACATACCTACTCATTTTAAGTATCCCTAATTTGGTGTTTTTCAGATTTGTGACTGTGAGCCAGTTGTTTATGTATCTCTTTCCTCATCTGAAAAGCTGGGATGTCTATTCCATTTAATTTTAAGAGAAATAATTAGGATTATGCATATAAAGAGCCTAATGTTTTACCAGACACATAGTATTGACTAATATTTTATTATGATCAATCACCGCCATAATCATGGACACCTATCTTTTCTCAGGTTCAATAGCACAACTAGTCTTTTAAAACTTTTATGACATGACTGTACTTCTCAACTGACTGATTTTTTTGCACAGAATTTATTTGAAAGCCTCTTAAAAATTCATGTAGAGTATAAATACCAAGTAAATGAATATAATATTGTCAAACACTATTAACATTTTTTCTGCATTTTTCTAAGCTGCTCCATACCTAGATAAGTTCTAGACTTTGCCTCTGAAATCCTGATCCTTGTATTTAATTGCCTTTTTGGCTTTAGCTCTTGGATACTTCAAGAGTGGTATATTTAATAACACATTCCGGATCTCCTGCCCCATCTTTGCCAAAACCTGGTCCTCTTTAATTTTCTTTTTTCAGCGAATACCACCGTAGTCCATCCAGTAGGGCGAACCATGAGTCTAGCAGTTTTTCTTGCTGTCTTCTCTCTACATCTCCACCCTTTCACAAACATCTTTGATATTCTCTCTAAACAGCCTCCCTCAAATTCTACTCTGGTCCTTCCTCAAATCTCAGCTCAGTCACCACTTCTTGAGGAAACCTCCCCTTACTGTTCCCCCTTTCCTTCTCAAAACCAGTTTGTATGTTCCTGGCATATACGCATCTTCATTCCATATACCTTTACTTTGTAGCAATTACCATGGTACTTTTTAAATTTTTAAAAAATTGTTTGACTTAAATTTGTCCTTGATTCTTCCAAGAAGCATGGTATCTGTTTAGCCCATCATTTTATCTTTAGAATCTAGTGTTTTTCAGAATGTCAGTTGGAACCTATTAGTGACTAGTGAAATCAGATTAATGAGAATCATGAAATATTTTTAATAAAATATGGTAGAATATAAGAAGGTATGTTAGAGTGAATAAATTTAGTAAGCGTACATATTGTATGCTGCAGCTTTTTTAAGTATTTATTATATCTATGTGCTAATATGTTACACATTTGTGTGTGTCTTGAAATAAAATATATTTCCTATTATAAGTCTCAGCCAAAAATTATAAAACCGTGGATATAAGGAATTGACTGGCACCTAGTAAACAGTCAATAAATACTTGTTCAATCAGTCAATCAATCCTTTAATGCCTTTTCCCCCTTTTATTATTCATTTGGTCCAGTTAGGGTATAGATTTGTGAGCAGAGTTTGCAAATAAGATGGCATACTTCTATGTACAGTTTTGGAAAAAATATATGTAATTAACAAGATTCTTAAGCAAAAGTTTCTACCTGAATTAAATGCTAGTCCATTCAATGAGTATAAATATGGTTACTTAGTAGCTAAATAGTTCAACTTTGTTAATAATTTTATAGTGTTGCATTAGCTTTAAGTTGTATTCAATGCCCACTGTTGCCTTAATCAGTATTAATGTATTCTTTATTAGTAGTCAGATAGAGTGTTTTTTTAAAACAATACCAGCAACATTATGCACTCGTATATTCCAAAAACATTAATTGGGTGCCTACATTATGCCAGGCATTCTGCCAGGACCTGGGAATACTAAGATGATCACTTTAAGAAGCACTTACTTTTGAGAATTTACCAATTAATTCCATAAATATCTGTTGAATACTTTTTATGTCTCGGGAGCTATGTTTAGATCTGAATAATACTATGATGAAAAGTCTTTCTATCTCTGACCCTGAGACAAGGACTCAAGTTCAAATAACCTATTTGAAAGCTGGTCCCAGGAAACACTGACAGAAAGTGAGAAATTAAGATAAGAAAGGAAGGCACCCAATAAGGAATTAGTTTTCAAGCAAGCTGCCTCTATAAATAACTGAGACTTAGTCCTGCTGGGAACTCTGAGAACCAGCATAGAAGTCACCTCAGTTATCATACCTGGTAATTGTCAGTCTGTTGTAGGCTGTTCCCAGGCAGTTAATTCTCAGACACTTGTGTCCTGCCCTGCAGGTGGTTAAGGTCCTGATGCAGATTTGCAGATACTGGCTTTCTCTGCATCTAAGTACCTTAAAAAGGTAAGGCCTGCAGAGGGGATGGGTACAGGCAGAGCATCAACAGAAGACTTAGAGTATAATGAGTGTCTTAGTTTCCACATATCAATTTAATTAAAGGGTGTGTGAGTTATATTATGCTGTTATTTGAAAATGAAAACGACAAGTGTCTTAACTGACTAATAATGTCCTTTCAGTTGTCTTTCTCCAGTATGGGACTTAAGTGCATATTTCTTTAGCCTTCTCCTCCTGCAATCTCAATTTTTAAATTATTGAATTACTTTCAAGTTATTTAATTATTTTCATTATCTGTACTTCACCTTTTTTTTCCTCTAAGGCATAGGAATATAAATATGAATATGAAAAAGTATAATTTAATGTTTCTTGAATTTCTTGTGATGTGCCAGTAACTGTTAATAGGTTTACATAAATAGCCTTACTTAATCCTAACATTTTGAAGTCCTTACAGTCATTGTCCTCATTTACAAACAAAAAAAAAACTAAGGGTGAAAGACTGAAAAAATTATCCCAAATTTCAGAGCAAATAAATAGTGAGGTCAAGACTCAAACTCATGTCTACCTGATCTCAAAGTCCATGCTTTTTATCCATACTCTGTTAATCTCACATATAATCAATAATGATATGCTAGAAAATTCCACATGGAATCAACCCCACCCCCCAAGAGGGTTACATCTTGACTATGAAAAAATTTGTTTTGAGCTAGCAATGAAATTATGGATTACAATTTGGTCAGGATTATTAAAATTGGATAAATTGGTTAAGAATGTGGACAGTGGGCTTAGACCATCTTTTATGGATCAGAATCCCAGCTCCACCACTGAAGAGCAGATAACTTAGTTAGCATCTCTGTATCTCTTTATTTCTACATAAGAAACATAATGCCATCAAACTCAGAGATTAAATTAGGTCATATATGCAAAGCGGGTAGAGCAGTGCTTTCTCTACAGTAATCCTTCAATTAAGTTAGCCTGATATTATAAGCCCTGAATCAATATTTGTTAAATGAATAAATAAAATGTTGTTTTCTTGAAGAGATATGTACACCTTGTTAATTTTTTAGAAAACACCCACTAAATATGCAACCGTTGTGGCTGCAAGTAGATCTTCTAGGAAAAAAATAGTATCCTATGAGAAAAGTGGCTAGTTGAACTTGCCACTTGCTTAAGTGCATTTTCTTAAGACAACTGTCACACTTGTAGGTAGCAAAATTTCTTTATGTATACTGAGAATATTAAAAGATATATGCTCAAAGGTTAAGTTAAAGTTAATAATGTTCAGGGTCTCATCAAAGACATTCTAGATTTTTTTTTTTCCTTTTAAACTGGGAGTGGTTTGCAGTGGAGGCTGTAACATCCACCAGGACAACTCATGCTCGGCCTTGACCTGGATTAAGGAGCAGTGCTTTACCCACCATTATTTTTGCTCCGTCAATACAAAAGTCAACAGTGCAAAAGCAAATAATAAAAAAAGACAAATATATCCTTGGATTATTATGAAAGGATTTTTTGGCCCTGAAGAACTCTTAAAAAGTCTTGAGATCATACTTAGAGAATTTTTGGCCCATAAATACAAAACCTACCTAGATATATTTAAGTATTTCATAGTAAGAAATATGTTATTCTTCTTAAAAAGATGTTAAATGTTTAACACTAAACTATCCTAACTTCCCAAATAACTTCATTAGGATATACCATTTATTAATTTATGTCAACTATTTATATAATTTTTATATCTTTAACCTGTTGTTATTTGGGAGATAGCAAGCTTATACATTGTTCAACTTTCTAAATTAAAGAGTTCAGTTATTCTCTGATTTGTTCCACATTTAGGTTTAAACTGAGGTTTGTTAAAAGTTAATACAAATAACAGCAAATTACAAATAATTTAAATAGATGTTCTGTGCACATTGAATGACTTTTGGAATCATAGTTTTGCTTAAGAAAATTATATATTGATGATGATAACATAGAACACAGAAGAGGAATGATGGTTATCTTCTTATTAGATTTATTTTAAAACAGCAACTATCTAATTTGAAGATTCCATTTTGTGGTTTATTCATTTTTTTATTCTTAGTTATGTAATACTTTTTTTATTCTTAGTTATATAATACTATATATAATCAGGTCAGTGCTTATAATATCACTACAACTGGTAAGTTTACTGTGTCGCAGATTATCTTGCTGTTTATTATTGAATTAAGGTAATTTCAATAAATTCTCTTGGTTTTATTTTGTTGTATTGTCATCAGAATGCTTTCCAGCATAAGGCAGATTCACTTACATCATCAGTTGTTAATCAGAAAACAAAGGATGGTAAAATAAAAATAAAACTAATTGATTCAACAAATGCTTATCGAGAACAACCTACATAAGGCCATTTGTTTGAAGCTATAAATGTACAAAGATATCTCCAAGTAACTCAGAACCTAGTAAAGATGTCTGAAGGTAAAATAGATGAGAGAGGCCATGAAACATACTGATGAAATCTGGAGTTCAGAGGAGGGAAAAATTACTTGCAAATAGGAAAATTATGATACAGTTTATTTGTATGGTTTTAGTTTCCAACCATGCTTCAACTGTTAGATCTCTTTAAGTTCTCCTATCTTGCGTTATCAAACATTTTATACATGCTGTTCAAAGTACTATAAAGTTAACAAGTGCAGTGCAGGCTTCTAAATATCTGCTAAAACAGGGTTTAAGCAGTGGAAACAGTTGCAATGCTGTCTTCTCTAAAGGAGATAAATGTAGGCAGTCAAGTGAATAAAGCCTGAATTTTATACCATTTATTTGGAACAAGTGGTGGTTAAGAGCCCCACTGACTACATGGTACAGTACTCAGGGGCCTCAGGAGATCCTGTGTTCTGGTTCTGTTCCATCACTACTTTGCAGAGTAAGTCTGATGGAGCAGTGCAAATACAATGTCTGTTTTTCCCATATACGATGCTTAATTTTTATTACACACACATACACACAGAGAGCAAAATCTTGGAATTACAGGTAAACTTTATTTTCAAGTATTTTGTCTCTTTGGATACATTCATCTTCTGTATGTTTATGAATGTAAGTATAAAAACCTGTCATTCAAGTGGCAGTTTAATAAGCCTCTTAACAAGACTTACGCCTATTTCCAAATAAAACCAACTCCACAGTACTTTAAGGAGAGACTAATTATAATGATTACCATTGTTGAGAGACAATTCTCCATGAATGTTTCATGTTATGACAATCTGGACTTTCTGAGCAAAAAGCTGGCAAAACTTGGTTAAAGGACGATTGAATAGGAAACACGCCCTAGAAGCTAAAAGTGTGATGCTTCAGAGAGCTTTACACATCTGTCTTACCCAGAGCCATTTGCGTATGCTCCAGAGTGGTGAAAATAGAGAATGTTTCCTTCATTCCTGAGATTCCTTTACAGTCCAGAGTAAGGGCCTCTCACAGTCTGGAGGTAGGATGGTCCAGCGTGCCAGCCTCCCTTTGTATGTTCTGATTCTCAGAAGCCTCTCTTGTGGGCACAGGGGACATCAGGCTCTCTCCACCTCACCCCCTGGGGGTACAGGCTGAGGAGCCAGCGCTAAGATCAGAGCAAACAATAAATAATCTGTTCTCTGATCCACAGACTTATATTTCCTGTCAGAATATCTGTTTATCTGTGGCTGGCAGTCTGTCTCTCTGTTTATCCACCCACCCATATAGCTGTCTAAACTTATCAACTGTCACTTATATTACTGGTTTAAATTATTCAGACATCTTGTGACGTTCTTTTCTTCCTTCTTAGTTTTAAGTAATCCATGCCAGCTGAAATGGTCTTACGGTTTCGTAAAGGAAACTATTGCTTTTTAAGTTTTACTAATTTTATTTTAAGGTTATCAAAATAATAGCCCAAGTTAAATACATTAGTCACTTGTTATTGTCTTTTCCTCAACGTGGTTGTTGTAGTCACACTCAGTGATCCCAAAATGATGATTAGATATGGCAAAATTACTTTTCTGTGGTATGCTTCAAAATAAAAATATTTTAAAAATTATTAATATTTACATTGAGCTTCTTAAAAAGTACACATGTATAACTTATTTCCACAAAACTCTAACTTCTCAATTTATCCATAAAAAAATAGAAACATCATCTGATTCAGAACAGTACCATGAAAAGAATAGTTTAAAACATGTCCATAGAGAAAACTCTGTTATCTGTCTTACAGTAAATGAGAATTTAATATATCAGGAAAATTGTAGAAAATGAATGATGTATATAGAATGTTAAAGCATTAATCAAACAGACAAGAAAACACCACATGTATAGGATCTTTGCTAGAGGTTTTTTCTTCCCCCCTTAGGAAAACTGTAGCTTCTCTTCGGGAAAATTGAGATTTGGTCACACTTCACAGCCTTTGATAAGTGCTTTGATGTTCAATAAGAAAGAAAAAAAGATGTTGCTTTTGCAAAGAGTATCAAGAATAATACCAGTTTCAGCAAAAGGGTATTCTTTTATGTACTTTGCCACACATTACCCAGAATGTAAAGAGGCCTTTTCATTAAACTAGAGTAGATGTAGTTTGTTTGAACACAAATAGGATACATATATGAAAATAATAACTAAAATATTACAACATACTAATTGCTTTGTATATAGTACGTAGTCAATAATTTTTTCAATTGAATAGGTGTGCAATACATAAACTACATAGAGAATGTCATTTACAGTCAAGTTTTTGTCTGTAGTAAAAACATATACTCTAATGAACAGACAGAGTACAGTTTGGTGTAGATGTAAACAAAAATTTTGCAAAAGGGGATATTCTGCTCAATTTAAACAATGACAGAAGTTGATGTGGTACTGTTCTAGTGGGCTTTTATTTGAATGCAGTATTTGACAACTTTGATACAATGTCCATGTTCATCATTGGCAGACTGTTGTAAATGCAAAAAATAATAATTTTTAGTGAGTTTCTTTAAGGATTTTAATGCAACTGATGGATTTGGACAGTAATAAGATTTCTAATAGATCCAAGAAGCAGAACATTTGCTTCCTGATATAAGGGAGGTAGTCTTAGGGTCGTGCCTTTAGAAATGACAGCTGTATCAAGAGCACCTTTCTCCCCAAAAGCTGACAGCAGAACAAGGTATGAATACAGCTGGAGAGTTTATAGACAAAGAAACAACTGTGGTAACATGTGAAAGTGAACTTAAATATTTGAAAGATTTCAAAGAGAGTCAATATCCAGATTTCTGAGTGAATTTGTCTATTGCGCTGATGTGTGTAGGCCAATAAGAAGATGAGCTAAATTCAGGAGGAGGGGATAGTGGCCTCTGAATGCTGGATCAGGCTTGGCTGATGGTTATAGGCGTAGAGTGGGATTATTTTCTCCCAATGCTGAGCAAGATTTAATCCTAGCTAGTAGAAAAGTGTGAAACATTTCCTAGAAATAGGGTGATTGTTTGGATAAGGAAAATACTGATAGGAAAAAGTATAAGGAGAATAATGCAAGAACTGTTGGAATTTAGAATGTAAATGAAAACGAAGTCTCAATTTAAGGACCAGGTGAGGGGAGGTCAAACCAAGGTGATGGAACAGGAGCTGCCAAGATAATATCTTATTTGATACCATTAATGGTAGGTCAGGCCTTTATTGCCTCTTGCCTATGTTATTATTAAAATACTACTACTACTACTAATAATAATGATATTATAACATTCCCTTTGACATAGCACAGCTATAATCCTTGTATAAGATTACTTCCAGAGTCGAAAGTTTGAATCACAAGGTAGTCTATTCATGATGCCAGCTCACATGATCCAAGGGCCATGTTGACTAAAAAAATATACAGCCAGAAAGATGAGAGTTAAGTTTTATTTGGAACAAAATTAGGACTTAAGCCCTGAGAAACCGCTCCTAGGTGGCGAGGGAGGAACTAGGATATATATGTAGGAGTCTTTGCCTGGGCTCTTTGAGATCATTCCTTTGATATGCACCTCTGCTATCAGGGCCAGTATCCTGAGTTTTCACAGCCTGCAGGGTTCACTGGCTCTCACCCTTGAAGACATTCTTTATCCTTAACTAAAAACCACCCAAAGAGGAAAAGGGGGAATATCAGGATATGATAAAGGTTAGGGGGAGGTGCATGCACACACACATTTTACGAAAGTTTGTTGCTGATCTCCAGAAGGTTACTACCATTCGAAAGAAGCAGACACCACCATGAAGGATTTTAGCATTTTTCTAGATAAGAGGAGATGGAAGAGTTGGGCTCATGAAATCTTCTCCTAAAAATATCTGACTATCTGAGGGCCTGTTCTTCCAGTTTGCCCAGAGCACCGAGTACCTCACTCCTGGTCTCCACCCTGAGCTCCACTCAGAGGGTGCCATGGGTTTGTAGCTGCAGTGGCTCATGTTTTACTCCATGTAGAGGCTGATGGTAAGTGACAAACTTCAGTTCACACTCATATCCTCAAGTTCCCTTATCTGGAATCAATCCAGTTCGCTTTCCCATGGCACTTTGATTGGATTTCCATTTCAGTAATTAAGTCAACATAATGTTCCTTGCTTAGATATATATGTCTAGCATGTAGTTGGTAACTTCTTTAAGGTTAGGCTCTTCTTACTGATAATTTATTCTTAGTTTGCTTAACTAAAGAACAACAGAAAAAAAAAAAAATTTCCCCCTGAAAGAGATTGTCTGGGTTAAGTCAGAGACAACAATGGGTTTTGATTAACAGAATACTAGATTTCAATTAATAGCTCCAGATTATAATCTGAAAATGCTAACTGTTCTGTAACTATAATAGCCTTGATTCTTCAAAAAAAAGGAAAGAAAGAAAGAGAAAAGAAAAAGAATACAGTTTACCTTAAATATAATGATCAGCTTTCCAAGTTGCTGTGATTCCATTCCACATACTTCAGATTTTGTGGTCAACTAAAACAGCTTTAAAAATTCCCATATTTTTAAAGGGTACATGATAAAGAACATTCAGAAAGAAAGGGGGAATTGCATGACTTTACCAGCACTTTTACTTTCAGTTTTATTTTGATTTTTTTCTAACTAATTTTATACACACAAATACAAACCCCATTGTATTCATTGCTTTCTGGGGTTTGTTTTTGTTTTTGTTTTTAGTTTTTTGCCAGAAGCCTGTTCACATCACACATGCATATCTTGCTGGCAATTCAACGTAGTGATCCAACTGAGTTCTGCCAAAGAATAACTGTTCCATTAAGAGGAAAAACCTTGGACATTTTCCTAAATTTCATAGCTTACTTATCAGAGAGGATAATTTAAATAGTTATAACACCAAAAACGGATTCTTTACTCTTGGTTCTCCCACTGACCTGGGGGAAGACAGGAAGCTGCTCTGTAGGCCCCCTTTCTAGGAAGAGGATCTGCCCAGAGGTGGTGGTTTAATTTCAAGTCCTTCGCCAAAGTGCATCTGCAGCCTGTTTATCGTTTCACCTAAGCTGTGTTTTGTGATTACCAGAAGTGGCCAGCATGACTTGTGAACAAGCATGACTTGAGATTACAGCTCAAAATCAATTCTGTCCTCTTTCCCTGGTTCACATTCGTTTCCATTAGAATTAACAACTTGATAGAGCAGTAATTTTTTTTCTTAGTGTTGATCCTAGCTAATTGAAGCAGGATCAACCCGGAACAAGCCACTGTTCCTTATTACGCAGATTATAAACTCTGTAGGAGTGGACTTTAGAGAGTTTCAACACTCCTTATTTAATGAAAGCAAGAAAGGGTTTCTGTTTCCATACATCTAGAAAGGGCTCCCCCTTTGATTGCAAGAGTACTTATCATTGAAATTGCATTCTGTTGTGGTATATTGATAATAAAACTAATGGGATTTAAATTGTTTTATTGTTTGTAAATGCCCTGCAGAGATATATCCCTACCGCCTGCATAGGGCAGGTAGCTACCCACTTACACCTCCTCCCCGTTGCTCCCATACTTACTCCACTGGAAAGAGGAATGAGGTAATACATGCATTTCCAATCTTATGTATTTATTCAACTACTATTTACCGGGGAGATAAAAACAGCACAATTTGGTAGATTGAAAATGGGTAAGTTCAGGAAGGGACCTATAAGACTTTGGTTTGCCAAGTCAGATATATTGATAGGTTTATGAAAGTAGTAAACACTGAAGGCTGAGCATGTTTGTGTGAAAAGCCGTTTATTTGTTCTTGGAAACACTGATTTGGAGATGTCAAATTCCTAAATTATTACAGTACCATCTAAAGTTAAATGTATTGGAACTTATTGCAGTTAGAACTTACCTTGAGGCTTAATGTTTCAAAAGTGGGATTTTTTTTAAATTTGGTCTAGAATCAAGAAATTACAGTAGGTTTTTCAAGACAGAGAACTAAAAGAAATTGGGCAAAATTCATATAATAATAGTTTAGGATTGTGAGGAGCAGTAAGATGCAAATTATGCGAAGCCAGGCTTAATAAGAAAACTTTCTCGGGTGAGCAAACTGCTGTCTCTAAACCGGTCTGCAAGAGTTCTCTGAAGCAAACAATGGAATTACTCATAGAAGTACCCTGTAAAGTTTACTGGAACAAGCAAGGACAGTTTGACACCTATGCTTTTGAGACATCTAAGTGCACCTGTTGAATAAACAGCTGGGACTCAGAGATAGTATAAATGTAGGGGTAGTCATTATATAAACTATATTAAAATCCAGAGATAATTTGGTTCAAGATTACTAAAGGAGAGAAAACAAGTAGCCTAGGATTGAGTACTGAGAAATGTCAACACTGAACAATACTTACTGGAAGATGAGCATTGAAAGAGTATTGGGACATGGTCAGAAATGTGTGAGGGTGAAAAGGAAAGTGTAAGGAGGGAACTTCAGGAAGGAAAAAGTAATCAACAAGAACAAATGCTGCTAAATGCTCAGGTAATAGGAGGACTTGGAAATGTCCACTTAGTAATTTGAAGGCCATTATAAATCTTAGCATGAGCTATTTTGGTGAGTTTAGAGATGCACAAAACCAGAAAAGATGAAAAAAAGGAATGAGTGGATAGGAAGTTGAAACTACTTCAAATATTTTGACCAAACAAGAGAAGAACAAGATAAGCTGGTAATTGTAGGGGTGTTAAGAATTTGACTTTTCTTCAGGTGGGAGAAATTTGAATGTATTTAAATTTGCATATTCTCTGCTTCTGTTCTCACTCCATAATTTTATAAGATAAAGACAAGATTCTTCCTGTTGCCTTTCTTTCTTTCACATACTGATTCCTTCATTCACTTTATCCAGCAAAGAACAGACACAGACCTTGGCCCTAAGGGACTTAAGATCTCATAGAAGATCAGTATGTTGAGGGGAGATGTAGGCAGGTGTATAAACACCCTATCCCTGTTATTACACTTTAGTATAAGTGCACTTTAAATCTTTTTTCTATTATTATATCCTAAAGTGATGACAGTGTAAAGTACAGCTAAAGATTGAATTGTGTTTTGAAGCCTCTCAGCCAAATTTCCTCCAGACATAGCTGGCTAGTACAAGGATAAAACTTGTGACCTAGAGCTTTATTAACACAATGAAACAATCACATGAACTAGCAGGTACAAAATAACTACTACAAAATATTTTTTTATTAATTGTAAAAGACTAAGTTGAGGGTGGGATAATAAGATTTCAGTCTGTTGAGGAACTGTGTTTTTTAAAGTTCACCTGGAATTACTACTCAATCCAACCTGTCTTTATTTCATTGCTAAAAATATTCATTTTCCCCAAACCCCTTAAGGCAAAGTTTCCATCCCTGAATCAGACTACACATAGGAAGTCATGCTGCATTCTCATGTTGCTAATTGGAATTTTGATGAATATAATACAGAAGCAAGACAAGACAAGAGCCGAGAGTTTCCATTAGCTTCACCCCCCCATGTTTCTGTTTCTGCATCTTAATCAGAACCTTTTTAATATTAAATACGCATTTAAACCCAAGTATAGAGACAGTCATAGAAGTTTCATTAATAACTGTAATTTGTGGAAAAGGATATATGCCAGGGACAAATGTTCAAATATGGAGTTAAATTAGAGTTACAAAAAAACTTATTTTTATAGCTCAGAAATTAAAAAAAAAATTATAGCAAGAAACTAACATATGTTTCACTACTAAGATACATTGTTATTTATCACTCATTGAGATTTTTATCTAAAAATCTTATTTCTCCATCAGCTATCACTGTTTTTTCATGCAGGGCTATTTAGAAACAGGAAAATGGGAAAAGAATCTACAGGGAAAAGAGACATTGACATCACCTGAAAAGTCTTCTATTCTGCAGATTCTGAATTATGCAGCCTTCAAAAGGAACATAATGGAGCAGGGAGAGCTGTTACTCTAGAGATGTGACTCTTTTCTCCTTTAGAAATCGTCCCTCTGCAAAGGAATGGCTTGAAATAACAATCACCATTCCTTCCTCACAGCAGTCTGCCACAGAACAAAACTCCCTGGAATAATGCCGGTTGAAATAATGCAGTATATCTTTTCTATACATCCACAAGGATGCTTACCTAGTGTCTTCTAGGTTCGAAAGGAGAGGATACAGTTCAATCTTACCAACTGCTCTAAATCAAGATACTATGTGCAACTTTTTTATCAACAGGAGGGAAAATATCAGGGACTTTCTAACACATAACCAGCATATTCGGATTTCTATTCTTAAAATAAGCTCTGGCTCAAATATTGTTTTATGCTAAAGATTAGCATGGAGATTACATTCAACATTAAATTTACAGAGAAGAAACCTATTTTTAGAATAATATGATAATTACGAGATATTAGTAGATATCCCTAAAGCTTTTATGCAAAAAAAAAAAAAAAAAGCAAAAGCATACACATAGGAGCAATCTTTAAACCAAAAGAGATTGAGTTGTTTGCAATTTAGCAAGTGGGCCAGTTTAGAAGTCCTATCAGAGACACTTGATGAGGCTGTGACTATAGTGGTCTTTGACCTGATCCACACACCATGCAAAGGACAGCCCTACATAAAATAACTGCTATGTATAAAAAGCATACCTGAATCTAAAACAGAATTCCTGCTAGCCTGCCACTTAATATTATGTCCTAGAACTTCTATATAAGAAAAGCCTGAGTCCTTCTGACACCCTGTAAGACCCAAATATTTAACCCTCTCCCCTGCCTCCCCCACCTCACATTTAGCTCCTATTTTCTCCCCTTCTTAGATCATTCCTCTGAAGGCACAGGCTACCTTGCTGTTCATCGGAATACACTTATTACAGGCTCATCTAAAGACCTTTACCTGTGTTGTTCTTCCTCCACAAAATTGCTTAGCTAATAACTCTGTTACCTCTCTCAGTGTTCCCCTTCCTATGGGGACTACTCTGAATTATGCAACTGCCCACCAACTCCCCTTTACCCTACTCTATTATTTTTTTGTAACACTAAGCACCATCTAACGTAAAATAATATTCCTTTACTTATTATCCTTATTATCCTTATTTTTCACTGTCTGTTTCATTCCTTGCATGAGACACCGTCTTACCCCATGAAATCTCTATGATTAGGACTCTTTGTCTCTTTTGTTCATTGTTGTATTCCAAGTGCTGAGGACTATGTCTGACCCATTGTAGGCATTTAATAAATATTTACTGAGTGAATGAATTAATGAACCCCATGAACCATCTTCTTTTCTCATTACCCTTGAAGGCACCAGCTACATACTTCCGTCTACAAAATTTAAAAGTAATTAACTTAGTAACTTAATTTCCTATTAATAGAGTCCCTTCTTTAGGCTCAGGCTATGACACCATGAGGTCCTTAAAGTAATGCATTTTGATAACTGCAGTGAAAAAACAGGTTGACAAACTCCCTAGTGACTATTTGCATATTGAGATGTTCAGATTACCTAACTTGTATTTAAGGTAGGAGGGATCTGAGAGAATCAAACTAAGAACTTAGTTGTTGATGAGGAGACTTGAAAAGAAAGTTTGCTGCTAGAGTGTGGTAGTGCAAAAGAAAGAAGCTGCTATTTCAGGGCACATCCAGAAGAAAGAAGAGGGGGCTGGGGTGAACATTGGTTTAGGAAAGCAGTATATATATGATGGGGCGAAAATGTCTGCAACAGGGGAGGGGAAAACACAAAGAAAAAGTTCTCTTTTTACAGTTTTAATAAGGCTAGCTTGTTGCATTTCAACAAGTCTTTGGAAAAAGCCTTTGATTTTCATCATTTTATTAGGAAGTTTAGAAATACATGTGTCCACTAAAGGAAAAGTTTCACACAAATAGGAGGTGCATTGACCCTGGCCCTGTCTGTAAAAGAAAGAATTAAGAAAAATGAAAGGTTTAGTAGGCATCAAGGTTAGAGCACTGATGGGAAAAAAACATTAAAAGGCAGAATTGCCATTCCTTAAAAGGCCATATACTTATATTTTCTCCTCCAAGTCATTCCCCTAAGCCCATTTCTCTAACCATCTTAATGACCTGAAAGCACCAATGACAGTGTTATACGCTTGCACGTTCTTACACCATTTCTGTCTGGATGACAGGTGGCACCATTCCGAGTATGAAATATCTCCCTTAAAAATACTTTTGAATATGCTTAATGTCATATATGTTCCAAATGAGTTTATTTTGTTTCATTTTTTTGACTGTACCCATGGCATGTGGAAGTTCTTGGGCAAGGAATCAAACCCATGCCACAGCAGTGACCCGGGCTGCTTCAGTGACCAAGTCGAATCCTTAACTTGCTGTGCCACAAGGGAACTCCTTGTTTTTTCCTCTCAAGTTATCAGAAGTCCTGACCCAGTTCTTCATATTAACGTATAAATCCCTCGATATTAAGAAAATAGATTGCAACTAAGATTTATGTGGTGAGAAGTCTAAAGCTCATTGCCTTAATTTCCTTTATTTATGAATTAAGCATTTCATGATCATTTTTAAGATTCTCAATTTTGATGTAATATTTTGTAATTACTAAGGGAATGTGGGCTTTTGATATCTGAGGTGATTTTTTTCCCCCTTTTAAACCAATGTGTCCATTAAGGAATGCATTATTGTACACCAGATGGAATTAAATGAACCATAGTATGAACTTGGCATTTTCAGATCAGGTTACCTGAATGTAATTACCTACAGACAGTTTTCTAAATATGCTGTTCGTAAGGGATTAGCTTTTATAGAGAGCTTCTCTTCTATTCTCCTCAGTTCATTTTTTTTCTTACAATGTGTTTAGTCATTTTGGATTATTGTACCATCATGTTCTGCCACTGATAATGGTGAGAATTAATCCTGAACTACCAGAATTGATGAAACAGAACAAGTCGACAGCTGTTTAAAAAACAAGTAAATAGACAAGGGACAGCTTACAGGAGAGAACATTATGGTTTTGTGTCGTATACAATTTGAATTGTCTGCCCCAATTCTAATAATACTGAAATTTGGAGAAGTAGAATTTGTTTCAGGAGTTTACCCGCAAACAGCAATGTTGTATTTCCCGTTGTCATTTTTAAATCTCATCAGTTGAAGAATATGAATTTCTACACATTTTGTGTTACATTCCGTTTTGTTTTCTCTGTGAATGAACAGAATTGTTTCTTCTGTGAGTCATCTCTTCATATCAGGAGTATATCCTCTGGGCAACATTTACTATTAGTGTGACAATCACCTACTTATTATTTCTCCTCAAGTAGTGAGTCGAGGTTATATATCTATTCCCCATCTAGATGTCAAGTGCACAATTTCCTCTAACTAAATAAAATATTTAGACTATTGGAAGAATGGGAATTCAAAACTCTATTTTAAATTCTCAGCACCAGATCAGTTTTACCTTTCTTTTAAAATAAATGAAATTCTCCATCATTTTTCAAGCTGTTACCACTTCCTTGGAGCCGTTGGCAAGGTACATCTAATCTGAGTCTAGGAAACATCAAGTTTAATGGAAAAAATGTGATTTATAATGTGCTTATTTTTTCTGAACCTTGTAAACTTCCTGATGACTCTAGTGAGCCAAGTAAAAAATTGTTTAATTTTTTTTTCTCAATATGTTTTATTGCCATCAGGAACCCACTTTCAAAGACTTCAGCTAGCATTGTGTTTTAAAATATCTTGTCTGAAAAAACAAATAAGAATGAGAAGAACCTTATAAAAATAATATTGGAAGAACCATAGGTAATCATGAACTGTATATGCTGAATTAATCTTAGATTATGTTGAAAATAGGTCAACTCCAAATAAGGAAACTTTTTACATTGTTATTAAATATAGGTAAAATTAACATTATATGTATTATAGTTTCTAACTTGGAAGCCAAAAGAAAAAGACTTCGGTTAGTTTAAGCAAAATATAATTTTCTAGATTTCTGCTGGGCCCATTAATGGGAGTTTTGAGGCTTAAGCTTGGAGGCAGAAAGGAGTGTAATTGCTTTCAATGGGTTGGAAGCAGGGGTGGCAAGAATGATCATGGAGGATCCTTGTTTAACAGCTTTCTTGAGATATAATTCACATAGCATACCATTCACTCATTTAAAATGTACTTATAGAATGTTTCAACTACTCATTCTATGTTCTTACTAAAGAGTCCAGGTTCCGAGGGGTATCCTCAGGCTGTTGGCCAGGCTGATGCCACAGGTCTTCTTTCTGCTGGTGTGAAAGCAGGTGAGGGTAAGGGTGGCTGAGGTCATGGCCTGAGGGAATGAAATATCCAGAGAGTACTCAGGAGAAGCTGCTCAGAACGAGCGGGTTATGGGGGCATAACAACAAAGTGTCAGGAAGAGCACCTGAGCTGGATTTGCAGATTGAAATGCATGGACTCATGAATCATTCCATGGAATGGATGAAATTATCCAGGGATAGTGTGACGAAGATAGAATTCTGAAGAAGGTCAATATTTACTTAACAGTACACTCCCTTAAAATGGGGCCATTTTTCCCTTGCTGTAGTCTTAGTACCTAGTATAGTCTCTCACGTAGAGGTTCAGTACATTTATCTGATCAGTGAGTGAGCGAGTTAAATAAAAAACTGTAAGAAAATACCATAAAAGGGAATATGAAGCAGTAGTTAGGGGTTTAAGAGGAGAACCAAGGAATGAGTTGACTGAAGCCAGAAGCAACAAGGGTTTCGAGGAATAGTCAAGAATCTTAAAACTACATGAGTCAAACCATCAAGGTTAGATCTCAAAATATTTCACTGGATTCATCAAGAAAAGTGGTAATAGATGGCACTTACATTAAAAAAAAAACAGCTAGAGAAAATGTATCTATATACTTCATGTATCGCATATATATATCAGTCAACAACCTTACTGTATAGTGTGGAAATATTTCCTTCATGACACACTGCCATTTCCTAGTTTTGAAGGATGTCTCTCTGATTTGATATCCTTCTAGTAATGACATGGCTAAGATTCTCTTTTGGATTCATGCTCTGAGTCATGTTATGAATACACTGATACCATGCTATCATAAAAGAAAACCAGTAACAATTTATCAAGATCCTAATTAAACCTTTGGAAAGGCAGTATGAAATAACCATTTGGAAGTTAATGAGGAGAAGACCCTGTTACTGTTGAATGTTAAAGAATGAAAAAAATCTGTGAATAAGTCCCCAGATGTCTCTGCAGCTGTAACAGTACAAATGCAGAATTTTAGGAGTGTGAAAGAATTTCTGGATATCACGTAGTGATAACTGTTATACATTTAAGCAAGGACACAGAACCTAAAGAACTGACTCTGATGCAGTAATATTGGCAAGATTTTCTCTGCACACCTGGGTTCCCTACAGAACACAGCTACTGCAGTCTTGAACAAAGGTAGGATTCTGCTGGGGTAAGAAAAGAGCCAAATATTGGCTACATTACTGCCCCTTCAGACCCAGGCTTTCAACACTATTCTAAAAAAATACACCAGTAGCTCACATGCTTCTGTTTAAGAAAATGTTTATAAACCCCCTTTCTCCTAGTTCTGAAATCAAAGTTCAGTAGAAGACGACCCATACTACTCCAGAAGAACAGAATTAGAGGTTCTATATCTGCTTCAGACCTGTTCATCCTTTTTATCTGAGTGATTACCAGGAGAGATGTCTTGGTATTCTTACATTACAGAAAAGCACATCTACATTGACTATAGCTTTAGTGAGCTACTACATACACATATTGAAACAAATATTTTAATTTCTTCATTGAAATGTTATATTTTATTTACTACCTTTTAAAATATGCTAATTATAAAAATAATGCCAGCCTATTATAATAATCAAAGTGAAAATTTATAAAATACAAATTAAGAATCCTAGGTCAACCTACCTCACTCCCCTTGGATTGCTGCCATTAATGTTCTGAGCTTTATTTTCCATATACCTGTTTATAAGTGTCTTTATAACCCTAATCACATATACACCTGTATAAAGGCCATTCACTCTTCTAGGAGTCTGTTCCATATTTTGTCCTCTCAAATCTCTTAGAGTTCCTCCTTGTCTGTCCCCTTGTTATTGGCTGAGAGAGTCCCATGAGACTTGTGGTGCACAGGTGGTGCCAGATTTCAGAGAGCACTACTGGACCATTGGTCCATTTTGATCCCTGCAGTCAGATATTTGAGAAGTACATTCTCATAGCTGCATCACTACTCTTCAGTCTACTTTCAGTACCAGTAGCCAGATAAATCCCTTTAAAAAGTATATCAGAGTTCCCATTATGGCTGAGTGGGTTAAGGACCTGACATTGTCTCTGTGAGGATGCAATGCAGCTTCGATCCTGGCCTCGCTCAGTGGGTTAAGGCTGCAGTCACAGCTCCGATTTGACCCCTAGCCTGGGAACTTTCATTTGCCTTTTTTTTGTCATTTTATGGCCGCACCCACGGCATGTGGAGGTTCCCAGGCTAGGGGGTCTAATCGGAGCTGTAGCCATTGGCCTGCGCCGCAGCCACAGCAACGCAGGATCCGAGCCGCGTCTGCAACCTACACCACAGCTCACGGCAACGCCGGATCCTTAACCCACTGAGCAAGGGCAGGGATCGAACCCGGAACCTCATTGTTCCTGGTCGGATTTGTCAACCAATGCGCCATGACAGGAACTCCAGGTAGGGCGATTAAAAAAAAAAAAAAGGTACATCAAATCACAACTCTTCTCTGCTCAAAACTCTTCAAAATCTCCTCATTTCATCAGAGTAAAAGCTAAATTCTTACAACAGCCTCAGAGCGCTCTGTGACCTATTCACCATACCCCATCTCCTCCTTGGATCTCCAACACTGTATTCTGTTTTCCCTCCTCTGACACTCTATCCCAGAGACCATGGAGACGCCGTTTTCCTTGTCTACCCCAGGTGGGATCAAACCTCTGATTTCCCATTTCAGAAAATGTATAGGGTCTCAAAAGAACTGCACTGACTGTTCTGTCTCCTTAGGAAGCTCCTCTACCAGGTAACCCCGTGGTCTAGTCCTTGACCTATTTCAAGTCCTTGGCCGACTGTCACATTCTTGGTGAAGTCCACCTGGAACACCCTATTTAAAACAACAGTCTTAAGCGGGACACTCCTATTCCCTAACCTAGTTCTGTTTTAATTTGTTTGTTTTAGTGATGTTGATCATGTAGAAGATTGTATGTATTGTACTTATTTATTATGCATATTGTCCATTGCTCCCCACCAGAATGTAAGGGATGGGCAGCCCTAGAGTCCAGATATGGATTGTACCATCAACAAATATTTGAAGAATAGGTGGCTGGATGCGTAAATATACATACATATTTAGGAGTTAAATAGAGTAAGACTGGTAGGTTCCCTCAATTAACCTGCTATTAATAGGGAGTTATAAGGAGTTATACCTACAGTTATAAGGAGTACCTAAACCTACTTCACAGGATTGTTATGTAAATTCAGTTAGCAATTAGGTACTGACTATAAAGGGCACAGAGAAGTGCCTGAAATTAAGCCCTTAATGTTACATGCTACTTTATTTTTTATTATTTATAGAAAGTTTTTGAAATAAAAAATAGTAAGAAGTAAGATTTGAGAGGAATCATCTCTCTTGCTTCGGAACCCAGAGACAGAATTTGTTTTAAGTAATGAAATGCCCACCCAAAGACAAAATAAGTTAAAAGCCAGAGAGGGTCCTGGAAATATTTGAGTTCCTGATTCTAACTAGCTACATCTTGGCATATTTGTGTATAAACTGAGCCCTTTATTGTATTCTCTCAGTCAATAAATTGTTCTTTTTTATCCCTTTTGGCAGCTTATGTGGCATGTGGAAGTTTCAGCTCCAGGTTTTGAACCCATGCCACTGCAGTGATGACATTAGATCCTTAACTCACTGTGCCATAAGAGACTAAATTGCTCTTCTTGTTTCCTAAGGAATTTCAAGTTTGGTTTCTGTAACTTACAACCAAAGGAGTCTAATGTATGCCATATGTTTTGTTATAATTCAGGATATTAAAATTAAGGCAGAAATAGGAATTTACATCTATTCCTTGTAGTATCTACAAGAGAGCCATTCATAAAGAAATTCACTTTAGCTTTGTATCAATTGAAGACATTCCAATGACACATCACTTTGTTAGAAAACATATTAGGAAATACAAATCAGTTAAGAGACATAAGGTTATATGTTTCAGGTTATAGATTCAGTGCACACTATCCTTTGAAAACTGTTTCTACGGTCAGGCAGATTATAGCTTTCTTTTTTTCTTGGACATAGGGGCTAGGATTGGAACTCCTAATGAGAAACCTTTTCTTCAGGAGGGCTTTTCTTCTCCCCAGGCAATTAATCACATACTTTTCAGAAGTCTTTCCCTAAAACCGTCCCTATTTGATGTGCAGCCGTCATAACTAAATGTAATAGAAATTTCTCAAACAAAACTGCTGTTGTTAAAAGATGTGTTGTTCAGTCTCCATGTACTGGATGATAAAAATAATGATCTATCATTGTTAACATCTGGGTGCTCAAAACCTTTCAGTTTCTGGCACAAATTTCAGGTGGCCTCTCAGTCATCATTCCTCTAGGAAAGTAAACAACTCTCTAGAAAGTCTTCTGAAATTTTCTTTAACTTATTCTAGAGTGGTGCTTTTTAAACTTTAATATGCAGGTGAACTGTTCCAGAACCTTGTAAAATGCACATTCTGATGCAGAAGGTGTAGAATGGAGCTTGAAATTCTGCCAAGTGAGGCTGATGTCACTGGTCTCCAGACTACACTTTGATTAGAAAGTTCTAGGGAGTTCCTGCTGTGGTGAAGTAGGTTAAGGTCCAACTGCAGCAGCTAGATCCGGCATTACCACAGCTGTGATATAGTTCGCAGCTGCCCCTCAAATTCTGATTCTATCCCTGGCCCAGGAACTTCCAGGAGGGTGCAAACAACAAAAAAGTTCTAGAGAATTTTTTTTGAGCAGTCCTGTATAGTGCTCTAACATAATGCTAAAGTACCAGAAACATTTCAGTATATCGCTCCCTTATAGAACAGTAGCTTCTTGCCACACCCTTTTTAAAAAATACATTATATAGTGTCAAATTCAAAACGCTTTTTTTTCTGGAGTTCCTGTTATGGCTGAGCAGAAACGAATCTACCTAGCATCTATGAGGACGCAGGTCTGATTCCTGGCCTCACTCAGTGGCTTAAGAATCTGGCATTGCCATGAGCTGTGGTGTGGGCTGCAGATGCAGCTCAGTTCCTGCAATCCTGTTTTGCTATGTCTGTGGTGTAGGCCAATGGCTACAGTCACAATTTGACCGCTAGCCTGGGAACCTCCATAACGCCGTGGGTGCGGCCCTAAAAAACAAAAACAAAAACAACCTTTTTTTTTCTGATCCTCTTCTGGGTATTGAACCATAAGTTGGTTAATCCCCGTGATATGGACATGGTTCCCATACCACAAATGGCTCTCTATGTGAAGCTATACATCAGATGTCTAATTTTATGAGCAAAGAAAGCCAATTTTTTTTTACTTTTTTAATTTTAATTTTTATGTTTTTTGCTTTTTAGGGCCGCACCTGCAGCATATGGAGTTTCCCAGGCTAGGAGTCAACAGCTGCCAGCCTACGCCATGGTCACAGCAACACCAGATCCAAGCCACATCTGCGACCTGTGCCACAGCTCCCGGCATTGCTGGATCATTAATCCACTAAGCAAGGCCAGGAATCAAACCTGCAACCTCATGGTTCCTAGTCGGATTCGTTAACCGCTGCGCCTCGACAGGAACTCCAGAAAGCCAATTTTTTATGTTTGGCTGTAAGTCCATAGAAAACTGTGTTTCCATTGTGCATGAATGATCTTTTGGATTTATCTTACCATGTACCTGAGAAATGGTAAATAATTACAAAGAAACACTCCTGATTTATGTTTTTGCACTTTAACCTTTTATTTCCCCCAATCTGAAATTTTACATAAGGCCTATATAGTTTCTTTTTCTTGTTTGTTTTCTATGGAGTCAGTTAAGGGTTACACATGTAAGACCTCGTGCTGATGCAGTGATTATAACAATAATGGCACCATCTTTTGTGGAGCAAAATGTGTCCTTTGTTATTACGAAGTGCCATGCCCAGACAACATTAAGTAGAACATTAGATGCAGCCCTGTTGTTAGTCACAGACTCTGCCAGAAGTCTGTACACATAAGGGGTAATCAAAGGACATGCTTTCCATTGATGTGGACATGTTAGCACATAATGCCTTTGCCCCAGGGAACTGGTAACAGAATGTAGAATGTAGCTCTTCTAGGTCACTTTGAATCCAGCCCAAGTTGGTTGTGATTAACGCCAGTAACATTAACAGCTGTTCTAGGACTAATATGAAATATGGAGTGGTCTCAGTCTAGTTCACTCTTGACAAGTACCCACACTATGAAAATCATCACCATCATTAATTAGTGCCTTTGTGGACAGCTTTGGGAGTCTGAATGGTTTGGAAACTGGATGCCAGACTTCCCTAGAGATAAGCCTTATGACAGTAAGTCAGGTTCATTGGAAGCTTGTTATGACGGAAAACTATTTCACTTCTTATGTGGCATCTGCTCTCGAAATAATATGATTAGATCTCCAAGGCAACTTATGTGGAGTATTAAACTGGCCATAAAATATCCTAAACTTACGACATATTATTAGTTCTCCCCGTTTAACACATGTAAACATCTATTACAGCTAGAGACTCTGGCGCTTGTTGAGGAATTTAACTCTAATCCTATGACTAAGAGCACTAGGTCTTAGGAAGAACAGGTGAACGGGCTTGCCCTTGAAGTAGACAGTGTAGTTTCAGCAGAATCTTGGTCTGTTCATAACTTCTTGTCTTCAATTCTAGTTGTTATAAACAATAAGTCATGTTATGTTTTATAGTATATATGTACTGATTTATTGAAACTGCAGAGCACTTTAGGTCATTTTCATCTAAGATATCAGTTAGTCATGATTGCAAACAACGTATGTATAATATATGTAATTCAATAAGTATAACCACATCATGCAGTGATTTCTAAAGCTTTATTAGCCGTAACAGTAGTTTTAAAATCTGGTGCAGTAATCACATACCTCAGTGGAAAGGAATCTCTCTGATACCTTAGATGTCTCAGCAGCATTGTGAATTTTCTAATAGCAGGAAGATGAATTTACTCCCATGCGAAGCCGAGAGGTACTTGTGTTTTTTTTCTGAGTTCTCCATACCTTAGGTATAGGGTGGAAAGAAAGAGCCATACATTTGTCCAGGCACCTTCAGTTTCACACTAACCAACTAAAGGAACCGGGTTATCTCTGTAAAAGTGGAAATTTCTGTCATTGGTAATTTTATAATTCAACAGGATGTTTTACATTATCATAAGCATTCTTATTTGAGATAGGAAATAAAAATATAACATAAAAATGCCATGGGAGAAGTGACAATCACAACAATATCAACAGTGACAATAAAAATGTTGTACCCACCCCCAGCGAAGTAAAAACTAGTTTGAATATTTCTGAACGGTTATTCTCTAGCATAAGATGAGATATATATTTGCCTCTTCATTGCCTCTCACCATTATTACCCAAGCTATTTTTTTATTCTAAATTTGAACATATATATAGTAATAGAAAAATAAAGCACACATTTATATGTTTCCTACCAAGATTAAACAGATATTAACCTTTGTGATGTTTACCTTAAAAGAAAATAAAATTGCAGATACTTTTCTCTTTTCCTTCTCCTCATCTTTCATTATAGAGGTAGTTGATGTAATCCATTTATATGCAGTTTTTGGAACTTTCGTTCCATTTTATATACCAAAAATTATACCATTATATTCCATATTTTAAGAAGTCAGAGTAATAGTATTTTGTCTTTAAGGGGGGGGTTGCCCTCAACATTACATATTTCAGACTTATCCATGTTAATGTACATAGCTTTATTTCAGTTATTTATACTATCATAACATTCCATTGGATGAATAAACAGCATACATCACATCTTTATGTTAATGTGATTCTAGAGAAGAAGAATGAGGTTGTTTTTCTTTTCTACTACAGCAAGTAATGCTTCAATGAACATCACAATATGTCTCTTCAGGCATATGTGTGGGATTTTCTCTAGAAGAGAGACTTACAAGTGGCACTGCTGACAATAATTTATGGGCATATTCAAATTTTCTAATTGTTGCCAATTTACTCTCCAAATAGTTTCTACCAGTGACACTTCCAACAGCAGTAGCTCCCTTGTTGTTTCATTGTAATCAACTCTTGGTGTTGTTGAAAAGAAAAAAACAGAAACAAATGAGGTCTTAGTGTATAGCACAGGAGACTCTATCCAATCTCTTGGGATAAAACATGATGGAAGATAATATGAGAAAAAGAATATATATATGTATGTATGTATGTATGCATGAGTGGTTCACTTTGCTGTAGAGCAGATGCTGGCACAACATTCTAAATCAACTATAATAAAAAATAAAAAAGACAATACAATTGCAAAATAACGTCATTCTTTTTAATTTCTCTTTCCCTGAAATATCGTTGAGAACTTTGAGCATCACTCCATATTTCATTAGCCATTAGGGTTGCTTTTTCATATCTGTCTTTTCTGTTTACTTGTTTGGCTTTTTCATTTTTATTCTGCAGTAGTTTCTGTATTTCAGTGTCAATTATTTTAAGTGAAATGACGTGACTTCCATAGGGTAAAGCTTTTCTAAAAGACATGGCATACAAAAAATTTTTTAGACAATTAAAATCTTCACTTCTTTCCTGAAGGTAAGAGAATAGGGGACAAATTTTGAGTCTTAACAGTAGCAAAATTTCTTTAATATTCTGTTCATACTTTTATATATTCCCCTGAAGTCCCACTTATTAGAGCTCAGTTGCTATTTCTTTTGCTCCCCGACCATGCTCCCTTCTTTTTCACTTTCACCTTTCTTTTTTATCCCCCTCTGTGTTTGTTTCCCACTCAAAATCAATTGTTGATGGCTATTGTCTCCTCAACACAAGTACATTTTCACCTTTTCTTCCTCCAGAAACATTTTCTCTCTCTCTTTTTTTTTTTTAAGGGACCCATGCACGGCATATGGAAATTCCTAGGCTAGGAGTTCAATCAGAGCAGTAGCCACTGGCCTACACCGCAGCCACAGGAACACCAAGTCCAAGCCGTGCGTCCTGCAACCTACACCACAGCCAGATCTTTAACTCACTGCGCGAGGCCAGGAGTCAAACCTGCATCTTCATGGATACTAGTCGGTTTCCTTACCACTGAGCCACAATGGGAACTCCTTTAACGAGTCTCTTGAATTGCCTACTCCAGTCATTAATTTTCTGGAGGCTAAAAGGTCCAGGATTCTAGGCCTAGGTGGAGCAGGCGGGAAAGGGAAGAAGCTGTAAATACTCATTTTAATGGCTTTCCCTGTCATATTGTAATTACAGATTTTCACATCTTCATTCTGAATTTACAGTATACAACTTTGTTATACTTTTGCTAGGAACTTTTGCCCTCATCCATCTACTCCTATAAATTCTGCCCTATAATATTGCAAACAGTAATGAGCAGTTGGGTTTCAACTTTAGCTATCACATGTGTACAGACACATTATATGCATTCCAATTCATGCTGACTTTTAAGTACAATATTTATATTTCTTTTTACTTATAATTGTCTTAATATATTACAAAAATGAACTTTTCCATCCAACACTATTTCATATATGTCCTAGAAAACATTTTCACCTCTGGGAACAACATTGCTTTCCTCACAGAATTCACACTTTTATTTTTTTATGTGTAAAAACTAAACTTGATTCTTTGAATGATCATTTAAAATACTTTGCCAAATTAATTAAATCCATGTCATGATTTAATATGATACGGTGGGTATCTTTCACCTATTTCTAAATTTATAAATGCATGAAGTTATGTTAGACATATTCATTCACAAATTATAAATATTTTGTGCAAATACAGTTGATTAATTTTTAAATATGTTCCTCATGTTAAGAAAATGGTATGTTAGGTATGTATCATTTGCTTACCATTTATTTTCAAGTCAAAAAACATGATTGAAAAAATTTCTTTGTGATAATTTTTGGGATCATATTATTTACATAATTGGTAATTATTGTAAGATTTTATCTTGATTTGGGTATGAAATCAAGAGACATTTCTCTTTAATGTACTAAAAAGAATTTTTTAAAAATCTCCCTATGACAATTTTCAGCTTAAATCTTTTAATGACTACAGGTCACCTGCAAGATACTAATCGAGCTCCTTAACATGAAATACATTGCGTGGAATTTTCTAACTTTCCCCTCCTCTCTCCTAATTTCTCACCATTCCCTAATTCATAGTGTATTTGATGACAGAATTAAACATGATGTAATTGCTTATACAAACGACTTAATTTATTGCCTTGCTGTCTGATCACCGTCTTTCTTCTGTCTGGAATGACATTACTTTTTTTGTTTTCTGGTCTAAATTACATACGTCTAAAAAACTCAGTCCATATATCAATTGACAACTGCAGGAAGCCTTCTCTGTCTAGTGCTTTTTAAACTGAGTTAGGTTTTGAAGTGGATTTTGTTCCCATTCATGCCAAATATATTTCTCTCTTAATATTTTCATTATTCTGGACACATATATATCTCTTTTATTACTCAGACTATTATGCCTTTAATTTTGGAGACTGAACTAATTATTTTCATATGCTAGTAGTTAGCACAATGCCTGGTATATATGCTCAATAATGAGTGCGATGAATTAAATTATTCTGTGCCTACTTATATATGGTATAAAATACCAGTTACTTTTTTCTTTGCTTGAAAACCAAGCAAAATTTCAATTAAGCAGAAATTTCATATGCTTTAATAAAGGTCATAATGTATTCAAATATAATTTAAAGCATGATATTCTTTTAAAATATTCTCTAATGGAACTGCTTTTTTACTTTTCAAATTAGCAGTTCTTCAATTTAATTGGAGTGAATGCAGTTGGGTGTTTTTAACATCTATTCTAAGCTAGATATATATATAAAATGTTTACTTTAGGCAGCAAGTAGAACTTAACTAGTATAAGGTAGTTCTCTTTCCCTACATATGTATTCCCTACTTCATGGAATGTTGTAAAAAATTACAAGAATTGTAGTTTAAAACATAATATTGAAATACTCTAAAAGTAGCAGAAATGTAGACTGAGATTGTCACTTTAGAAAATTGCTCTATTGAAAATTTCCTTTGAAGTCCTGCTAATGTAGTTAAAGGTTATTCAGTAGCATATAAAATACTTCTGTAAAATACACAAGTCAAGTTGGTGTTTCTTCCCTCATAGAGCTGCTTGAAATTCTTGCTGTTTTCCATCTTAGAGCCTGGTATCTATAGATTTGGGGGAAGTGGCTGTCCGCAAATGTCTGTTTCCTTTGACAATTCCTAAAATGGCCTCAAATTAATGTACTCTACATATGCTGCATTGAACTTTCATGTTTAAAACCCACTTGGTCAAAATGCTCCATATCTTAACCAAGGATTTAAGCTCATATTTCTGATAAGAAATTGAATATTTTCTACAGTGAATTTAGGTCTGTCATTGGTCATGTAATATTCTTGGTGATTTCCATTTATAATATGTCTGGGTTTATAATTGTGTACATTGAATTCACTAAAAGAAATATTCATGATTAATCATGACTGCTGGAAAATATTAATTTAAAATCTAGAATTTTTAAAGGTGTTTTGGAGGTTCTCTTTGCAGTGTTTAGCAAAGTAAAAGGGAAATTGCTGATTATTTTTCAGAAGGTTACAAAATAAATCCATTGCTGGACTGTTTTTTGCTCTATACAAAAGTTAAAATGCATATGTAAGACATGACTCTTTTGTTACCTGTGTAATTAATATCTATTTTATAGCTTCTCTTAGTAGTTTAATAAATAAGACATTTTCCCCATTACATTAAGTTCTTGTGACATGTGAGTACCTTTTGCTATTAACTTGCTCCTAATTTATAGAGTATTTTACAAGATAAAGCACTCTGTATGTTCTGTGATGGAGAATATTTTCATTTTACACATGAGAAAACCAAAGCTGAGTAGTGACAGAAAGGTCATTGAAATTATCTATTCTCAAAGATTAGATTGTTTTAATATAATTAGATAAAGGGTGAAGTTCAACAATTAGCTGAAAACTAATAACTTTAGCTACTAGTGAGTGATCAGTTTGAAAGAGCTAAACACTGAATGACTTGTAAATAATTTTTTATTTAAAATGAAGATATTATTAACTTAAACAATGTACATGATATGAAAAAAAATACAACTGCTTTAAGAGAATTGGGTAAACAACTTTAGTATTCTCTGGGCTGTTCTCTGTACAGCCTAGATAAGTATGTACCTCTCTATTATATTGAATATATGCAGGAAATATTATACTGAATATTAGTAACATGAATGTTTTAGAGATTTTTACTAGTTCATATATGTATATTGAAACAACCCCATAAAATGGCATCCATAAATAAGATTCATTTGGTTTTTGAGAAGTGTAGACCATGTAGGTCTACACCAGTGTTTTTCTCTAATAGACAGTTTCCGAAATTAAATCCCAAGAAACCTCATGTAGACCTTAATAAAAGGTATATCCTCCCAGAATACTTAAAATTTTCAATTGAAAATATCAAATGTGGGACTTCCTATTGTGACTCAGCACATTATGAACCTGACTAGCATCCATGAGGATGGGGGTTCAGTCCCTGGCCTTGTTCAGTGGATTAAAGGATCCAGCATTGCTGCGAGCGGTGGTATAGGTAGCAGACAAAGCCCTCTGGCTGTGATGTAGGCTGGCAGTTGCAACTCCGATTCAAGCCCTAGCCTGGGAACTTCCATGTGCTGCAAGTGTGGCCCTAAAAAGGAAGGAGGGAGGGAAGGAAAGAAGGAATGGAGGAAGGGGAAAGAAAGAAAAAGAAAGGGAGAAAATATCAAATGTACAAATATTGAGAAAGCTTAATGCCCATATAATAACCTAGATAAAGCTAATTTAGATGTTACCTTGACTGTCCTTTTGATTATTATTTACTTTATATTTTGTAAAG
This sequence comes from Catagonus wagneri, assembly GCA_004024745.2. Classification (NCBI taxonomy): domain Eukaryota; kingdom Metazoa; phylum Chordata; class Mammalia; order Artiodactyla; family Tayassuidae; genus Catagonus; species Catagonus wagneri. The sequence goes on along the minus strand of PVHT020000886.1, from coordinate 2,071,743 downwards.
ATTTATCACCTCTTTCAGGTGGTATTCTAAACAACTGATGTAATTACTTTATAGATGAACTAGTTGATGTATACCTATATGTCATTAGTTCAGTAAAAGCTATGAAGCTCTATAAAACCATTGGCTTAATCACCATGTTTATAGCTCTCATGACCTAAATCATACTGTATTTTTATAGAAAAGTATAGGCAATAATTATTTTAACCATAGTTTTTACATTAAGTTACATAAACCAGGAAGTCACAGATGGATCAAAGTTTTGTAGAACTTGATGCTTAATAAATCTGGGGGCTCCCTTTAAGAAGAAAGATTAAATATTATGAATCCAAATTAGATAGTGGAATCTTGGAAGAAACCAATACAAATGAAGAATGCTGAAGCTTAAGCTTCATTAATTTTCTTGGTACATCTTTCTCTGCATGAACACTTTCTGTACACAAACACTCCCTTATTTAAAAGGAAGTCAACTTTTATTCTTTATAATTTGATGCTTTTTTGCGACTTACTGTTGAGGACTGTGATGGGTTGATTTTCACCCTGCTTGCAAGCTAAAACATTGGCCTTCCACAATTCATGGATACTGGTGAGAGATATGAAATTCTTGGAACAGAGACAAAGAAATTCATTGCTGAGTTACAGCAAGCAGCACAAGGTTCATGTATGCATCGATACCCTTGTCACTCCCAAACCATGCCAGGTTCCATGGAGGTAGCAGTGAGGGACCCAGGTGAATGCCATGCACACAATAGATTTGCATCATAGTTGAAGAATCCCAAGCAGTAAGCCTGGCTTGTGTTTGCTCTGTGGGGAAACATTAACTTTACTATACTATAAGCAAACCTACCCTTTGTTCTGGAGTGAGGCACTCTATTTTCCAAGATTGTTCTCTGTAGAAATGTCCTTCAACAGATAGTCTAAGACAAAAGGAAAATTTTTCACTCTACTCATAAGATAGGCCTCTGGAGAACAGTCTCCCAAAACTATGATTCAGCCCATCACAGGATTTTTTCAATAGTAAATTTAAGTTTTCTTCCAGTTAAATTTTGTAAATTACTTATAAAGGTTTACATTTCAAGCTACTATATGCACTATATGCACATAATTAAAAAATAACCCGATATTGCAAAATGGCTACCTGTAAAAAACAACACTCCCAGCAGCCTCCATCCACCCTCCCACCCCTCAGAAGTAAACACTTAGTTTTTAGTTTTCTGGTTGGTTATCTCTAATGATGTACTGGTAAATATTTAATAAAAAGCTTTTCAGGTTTAGTTCTGATAAAATTATTGGTTGGTATCTCCGTTTATATAAATAAGATGAAAGTGAAACAATGAATTTCATTGTTAACAACGTGATTTTTTTTTTCTAAAATGGATACCAGTTTTTGAACACTTGAAGACTATTTCTCCAGGGTTTTTTTTTTTTGTTATTTATAATTACATAGCAATACTAATGACACGCTTTTAAACTTAATACCATCATTAACATTTTCCATTACTTTCTTAAGCCTAGACAGTCAACAAAATAATAAATCAAGGCCTGATACATAGTACTCACTGATTTCTGTGGTATAAATATTCTGGTCATGGCTGATTTCAAGATACCAACATGACATCACTGAGCAGAGGCAAGAGGAAACGTGTAGTTATGTGGTATTGTGTAAAAAATCCCAAGACACTAGATGAAAGTACAGTGTAGTTAAATAATTTGGAAATGACAAGTTTTAGGTATTTACTACCTTTGTTTATAATGTTTGTTTTATTGAAGTATAGTTAATTTACAATTTCATGATAATTTCTGCTATATAACAGTGTTTCAGTTATATATGTACACACATCCATTCTTCTACAGATTCTTTTCCCATATAGATTATCACAGAATACTGGATAGAGTTCCTTGTGCTATGTAGTAGGTGTTGTTTTTAACATCTTCTTTTGCCTTTAAGTTACTGTTTTCTCAAACATCTGGTAATACTAGTTCTTGTTTAAGAGTGCTGTGCTAACCATGTCCTCTCCTCTGGTACGTCTGTGGGGTTTACTGATCAGTGGAGAGATGAGAAATCTGCTGTTAAACTAGGGTCCCCTAATGTCCTGAAGATGCAATGATTTCTTTTAGGAGCAGTGGCACTTACACCCAGAGCTCTCAGAGGGATATTCCTTTGGAGGAAAACCTGGCAGCAACCTGGGGAAAGGGGTGGAAATGTTAACTGTGCCTGTATAGATTTTCATTCAATATACTAGGTTTTAGTCCCATCTCTAACTTACACTGTTTTTCTTCTTAGCTTTTCCAAGGCTCAAGCCTCTCTGTAGGATTCTCAGAGCAAATTATCATCTTTATAAGTTACTCTTCTTTATGTATTAGCAATACTTTTAATAGAGTCCCAGGAGGGAAAGACGATAAACAGCAGTTTAAAACCCTGAACTATATCTATAAAACTTTTTTTTTAAAGTACTCTTCAGTTCAGTTCATTTAGAAGATAAAAGGAGGTACCCATAAAGGGAAAATTTACATAATTTAATTTCAACAATAAAGAAGATTAAAAGGGTCCAAAAAAGTCTGTAGCTACTGCAGATTGCCAAATATTTAAAAAAGTATATTGTATTTTAGATTGCTTATTCTCAGAATTGCTTTCCATTGAAACAGTTGTTGTCTATAGCCTCTTAGTTCTTCTAGTAATGGTTTCTATCTATATATTTTCTCAATTGAGATTTCATCCTGATACTTCACATAACATGGTATAAACTGCACTAGGCCAATAGCCATAAGAGAGTACTAGTCTTAGATTTACCCAGAAGTGGTGATATTTCACCTTTCAAAACCTCAAGTTCTTCCATCATGAATCAAGAGGTTGGATTGCATGAAATCTGTATTCCCTCAGGCTCTGGGGCTCTGTGATTTAAACAGAAATACTTTTTCTTCTGAATATATTTTTGCAAAATTTTAAAATGTAATTATTTTGCCACTAAATAGACTCAATTATTTTACCTGAGTCTAATCACTTCTCTCTTCTGACACTACTTTTATCTTGGTTCTAAGTCACTGGTTACAACTTCTTGCCTCCATAGCACTGGGGAGAGCTTCTTGAACTGCAAGTCAAATTATAGATCTTCCCCTACTTATGATGGGGTTATGTCTTGATAAACCCGTCCTAAATAGAAAAGTATTATAAGTTTAAATGCATTTAATCATGCACATGAATTTAGTAACCTACCAAATCTCATAGCTTAGCTTAGCCTACCTTAAAAGTGCTCAGAACACCTAGATTAGCCTCTATTTGGGCAAAATCATCTAACACAAAGCCTATTTTATATAAAAATTAGCACTGAATATCTCATGTAATTTGTTGAATTCAGTACTGAAGGGGAAGGTGGATAGTTGTGTTGGTACAGGGAGACTGTACGTGTACCGGTTGTGTTGTCTACCCTCCTGATCATGTGGCCATCCGGACGCATGGCTCACTGCCACTGCCCAGCATCATGAGAGAGAGTGTATCATACCACTCTCCATATCCCTAGCCTGGGAAAAGATCAAAATCCAAACTACCAGTTTCTACTGGATGCCCATTGCTTTTACTCCATGGTAAAGTCAACAAATAATGAGTCAAACTATTATATGTTAGAACCATCTGGATGTCATCCCTCTACTGAGAAATCTCCAGTGATACTTAGAATAAAGTCCAAATCTTTACAGAGACCTATAAGTCCATGGTATAGATTCTGCCTAATTTTCCATCATTATCTTAGCCAGTTTTGCTGAAACCATAGCGGTCACTTTTCTTCCCTTCAGTATGCCAAATTCTTTCTGGGCTCTGTCGTTCTTTCTGCTAAAAACTCTTTCTTTCCCATTTCCCAGCTCTAGTTTCTTCAGGAGTCAGCTTGAAAGCCATTTTTGCATAAAATACTTCTTATCATTCCCTCTCTTGATCCTTACTCTCTTCTCAGTTTTTAATGATTTATTTGTTTGGTAAGGCCAGGAAACCAGTGTCTCATATTGAGCACTCCCATATGTCTAGTATCATGTCTAGAATGCAACAAGTGCATGAGAAATATTTGGTGAGGGGGCACTAGACAGTAAAATGAATAATATTTATATAAAATGTGTTATTGGCATTCATTTTATTTTAGGAAAGTGAAACTGGTTAAATGAGGTAAAATCAACCATGATGCAAAGAAATGAAGAAAAACAGGTTACAAAATTACATTTCTTACTTAACTTGTATATTTTCATGCTTGTATTCAGATTTTCCAAGCTGACCTTGCTGGAAATTGGAAGCATCTTTAGAATCATTTATGCATCAAGAAAAGAGTACAATGACCTAGCAATTCAAGGCCCTGAGGGTAGAGTATCAAGTAAAATATTCATGAAGCTTAAGTGCAAGAGACTTTAGATTTTCTGTGGTATTTTAGGACTGTATTTCTGTGCAAGGGAGTTGTAAAATAAAGAATATGTGAGAAGATAAATATTTAAGTTAACAAAGAGGACCTATAAAGTGAACTTGCTTTCTAGTTTTGCAGCTATTGCCCTTTCGAGAGAGAGAGAGAGAGAGAGTGTGTGTGTGTGTGTGTGTGTGTGTGTGTGTGTGTGTGCATGCGTGCACGTGTTACCCTACTGGGTCCCATCAGAAGTTTCCTTGTAATCATTATGGAAATTATCATTGAGCAGTATAAATTTGGCTATCCCTACGTGAGTTAGGCTCTGATTTTCATTCACTGTGGCCATTTGAAATTGAGATGCATTTTCTTCGTATGTAAAAGAAAAAATAAGGCATAATGTCTTGATAATTGTATGTTTTTGTAAGATATTTGGAGTTCCTGTAGATGAAAGATAGCCTTTCTTTCCTCAAGTTATCATCCCATGTGCAACTGTATGCTTTACATGACACTCATTTTCTAAGGTGTTCAAAATAGAAGATACACAAGGAAAAGAGTATTGGAAAATGTTACAGTACAGTCATAATTGAGTCCTTCATGTTGAAAGAAGTCACTAAAAGTTCAATGGGTAGTAATATAATAAGAAACCTTGCCATGGATATTTCTCTACTGGTATATCTTTATCTTTCTCATGCCATTGATTATTTTATTCTAATTCTTCATCTGAAACGTAAAAAAGTGGTAGGTTTTTGAAATACAAATTATTACACACACCAGGTTCTACCTTGTTTCAAAGCCTCTGCACAAGATGCCATTCCCTTTGCCTCGTGTGGCTGTATTTTTCTCAGATTTAAGGTCACCATACTACATGCAAATATTGAAGTGAGACAGTGAGTAAGCCAAAAAATTATTTCAACCTGAAGTATCTCCATTCTGTGATATTTTCACATATTCAACCTCCAGAATAGAGCAATCGTCCAGCAACATCTTGATTGATAACATCATATATGGCTTACAGTTGGTTTTAAATCCTTACACTAATATCTTTCTTTCAGAGCAGTAGCTGTAACATTATCTGAAATTTAAAATGAAAACCTACCCATAGTGTTAATTATAGGTAAAGCACAAAGTGCTCTTTATTATGATGGAGAAGCCCTATACTTGTTCCAGGTGTATTTCAGATATGGGAGTTTAACAGACAGGTCATGTCCTCCTCACAGCCCTGATGTGACTGCTTTCCAACAGCCAGAGGAGACATGTTAAATGCCAACACTTTCACGAATGGCATGTTTATAAATTGTCTTTATGGACAAAGATTCCATAGAAATAAGATTTTATGAAGGTAAAGCAAAACTAGAACAGATAAATCATAATTCATATCCTAAATATGGGCAATAATATTATGTTAGGCAAAAAAGTCTCAGTTACTTTGAATTTAAAGTCAATATTATGTGATTTGAATTTAAAGTCAATATTATGTGACTGGCTCCTGAATTCACATCATTATTGTGACTATAGTGACTAATCACTGTAGTGTTGACCTTACTATTGAAGTTTTAGGAATTCATCATGGTCAGATATTTACACATAGAAATGAAAGGAAGTCATAGTGGAATGTCTCCAGAAACTTTAATTTTGTTGTTACTTTTCCCTCTTCAACACAGTACTCTAAAGAAGGGTTCCTTCCTTTCTCTTTCATAATTCCTCTTTTATTCCTCTTCTCTGGTCTCTGTTTTTATTCTTTTTGATTCTCTACATCCTAATCATAGCCCAAGGGTGATAGATGAGTGGGGGTAGAAAGCACTACAAGATGGGAAAAAAAACATTGTTTCATCCTCATCTCATTAGAATCCGTTTTCTCATCAAATCTTGCTTATAATTTAATAGCTGTGAAAATTGGCTTTTTTTGGAGTAAAATATTTATCCTGGCTCATTTGAAAGTTGTGATAGTCTATGTTGTGGTGTTATCTGAAACCTGGAAATAATTGAACTTTCCCAAGTGAATCTCATCTCCACAGATTTTTAGCATGCTATCAATGTCAGAGAGATTTGAATAGATCAGGATAAGTCTCTGGTGAATGTTAGAATGTTGCAATCCTGTCAGACCTCTCTGCTGTTCTGTTTAAGTATTTAAAAGTTTTGATAAGTGGGATTAAGATGGCAGAATAGAAGGACTGGAGCTCAACTTCTCTCCTGAAAAACAGCAAAACTACAACCAAATGCCGAGCAGCCTTCAACCAAATGGACTGTAAACTTCCAAAAAAGATATTCTACTCCAGAAGACAAAGAGGAGACCACTTCAAGAGGTAGGGGGGCAATTATACGATAGAAGCAACCCCATACCTCCTGGGTGGGAAGCCCCACAGACTGGAAAGTAACTGCAGCACAGAGACTCAGCTACAGGACTGAGAGTTCTGAGCCCTATGTCCAAACCCCACACCTGGGGATCAGGCACAGGGAGAAAGAGTCCCCGGAGCATCTGGCATTGAAGGCCAGCGGGGCTTGTGTGCAGGAGCTCCACAGGACTGGGGGAAACAGAGACCCCATCCTTGAAAGGCACACACAGACTTTCACGTGCACTGGGTCCCAGGGCAAAGCAGTCTCCAGAGGAATCCGGGTGGACCTTACTGCAATTCTTGGAGGATCTC
>PVHT020000886.1:1940489-2063725 GCA_004024745.2 Catagonus wagneri | reverse complement strand
CAGGAGCTCCACAGGACTGGGGGAAACAGAGACCCCATCCTTGAAAGGCACACACAGACTTTCACGTGCACTGGGTCCCAGGGCAAAGCAGTCTCCAGAGGAATCCGGGTGGACCTTACTGCAATTCTTGGAGGATCTCCTGGGAAAATAGGGGTGACTGTGGCTTGTTGTGGGGGAAGGACACTGGAGGTGAAGCTCTTGGGAACATTCATCAGCCTGCATTTCTCTGGAGGTGGCCATTTCTGGGAAAATCTGGTCCCTCCCATTAGCGCTGAGAAGCCCCAGGCCAAACAATAATCCAGGTGGGATCACAGCCCCACCCATCAGTAAACAGGCTGCCTAAAGACCCCTCAGGCACACAGCCAGCCTCTAATCTCATCCAGAGACAAAGCCCCACCCATCAGAGGGATAGGAATCAAGCCACCTACGAGAGGGCAGGCATCAGTCCTTCCCATCCGGAAGCCTACAGCAAGCCCTGCCCATAACAACTTTAGTCACAGGGGAGGCAAACGCCAGAACTAAGAGAGGCTCCAACTCTATTGTTGGCAAAAAGGTCACCACACCAAAAACCTATAAAAATGAAAAGACAGAAGACTCTAACCCAGATAAGGGAGAAAGAGAAAAGCCCAGAAAAACAGCTCAGTGATGAGGAGATTATCAGCCTCTCAGAGAGAGACTTTAGACTATTGATGCTGAAGATGATGCAAGGCATTGGAAATAAACTGGAGGCAAAGATTGATCATTTACAGGAAACACTGAGCAGAGAAATACAAGCTGTAAAAATTAAACAAGAAGAGATGCAAAATACAATAACTGAAATAAAAAATTAATTAGAAGCAGCCAAGAGTAGAATGCAGGAGGCAGAAGAACGAATCAGTAAGGTGGAGGACAGATTAGTGGAAATAACTAATGCGGAAGAGAAAAGAGATAAAAGACTGAAAGGAAATGAGCTGAGACTCAGAGAATTCTGGGATGATGTTAAATGCTCCAATATCCATATTATAGGGGTGCCAGAGGGAGAAGAGAGAGAAAGCGACAGAAAAATATTCGAGGAGATAATAGCTGAAAACTTCCCTAATTTGGGAAAGGAACCACTCACTCAAATTCAGGAAGCGCAACGAGTACCATATAAAATAAACCCAAGGAGGAACACCCCGAGACACATATTAATCAAAATGACCAAAGTTAAAAACAAAGAGAAAATATTAAAAGCAGCTAGGGAAAAGAAACAAATGACATACAAGGGAACCCCAATAAGGTTATCAGCAGATTTTTCATCTGAAACTCTACAGGCCAGAAGGGAGTGGCATGATATACTTAATGTGATGAAAGGGAAAAACTTCCAAGATTGCTTTACCCTGCAAGGCTCACATTCAGATTTGAAGGAGAGCTCAAAACCTTTACAGATAAGCAAAAGCTAAGAGATTTCTGCAACGCTAAACCAGCTTTACAACAAATCTTAAAGGAACTTCTCTAGGCAGAAAAGAAAAGGCCACAACCAGAAACAAAAACACCACAAATGACAAGGCTCACCAGTAAAGGCATATATACAGTAAAGATACTAAATCATCCATGCACAACTGTGCTACCAAAATCAGAAATCGTGAGAAGAGAGCACAAATGCAGGTCACTGGAGACACACGTGCAATTAAGAAACCAACAACTTAAAACAATCTGATTTGCATATAGACTCCTATATCAAAACTTCAGGGGAAAAAAAAAAGAGCAGCGAAAACCCCAAACAGTTAATACAATGGCAATAAGAACATATATATCAGTAATTACCTTAAATATTAATGGACTGAGTGCCCCAACCAAAAGACATAGACTAGCCAAATGGATACAAAAACAAGAAAACAACCAGTGGATCACTGAAGTAATCAAAGAGGAAATTAAAAAATACCTTGAAGCAAATGACAACAAAGACACGACACTCCAAAACCTCTGGGATGCAGCAAAAGCAGTTCTAAGAAGAAAGTATATAGCAATGCAAGCCTACCTCAGGAAACAAGAAAAAGCTCAAATAAACAACCTAACTTTACATCTAAAGCAGCTAGAGAGGGAAGAAGCCAGGTCATGGAAACAACCTAAATGCCCATCGACAGAAGAGTGGATAGGGAAGATATGGTACATACACACAATGGCGTATTACTCAGCCATTAAAAGGAACGGAATAACAACACTTATAGCAACATGGATGAACCTAGAAATTATCATACGAAGTGGAACCAGTCAGACAATTAGACAGCAACGCCCAATGTTACCGCTTACATGTGGAAACTAAAGAGACACAATGAACTTCTTTGAAGAACAGACAATGACTCACAGATTTTGGAAAACCTTGGTTTTTCAAATAAGACAATCTGGGGGGTGGGGACACTGTGGGTTTGGACACAAAATCTATCGAATTGACTTATGATCTTTGTACACCTATAACTGAAATAAAATTCATTGTTAATAAGAAAAATAAATAAATAAATAAATAATAAAAAGTAAAAAAAAAAATAAAAGTTTTGATAAGTAACATCTCTGCAGTGAGCTTACTGAGCTTATGTCATGGGTATGCTTGTGTTCCTGTTTTCCTGTCTTTGTCCATTGGTACATATCAAGGGTTCATCTCCTCAGTTATTGGTAACCCAGTGGTCCTCTTTTCTTCCCATCACCGCTGCAATTTCTGAGTTGTCTGTGGAGTGGAAATGACCTTGAAGGACATCACTAGTTTCCACGAAGCTTTCACAGTAGCTTTCTGCTGTCTTTCAGACTACCTCCATCCATCTTGGTTTATGGCCTCAGAGTAGAATCTGACTTTGACACTCACTGTGAAGCTAGATTTATTTATATTGTCTCAGAGCAAGTCCAGAGTTTCTTTTTTAATTAATCATTTTTATAGTACTTACATATTGGAAATATTTAGACATTTCTATCAGTTTTTCTTGGTGTCCTGTTATTAGTTATCAGGGTTAATTTTGATAGTCCCTTTCCCTTCATATTTATTTTATAAGTAATTGAAACATGCTTTTATTACATTTTAATATTTTTCATATTATTTTTTTGTGGATGAGATATCGTTCTTGCCTAAAAATCTATACAAACAGATGAAAGCTCACACTTTATGCTTTGTTAGAGTTGCAGGAAATGTAAAGAGGTTTTTTACACTATATGCAGTGGTTTTAAAAAAACTATTCCTTTTCTAGGCAGTTTTAATCATAGTGCTTGGCATTTACCTTGAGCATTATAGTAAGTAATGTAATGATAATAGTCATCATAACAAGTATTTCTATTGATCTCATAGTATGCCAGGGACGCATAGAAGCAATTTCAGTATATACAGTAATTTATTACTAATTAATAACCCTGTAAGGTAGGTGCCACTTACTGTTCTCATTTTCTATGTGAGGAAACTGAGGTACAATAGATTTTGTGACTTGCCCAAGGTCACCAAGTTAGTCAAAGAGGAAGATTCTGTCCCAGGGTGTCTGGCTCCAGAGCCTGCCACTTAAATCCCACCCTCTGCTCCTTCTCTGTTTAAAAATAAAATCTGATCTCTGCACAGTATTAAAAATTTATGATTTGAAGGCATTTTCTAGTTTCTGTGTTTCTAAAATGTGGGTAGGTCACAGTCTTGGGGTGCAAAGTTCTTGGAGTTTTAACATGCCGTGAGGATCTGAGTCTTTTTATAGTTGTGAAATGTTTAAATCCATATACCAGAAAATTGCATGCTTAGTTTGATTAAAATTTCTATGAAACCAGAAAGACTTGATAGATAAGATTACATCTTCAAGGATTAGTATCTTGATTTGTAATTATGCATGAAATTTTCCAATCATATATCTACTATATTGGTAATCTTACTCCAGTACAAATATTATAAAAGTTATTTGATATAATTCAGTGTTAAAATATACTAACAATAAAACAATTATCAATTTTGCACACACTTAATTAAGAATAATATCTGGTGAAACCTATTCTATACCCTAAATATTAAGTAAAATTGATAGCAACATGGGTTTGCCGAAAGTGACACATATATCTGTAAAGATGAGCTACTTAAATTTGTATTTAAATTTGAAAGCCATGATTACATATTAGAAGAGCAATGAAGTGCAAGTAAAATGAATAATTTATAGTTAGTGTCAATACAGTTAATGAAAACGTCTGAAGCAGTTTTTGAATCATAACTAATGCTGCTGGCCTCATGGCCTTTACCTGTGCTTTGGAAAATGCATAAACACCGTCTTCTAGAGAAGTCTTCACAGATTATTCTGCTGAAGATGAGGCCTCTGACCATGTTGGCCATACCTGGAGTTTCTTGGACATCGTCCAACCTGTTCACAGGTGCAGTCCCCATTCTACTGAGCCTCTGCTCAAAATCTTCTGTGTATTTAATCAGTTCTGGTTACGGAAGACCAACTACATCTAGAGGGAGACGTTTCAAGAAAATATGGAAGGTTGCTTAGTTTTACAAAGCCATAAAATTTAATATTAATTTTTTTTTTTTTTACATTTAAAGAATCAACTATACTTGGAAAGCTTCACAGAATGAATACCAATGGGTAATCATCACACTCAGGCAGGGACTTGCCGTCTTGGCTGAGTGAATGATTGTTTGTTTGTTTATTATTAGCTTAGATGCTCTGCTCTGTTGCTACTGCAATTGTCTCAAAAGGCAAATTCCATTCACACTTTTCACTTGAGAGATGCAGTCAGTATGACAAGAGAGGAATAATTGTCATAACTCAATGAGACTACTAATGTTTCTTTTATACATAGCTACATTTTCACATGTGCACTTCATTGTCATGTAAAAATCATAGGAGGATGTCACAAATTATATGCATATGTGCACGTATATATCATTTTCACATTAGCCTTTCAAAGGTACTATGTTGGAGATAGAGCATATTTCATTTTCAAATGAGATATGCTCTATCTCCAGCATAGTACCTTTGAAAGGCTAATGCATTATTGTAGTTTGCTATTCACCCCGTTACTTATAGCTTTTTATAAAACAGGTTCTCCAAGCCGATTTTCAACTAAATAATCTTAAGAGAATAGAAAACTACGTTTTTTTTTTTCTTTTTTCATCAGTGCTAATGCTTGGGTGAAATAAATGACTATTCCTTTTGCTGTATTTCTTAGTATCTAATATATTTCTTTTCTCATTTCCATTCATGAAAATTATATGGATACTATTCTCAAATAAAGACAGTATTCTGAAAAAAAATATGCTAAACTTACCTCCTTCTATTCCCACAGAATTTAGCAGCGTTTTGCACATATTAGAAAAACAGAATGTTAAAGATTTAAGAATCGTGAAAGATCTTCTAATCATACTTCTTCATTTTACACAAAAGACAGTTGAGACTCATACATAGCAAATGTCTTTGCCAAATATCTTGTATTCAGATATGTGTTGATTTGAGGAACACCGGGTATTAATGGAAAATTACACACACACAGTGCTCAGAATATTTTGCATCTTGTTCAGAGCAAAGTAGATCTATTCTGTTTATAGAAAAGAATATGGAAACATCAGCAAAAATTTAATATTTCTGGGAAAAGTCTGTCATTGTCCTGTAAAAACCCCTAACAGCTTGCAAGATAAAGGAAAAACTTCTTAGCACTGTTGCTGAGGTCCTCTTCATTATTTCCACCAACACTCTCCACCCACTTCTCTATTCGCCTCAACAGAACTCATGCTTAAGCACTCCTGAAAGACTGTCAGTTCCTGGAAACTACCATTGCACACAGTGCTTCTTTCAATGGTATTTCTCAGCCCTATTCTTCTAAGACATTGTCATTTATTTTTAGGGAAGATATGGAAAAGTATTTTAAGAACTGGTAACATCAAAGAGTGCAAAGTTGGTAAACTGTAGTAGGGGATGAGAAGCATATCTGGATTAAATCTTCATGAATCATTTTTCAGAGCAATTATCAGAGTTTGAGTACTAGGTAGAATAAGGCAGGGGTGATTGAAAACTGGATAGGGAATAAATATCGTTTGAATGCCTGCTAGGTCGCTTGTACATACTAGTTGCATTCATATATCTTATATTTTAATTTTCATAATATCTCTATAATGTAGGGGCTAATACACCTTTTTTGAAGACCAGGAAGCTAAGTGTAAAGTCTTATACCCAGTAACTGGCAGAACCAGGAATCAAATCTCCATCCTTATTGAAATAATTATAATCATAATAATTTGTTGGTATTTATCACCTTTTAAAAATGCGAGAGATGCAATTATGTTTATACACAGAAGCTCTTAACCCCTCACTGATGCAGGATTTAGTTGGGACAGAGTTTTCTTTTCTTTTTTTTTTTCATTTCTTTTTGTTTTTTTAGGGCCGCACCGGTGGCATATGGAGGTTCCCAGGCTAGGGGTCCAACTGGAGCTGCACCTGATGGCCAACGCCACAGCCACAGCAACGTCAGATCCAAGCTGTGTCTGCAACCTACACCACACCTCACGGCACTGCTGGATCCTTAACCCACTGAACGAGGCCAGGGATAGAACCTGTGTCTTCATGGATACTAGTCAGATTCATTTCTGCTGAGCCACGATGGGAACTCTGGAACAGAGTTTTCTAAGAAATCCAGCTCTCCACCCACTAGGGCCTCCCAGAGTGACTGCACACACGTTTGTCTCAAAATCCCAGCAACCAAATCTCAGCTTCACGGGTTCTGTGATTGAAATCTGTCATAAAACAAAGCAGATCAGCCTTTTGAGACTGATTGAGGCTATTGACATTCATGAGAGGCTGATACATACAACTCTGAATTATTCATTTACTATTAGAAATATAACTCTCAAGCGACTGGATATTTGATGTCTGTTATTTGGTGCTTTTTAGCCTTATAGGCAAATCTACAAATTATAATCAGAAATTTATTTCGTGACAATGGAGTCAAGTCAGTGATAATAAGGGAGACCATCTTTGATACTCTGGGCATTATGCTGAACTCTTCGTTTAGATTATTTCATTTAATCTCATAATGAAGTTAAGTGAATATCTGTTTTGAAGATGAGGAACGAGAGACTGAGTTTAAGTGACTTCCTCGAGTTTACATAGCTGGTAAGGATCAGAGCAAGAATTTAAAACTAAATCTGTTTAACTTTGGAGCAAAAATCTTATCACAACCTGGTGCTGCCTCCCAAACATGCTATAAGCCACTTGAGGGCAGGGAGACTCTTACAAACATTAACATCTCCCAGTGGAGAGGTATCCATCTTATGTCCTACACCGTTTGCTCCAACCTAAGTCTCACATACATTCTGTGATGTAGACACTTTCATCATCATTCTTCAGAAAAGAAAATAGAAGCTCAATTATGAAATCATTTCCTAGGGCCACATAGCTAATAAACAGTAAGACTGAGGATGACTTAATACTTGACTCTGAAGCTTACAGTCATCCTGTTGCTGCATGCTATGGTTCCAAGCCAGGCACACTTGCCAGATAGAAATGACAGCCCTCTTCATATTTCAGCCATGCTCTGTCATTTGTCGTTTAATCTTCATAACAATCTTGTGAGTGTGAATCTATAATGATCCTCATTCAATGGCAAAAGTGAGCTTGCTTAGAATGTAGTCTTCCCAGACTCATATGGCTAGTTAGTTGTGCATCTAGTATAGAAACCAAGCAGTCTCGCTCCAGAGCCCCTACACTCTAGTGTCTGTTGGATGATTGTATTAGCTGATAACAACCAGCTTTATGGCCTGAAGAATTCAGTTTCATTCTAGATTTTTTTTTTTTTTTAGCCACGGGCAGCAGAATGGCTCTCCCATACAGGGATGAGGAAGATGGAGCAAAGGAAATGCATCCCTATGAAGCAAGGTTGTTTTGGTTGTTTAAAATAGTCTTAGTCCAAACAGTATGCAATGACAATGTTTGGATTAAAGTTTCACTAGCTACTCTAATCCCAGGCTTGCCTACCTGAGATTCTGTCCCCATCAATTTGTCAGAACATAAGTATGCATAGCAAGAATATATTGTGGTTAATAGAAGCAGACAAGAAGGGCATTAAGTAAAGCAGAATTGTGACGAGCTTCATGTGGAAATCATGAAAATGTGATAATGTCTGAGTGAGGTTCGGTGGAAAATGGAACAGAAATAGTGCCATGATAGGTTGTACTTCAGGGAGCTAGGTGAGCCTGAAGTCAAGATTCATATATTCTTGTCATAAAACTGGCTTAGAGGTAAGACATAATAGTTATGGGGGACTTCCCTTATTTGTCCATAAGAACATCGAGCAGAACCTAGATATTTGGATTAATTCTAAGTTTCATAGGGAGACCTGTCATGAGACTTTTACCAAGAGAAGGGAACATATTAAAGAAGAAAATATACCCCAAACCGTGGGAAAAAGTATAATTTAATCCTGCAGTGTGAGCAAGCCAGAGAAAGTGATCACACACTTGGAAACTGCTAGATGGTAAAAACTCCATATTTTACAAAGCTTGCAGAAAGAATGATTAGCAGTCCATATATTAATAAAGTGAAGATGCCACAAAAGGAAAGGGAGACTGTCGAAAATGGATTTCACACCATGCAATCACAGATAGCAACAATGAAGAAGAAAATGTTGGAAAACCAAAAGAAATCAGTACTAATGTCTAGGGAGCTTGCCCATGAAAGTGAAAACATATAAAATGATGGTAGTAGTGGTATATAAACAAGAATGATTGCAAAAGACTAGTACAGACACCTAAGAAAATTTCCAGTGAGTTTAACACAGAAATGGAATTGAGAAAAATTCCAAAGGGTACAAAAAATAATCTTAAAAATCTTGTTTAAATCAAGAAGGATAACAGAAAGAGGAAGAAAGTCTGCTGCTTGAGGCTGAGGGTGACATTTTAACAGATGACCAATGGGAAGTTGTACTATTTTACTCCATTTAACTTTTCTTTTTAGACAGGAAAGGGGATAACTTTTATTGTGTAAGGAAAATGATTCCCATATATAAGAGAAATGCACCTATTTACTTTGACTACATCCCGTATTCTTGTGAAGACCTGAAACTGACATTGCTGAATTATTACTGGTTTATTACTGTTATTGAATAAACACTTGTATATGCCAAGCACTCCATAAAGTACTTTACAATTATCAACTCAGTTACTCCTTAAGGCAGCTCTACAAGATTGATGATCTTTCCACAATCATAATAAATATAGGCATTAAATATAAGGAGGTACCTTCAGAGTCAAGATATAACTGGTGACACCATTTGATTTCAAATGAGGATATTTGGTGTAATTTGTTCCTTTTTTTTTGTGTGTGTCTTTTGCCATTTTTAGGGCCACACCCGCAGCATGTTCCCAGGGTAGGGGTCTAATCGGAGCTGTAGCCGCCAGCCTACACCACAGCCACAGCAACGCGGGATCTGAGCTGTGTCTGCGACCTACACCACAGCTCACAGCAACGCCGGATCCTTAACCGACTGAGCAAGGCCAGGGATCGAAGCGGCAACCTTATTGTTCCTAGTTGGATTCGTTTCCGCTGAGCCACAATGGGAACTCCCGGTGTAATTTGTTCTTGTTGAACTCATATTGTCTTAGGGGGTCTATAATTAATGTTAATAATTTGTTCATAATATAATTTTCAGTCATCAAGTGAAAACTCTTGAGCTATTTAGACATTAAACTAACCAATTATTGAAATATACAGATTGTGCCATGCTGATCAACTCTTTAGCTGATATGAAATTGGGAATGACAGAAATCTTAAGGCTGCAGAAGGGACTGAATGTAGATGATACAGCATGAAGGGGAACATTACTTTTCTTTTAAAGAAAAATCACAATTTTCTTATACCATTATAGCAATTATTTATATAATAAGCATATGTAGTATATAATATATGTATATTAATCATGTATAGTAGTCATATAATCATATGTAATAATTATAGTAACATTTTATATTTCAAAATCAAGAGTTAAAAATGTATAAACTACACTAAAATCTGTAGAAATTCCCTGTTATACACTCACCTGGGGCAGCTCATCTGCAGATAAATTTTTGATAAAAGCCTTAGAGTGACACTAGACTTCTTGTGTTAAGACCCACATATCTTCTGGACGTCTTTAGCTGGTTGCCTCTTGAGTGTATAAAACTGATCTTATTTTTGAATTTCTAAATAAATCCATTCCTTCTGTATTTCCTGTATTTATCAATCAAGACACTCTAGGTTATTCTATTGTGACCAACACCCAAAAGCCTAGATTGGTTAACACAACAAGGGTTTATTTTTAGTTCCTGTGTTAGGAAGAGTGATCCCTTGCTCCCTGGCATCAACATTCATATTCCTGGATTTAGACTGTTTCAGTTATTTATTAGCATGTAAAAAGTCACTCCAGTTTTTAGTAGCTTAACACAACAGTTGTATTATTACCTCTCATGGCTCTGTGGGTTGATTGGGCTTGGGCTTAGTAAATCGACCTTCCACTCCACATAATGTCTGCTGGGACTGCAGTCATCTGGCTGCATTGTCTAACATAAGTCAATAAAATGGCAATCGATACTAAATATTGTCTGGGAGCTCCAGTGGGACTGTCTCCTGCTCAACCAGCATATAATCTCTTTCCCATTTATTTTTTTGTTTTTATTTTCATTATTCTAGGGTATGAATCCGAAAAGATATTCCTGCAATTTATGTTAGAGTGTTCTGCCTATGTTTTCTTCTAAGTGTTTTACATTATCCAGCCTTACATTGAGGTCTTTAATCCATTTTAAGTTTATTTTTGTGTATGGTGTTAGAGAGTGCCCTAAGTCCATTCTTTTACATGCAGCTGTACAGTTTTCTCAGTACCACTTATTGAAGAGACTGTCTTTTCTCCATTGTATATTCTTGTGCCTCCTTTGTCATAGATTAGTTGACCATAAGTGCATGGGTTTATTTCTGGGTTTTCTATCCTGTTCCATTGATCTATATTTCTGTTTCTGTGCCAGTACCATACTATTTGATTTCTTGAGCATTTTAAATGTGATTCATATTTAAAAACAAGAGCACTAGCCTACTTCTCCAGTGTAATTAATATCTATTTTTTCCTGGTCATTATAGTTTTGGCTTAGTTATATAATGTTCATTTTTTTCTCAAAGGATGAATTTTTATTTTAATTATTAATTCTACTTTAAGAATTCCTAATTTGTTGATTTCTACTTTTATTATTGTTTGTTCTCTTTAGGAAAATTACTCTATGATCCTCTTTCTAAATTACTGAGTTGATTGCTTAGTCCACTTGTTTCCATTTTTGATCTCCTAATCATAAATGTATTTAAGGAAATGATTTTTTTTTTTTTTTTGCTTTAAAGGGTTGCGGCATATGTAAGTTCCCAGGCGAGGGAGTCAACAAATCTGAGCTGCAGCTGCATGCCTACAGCACAGGCACAACAATGCAGACTCTGAGCTGTATCTGCAACATACACCACAGCTCTCAGCAACACTAGATACTTAACCCACTGAGAGAGGCCAGGGATCAATCCTGTATCCTCATGGAGGTACTGGACAGTTTTGTTACTGGTGAGGCACAATAGGAACTCCAAGGGAAATCAATTTAACAGTTGCTAAAACTTTAACTGCCTCTCATTTTGTGTATGTTGTATATTTATTTTATATAAAATAGTTTATAATTAAATTTTATTATAAAATAACATATAAATGGAAAAAAGTAGTGTAATAAAGAAAATAATTACTGAAATTCTGGTACTAAGTCATTAACATATATTCTGATCTACCTTTTTGAGCAATAGGGTCAGTCTATTCACATCATTTTGTAATTTTTTTTCACCTAGCCAATTACGAACATTTTTCTTGTCAATAAATATGTGTTTTGTATATTTTTATGTTTTAGAAAATGATGGCATTTTCTTTTCAGGATATGTCATATTTTGTTTGATTCTCTCTAATTCTAGATCAGGTATTAAGATTGATTCCAAAGTTTTATTAATAAAAATATTCTTGCCAACTTTATTATTTATGAGCATCTGTTTTCATATCTTTATCTTGTCTATTACCAAATTGTTTTTATAAGGTAAATTTTTAAATCTAGAATTTTGGGATCAAGTAATCCTCAAGTTTAGAGTCTTTAACATCAGGTGATGATTTTTCCTCCCTGAAGGCTATGATAATTTATCCTCCCACTAGTAGAAAACGAAAATCTTTTCCCACCTCACCTCAGACTCAGTATTATAATTTTCAGTTTTTACCTACTCAATAGATAGACAAAAAAGCATATACTAATATTGCTTTAAAATTCATTTCTTTGATTACTAATGTTGCTGAGTATTTCGCTCATGTTTATTAATTCTTTGCTTACTTGTGCATATTTTTCTTTATAATTTGAAAGTGCTCTTTTACATTAAAAATAAAATATTCTATATGTCATATATGTTGAAAATATTTTTGCTCAGTTTGCCACTTATATTTAAATTCTTCCTGTGTTGTTTCTTGAGATACCAAAAACCTTTGAATTTTTGATGTAATCATTAATCTTTCTCTTTGTAGTTTTTTTCCTGGCTCTCGTATTTAGAAAGGTCTTCCTTTTTTTCTCCAAATCTGTGTAAATATAATCTTGTATGTTCTGTAGCAGTATAATTTTATATTTAAATTATTTCCTTTAACTATTTAAAACATGAGTTATGTTTAAAATAAATGTGAAGTAAGAATCTAACTTTATTTTGGCAAAACTCAAGTTGTTCAAATATTATTTACTGAGTAACCCATTCTTTGCCACCTTTTCAGGTATTAAAAGTTTCATTTTGTGTTTATGCTTTTATTGTTCATATATGTTTTGACATAAAGTTTTATCATAGAAACAATTATAGATATATTTTAATTACAATGTTGATGAGCTGAATCCACTATAGTATTTTTATTTATTGAAATACTCTTTTACTACTCTGCATTTTTTTTTATTTTGGAGAAGTTTTAGATTTAATTATGTTGACATCAACCACAATACCAACAAAAACTCTTAAGATGATGTAAGCCTTACATCAGATTTTTAGATTAATTTTGGAGAAACATGACATCTTCAAAATATTTCTTCCTCTAATTTGGAAGAGGTCACCATCATTTTGGGGATTCCAGGCAGGCAGTTATATCCTCAATAAGAGATGATGATGAGTTCCTGCTTTAAAGTTTTTCTCTTGTTTTGTTTCTTATAAATACGTATTAGCCCTAAGTTCCATCATATTAAATAATAGTATCAAAATATACTCTCTTGTATTGTTTATGATTTTAATAAGAGTTCCTTCAGCACATTATGATAGTTTCTTTGAAACTGCTACATTTTAGTTAAGTTAAAAAATTATACCTCAGCTTTATTTTGAAAACTTAAGTTTGGATGATATTCGTCAAATTCTACTTCAGCATCTACACAGATAAGTTTTGTCCCCATTGATCTAGTAATGAATCATCTCTGGATAAATAAGATTTAGTTACTATACTATCTTATATAGTGATGTGGATTCAACATTATATTATATTGCTACTATTAATATGGTAATTTTAGATGAGAGATTATTTTCTTTTTTGTGTTCTTTTTCTCAGATTTTGATGTCTGGTATTTTGCCTGTATTTAATATTGACTGTATTTAACACTTGGGAAGGATATTAGGTAGGGATGACTAAGGCAATTAAGAAATCAACCCTTAGTGGTTAAATCAACAACACATTATTTCTCATGGTTATGTGAATTGGTTGGCTGATTCAGCTGACCTGGATGTGTTTGGCATATCTCAACTGGGTTTTGTCATCATCTGGCAAGTCACCTGAGAGGACTAGTTTAAGGTATCCTCAGTGGGAAGAATTCATCTCTCCCTCTAACAATCTAGGCTAGGCATCTTCTCACAGTGCTGTCAGGGGGCTAAAAAAGGGGCTAAAAGAGAAAGAGTTGAACCATGCATGCGCCTTGGAAGTGCTATTTGCATTAAGTTCCAAGCAAGACATAGCCAGACCCAGAGTTAACATGAAAGGACACTATCATAGGGCATAGATACAAAGAGGTGTGAAAAATTGGGAGCAATAACACAATCAAATCACAACAGAAAAATATTATTCTTTCCTGTTCTCTGCGATTTTTAAAAAAATAATATAGGGACTATCTGTCCCAAGTTAAGTTCTCAAGACCTCTTTTTTTTTAATTTTTTTTATTTTTCCATTATAGCTGGTTTGCAGTTTTCTATCAATTTTCCAACTGCACAGTATGGTGACCCGGTTACACATACATATATAGATTCGTCGCAAGTGATTTAGACATAGTTCCTGGTGCTACACAGCAGGATCTCCTTGCTTTTCCATCCCTAAGGCAATAGTCTACAACTATTAACCCCAGACTCCTATACCATCCCACTCCCTCCCCTACCCTCTTGGCAACCACAAGTCTGTTCTCCAAGTGTGTGGTTTTCTTTTCTGTAGAAAGTTTCATTTGTGCAGTATATTAGATTCCAGATATGTGATATCATATGCTATTTTTCTTTCTCTTTCTGACTTACTTCACTCAGTATGAGGGTCTCTAATTCCATCCATGTTGCTGCAAATGGCATTATTTTGTTCTTTTTACGACTGAGTAGTATTCCATTGTGTATATATACCACATCTTCCTAATCCAATCATCTGTTGATGGACATTTGGGTTGTTTCCATGTCTTGGCTATTGTGAATAGTGCTGCAGTGAACATGTGTGTGCAAGTGTCTTTTTCAAGGAAAATTTTGTCCGGATATATGCCCAAGAGTAGGATTGCTGGGTCATATGGTAGTTCTATGTATAGTTTTCTAAGGTACCTCCATACTGTTTTCCATAGTAGTTGTACCAACTTACATTCCCACTGACATTGCAGGGGGGGTTCCCTTTTCTCCACACCCCCTCCAGCATTTGTTGTTTGTGGACTTATTAATGATGGCCCTTCTGACTGGTGTGAGGTGGTATCTCATGGTAGTTTTGATTTGCATTTCTCTAATAATCAGTGATGTTGAGCAATTTTTTATGTGTTTGTTGGCCATCTGTATGTCTTCTTTGGAGAAATGTCTGTTCTTAATATGATTTTGGATGTGTAAACTTTAAAAATTGAATTCTTTTCATAAAGATTTAAAAATATCTGACATATTTTTGTGTCTAGCCTTTTTTAATGAAAAAATCTTCATTGTAGTTGTGACAATATTTCATTCCTAAAGTCTTTTTGTGTTTTTATTTTGTTAATGTATTCCCTCCTCATTCTTAACTGGTTTATAAGAGACATGTCCATTTTATTAACGATTTAAAATAACCTATTTTTAGATTGTAAAAAAAAATATTTTTTTTTAGCTTTTTAGGGCCACACCTCTGGCATATGGAAGTTCCCAGGCTAGGGGTTGAATTGTAGCTGCAGCTTGTGGTGTATAGCACTGCTACAGCAACACAGGATCCAAGCGAGCAGCATCTTTGACTTACACCACAGCCCATGGCAACGCCAGATCCCTAACCCACTGAGCAAAGGCAGGGGTTGAACCCAAGTCCTCATGGATACTAGTTAAGTTTATTACCACTGAGCCACAATGGGCAGTCCAGATTTCTTTATATTAGTTTTACTGTGCTCCTCTTTCTAATTAATATTTTCTGACTTTATCTTTTATATGTTCCATTCCCAGAATTTATTTTACTGTTCCTCTGACTTCTTTAGTGCAATGCTTCTCATTCATTTTAATTTTGTTGTACTTGATAGTGGTACTTACTTGAATATTCATCTGTGATCAGTTTAGCTTTATCCAATAAGTTTTGATTTGTAGACCAATATTTCTATTTTCTGTGTATCTTAAATATACTTTTATATCAATTTTTGGTGAAAATCTTTATTTAAATTTCCTCAGTAATTTTGAGAGATATGTCAGTTATAAATGTTTGCTATTACATTTTTGTCACATGATATGGACTATCTCTTTTATCTATTTTGTAACTTGCTCCAAATTTCAGAATATTTTCAGTAGTTTTAAGTAATGTTCCATGGATGCTTAAAAATATGCTGTATTCTCCATGTAATATATAATTTATAATTCATAACTGAATTATATGAATCACAATATTAAAAATTTTCATGTAGTTACTTTTATGTGTTATCAGTTATAAATGACTAATAGTGTTTAAATTTTTCTACCCCATATGCATTTTTTTCTGTACCTCCTTGTGTGTATCTCTTTATATGCATTACTTTGTTTCTCTTTGTATTATTTGTAGTATTTTTACTTTGTATGTATATGTTGTCTTCTTAATATTTTTACTTTGTATGTATGTGTTGTCTTTTTTAGTGCATAAACTTTATGAAATGATTTTTATTTTTTCCATTATTATTGGTTTACAGTGTTCTGTCAATTTTCTACTGTACAAGTGACCCAGTAACACATACATATATACTTTCTTCATCTCACATTTTCCTCCATCATGTTCTATTGTAAGTGACCAGAAGTAGTTCCTGGTGCTATACAGCAGGATCTCATTGCTTATCCATTCCAAAGACAATAGTTTGCATCTCTTAACCCCAGATTCCCAGTCAGTCCCACTCCCTCCTCCTCCCCCTTGGCAACCCAAGTCTGTTCTCCAAGTCCATGAGTTTCTTTTCTGTGGAAAGACTTATTTGTGCCGTATATTAGATATAAGTGGTATCATATGGTATTTGTCCTTCTCTTTATGACTTACTTCACTTAATATGAGAGTTCTAGTTGCATCCATGTTGCTGTAAATGGCACTATTTGTTCTTTTTATGGCTGAGTAGTATTCCATTGTGTGTATATACATCTTCTTAATCCATTCACCTGTCAATGGACATTTAACTTGTTTCTATGTCTTGGCTATTGTAAATAGTGCTGCAATGAACTTATGGGTGCATGTTAGCATATAAAATTTTATTAGCTGTGTTTTTGTAAAACTTCGCCATATTTAAAAATTTTCCTCAAATTCCATTTTGTCTAACACAACTACTGCTACATTAGCCTCTTTATTTTTTTATTCTTTAGTAATAATAATAGCTAACATGTATTGACACTGTGGAACATAATCAGTTATTAAATATTTTATATGCAATGATTCATTTAGTTCTTATAAGAACCTTATGAAGTACAGTATGTTAAGTGTTCCTCTTACTGAGGTACAAAGCTGAAACACGGGGAATTTATGTAAGTTGTTCAAAATCACAAAGGGCATAAATAAGAGAGCTGGAATTAGAACCCAAGCCATCTGCCTCCAAACAGGTCTTTTTAGCAACTATACTCTATTCCTTCTTTTTTTAAAATATGCTGCTTATTTTTATAGGAACTAAGTAATTTTTCTCCTCTCTTTAAGTTCACTAAATCTTTACTTGTCAAATCTAGTAGTAAGCCTATCAAGGACATTTTTCATATTGGTTCCTGTGTTTATTATTATTCATATTAATCAAATAACGTTGATTAATAAATAATCAAATATTAATCAAATAAATTTTATTATTTCTAATAGAATAAAAAATTTTCCATCTTTCCATTCGCAATGCCTACTTTTTCTGTCAAAGCTGTCTTTATATTAATCACGGTTATTTTGTCCATGATCTTGAGCATCCTCCTCATGAATGCCAACTATGCCTTAAGTGTTTGGTAGGCTTTTTGATAATAAGAGATTTTACTCCTCCTGTAGTAGTTGAATTTTTTCCTTTTTTTCTTTTCACAGTGTCAATGGGTTTTCAACTCTGCCTGGGACAACAAATTTTGCTTGTCCCTCTCACAGTGACTTAAGGCATTCGTTTCAGGAGGGATGCAGGGGAGAAAGATCTGGGGGAGGCTTTGCTCCGTCCCACAGCAGATGCTGCTTAGCTCCCCAGGATTGTATCACTGGCAGAAATTTCCTCTGGTGTCTTGTTAATCCACAGCAAAGGTCCAAAAAAGAGCCTGCAAGTTGGGTGTAAACAATCTTTAGGTCTGTGGCTGCCTCCAGTTGTCAGCTTCCCTGAGTACACGCTTAAATGCTATATTGTCCTGCAGATTCTACACTCTCTTGCAAGCCCATACTTAGTTTATGCAATTTATTTTAAAAATTAGCAGAGGTCTTCTTGCTTCTTTTTATGGTGACCACTTTTTACTTCCATGCTATGCTCCAGTTAAGGCAGTGCCCATGCCCTTTCCGTCCTGGAAGGAGCCTGTTTCCCCTGATATTTCAAGCTAGGAGACTGACCTGAGATCTCAGCTCTCTGACTGAGTTGAGAGGAGTTATGATTTTGTGTACTACAGAGCTTTTTTTCTTGTTTCTAGCTTTTCCATTTTAAGCAAAGGCTGAAGTCTAATTCATGTAAATGAAAATACCTCTGTTGATATTACATCGTTTTTTTTCTTTGTAATTTTATTTTGTTGTTACTGTTGTGTGTGTTTACACTTTTATGTTCTCTTTTTCATGATGTATATATGTATCTTCTCTTATGATTTGGAATATACAAATCCTGTTTTTAATTTATCTAGAGAATATATTTGTTTACTTTTCATGACTTAATACACCTTAATTACAAAATATCATGCTGAAACAGTTATTTTTGTTTCTCTTCATGCATGAAAATTAAAATGTATTTCTTTATTTCCTCACTCCAAAACTGTTTTCGAAAAAAACATTAGTTTATGGATACTAGCTCTCTCTGTCTCCGTATTTGCATATATGTGTTTGTGTTCATCTAAAAAGATTTCCTTTCAAGAGTTTTTCCATTGTGTTCAATTTTGCAAAGGTATTGATATATTTTTCTTGAACTTGGTTTCATATATGTAATTGCTTCCCAGAATCTCTTCTAATCTATTTATACTTTCTTTGTTTTTCATTATTTGCTTTTGGATTTTAATTCATCCCACAGTTATCTCAGCTAAATTCTCTTGCCAAAGGAAGAGTGTTAAAAATGCATTTTTTTTATTCATTGGGATTTGAGAATATTTTATGGTTGCCTTTTCACATGAATGACAATTTGGCATTTTTTTTTTAATCTGAAGACATATATGCATTTTTAAATGGCATTTGTTTCAAAGGAGAAGAAAATGGAAGGTATCTTTATTTGCATATAAAACTAGTTTATTTTTTGTTTCTTCACAAATAATGTTTTTGTGCTTAGACACAAGAAGTAAAATTGTATTACTGAGCATAAAAAATAATCACAAGATTAGATATAAAAGCGGACTTTTTAAAATTCAGTTTTGCTTGTGACTTGGTGAAAATCATTTGTGTATAAGTCATCTTTCTTGGCTTAAATTTTTTTCTTCTATTATTTTTTAAGTATTGAACTTATTTTCATTAACCTAATTTCTCCTGGAAAATCTTAAAATCCTAGGTTACATTTTTGTCATATTTCTTATATTTCATATAGAGTCCTGGGTTGGATTTTGGTCATATTCTTATATGTCATATTTTGTCATATTTTTCACATTTCTTGTAGGTCATTTTTCTTATTATTTTCTTCTTTTGGCTATTTGCTTTGCATTCCACAAGAGTTTTTTTTAAATTCATTCATCATGTAACTAATTTAGTAATCCTGATATGTCAATTTTACTATTTTCTATTTCCAATTTTAATTTTTATTCTGTAGTTCAAGTCTTTCTCTTTTGTCTTCTGTTTTAATCTCATCTCATCTTTTGTATCTTTAACTTCTTTTCAATCTATCCTGTCTTCTAATACTCTACTGATGTTTCACCTAGGCTTCCATTGTTTAGAAAACATTGATCATACGTTGATTGACATTTGTATCTATTGCAATCAGAATATTTATGTGAAGTATGCACTACCTCTGAGACTTATAATTTCCATTTCTGTAGGGTGCAGTGATTTTTTTGTTTGTTTGCGTTTGTAGAAACTATTGAGAGCCAATCGTTTTCTTTGTCAACAGAAAAAGAAAACAAAGCATCCTTAACTTCCCCTATAGTTCATTTAGTCGTGATTATCTTTTCTTTCTCAGGTCTAGGGTTGAAGATCAAATTAGTGTGCACAATATTTAATTAAATTTACCTTACCGAGTAAGCATTCCACTTGTATGGGTTTTTAGACTGAGATTTACTTAACTTAGTTGGTCTAATTATGACAGAACATTTATTCCTGACACCACCTGGTTTATGCCACATCACTAAATAACTAAGTCTTTCAAAATCAAAATCTTTGTCACTTAACCCTTTCTATTTTCTTAAATGCACCATGGTTCCTGCATTGAGTCTCTGAATATTTGTAGAAGGAGCAGCTGAGAAGGCAGGTATAGAAGGGCAGGTGAAAGGCTCTGGTTACTAATGAAAATAATTCTCATAATCTCAGGATAGCTGCCTACTGCTTTTCTGGCTCATAGAGCTCTTGCAGCCTAAAATTAGTCTTAATCAAAGAGGTTATATTGTAGAGGGAGAATTAAAGTATATTTCTATCTTTCTTGTGCTAAATTGAAAAGGAACATGTATGGCTGGTAAAGACATATTTTTAAAATACTTATCATGTCCTAATGTTAGCCATAAACAAAAAGATATCATATAAAAAGAATCAAAATATATTTATAATTTCATTGGACTAATCTGCCCTGTTCTGGTTGTAAGTATGGAATGTGAAATATATAGACGAAGTGTATGCTTTTGAAATCATTGCTGATATCAATTTAGGCAATGGAAATTCTGTAAGAATTTATAATACTCTCTTTTCCTGACCTGAGTTATGAGGCCTGTGGAATTAAAACAATTTTTCTTGTTAAAATCATTGTGGACATTTCTAAAATGGACACTTGGAGGAGTTTTATCAAAGCTAGCTAGTGTTAAATTAAGTCTTAGACCTAATCACTGTAAATTAAGTCCACCAATTCATGCCATCTCAAAAATCCAGCTATCTCTTTCTTTATCTTAAGTTTTATACTGTTCTCCAATCTGTAGAACTCAATAAATGTTTTAAGACAAATATGACCAATTTCTTTCTTTTTTTTTTTTGTCTTTTTGCCTTTTATATAGAGCTGCACCCACGGCATATGGAGGTTCCCAGGCTAGGGAGCTGTAGCTGCCGGCCTTCGCCACAGCCACAGCAGCGCGGGATCCGAGCCGCGTCTGCAGCCTACACCACAGCTCACAGCAACGCCAGATCCTTAACCCACTGAGCAAGGCCAGGGATCGAACCCACAACCTCATGGTTCTTAGTCGGATTCGTTAACCACTGAGCCGCGAAGGGACTCCTGACCAATTTATTTCTTAAATGAATTTATTGAAATAAGAAAGTACAAAAATGGGGAATTATTCTGAAAATGTTACCACATGTTTGAAAAGAAAGCACAGTCATAAGAAATAAATAGATTAAATAAGTTAACACAGAGCAAATTGTGCCAGGCAAAGCAGGCTGCTTTTTTGATAGCCTTACAGCCTTAGTAAATGAACAGAGTGGAGTAGATGTAATGCATCTTGACTTCTAGCAAAGTACTGGAGAAAATGCCATGTGAAATTTTGATTGAAAAATTAATTTGTGTTGGCTTGAAAAACACTGTTAAATGAAATGTAAGCTGGTTGAAAGAACATACAAAGAAGAGTGTTGACTAGTGTCAGTGAACTAACGAATTGAGTGAGCTCCCCTGTTAAATGTCATAGGTGTTTGTCTTAGGTTGAATTACCACTAAATGTTTTATTATCTTTTGGAAAAAGAATAACGTGAGAGTGATTTAATTAGAGCAGATATTTTAACAGGGGATACCAGTGATTACAGAAACTATATAAAGACATGAATTTATTTTAGAGAAAAAAACAGAAAACAATACAATTTGTTTAAAGATTCCATCTTTTCATCAGAAAAGGGACTTCTATGAAGTGTCAGTTCTTAAAGACCTTCAAACTATGGAACTTCTCAAGACAGAACACGCGGTTAACTAAATAATGTCTCAGAGGGTCAAGAACACAATTTCAACCCAACTATTATCTATAGTTTATCCAAAATGAGAAAGTGATGGTGAATTCTTAGCTAGAAGATGTGGTACAGTCGTAACTATTACTTAGCAGAAACTTGAAATTTAGGTATAATACTGGTGATCCTAGAAATTTGTGGACAGAACAGGAGAGGGACAGTTTTGAGGAAGGAGAGATAAATACATTGTTACCTGTGTAAAATATTTGATAAGATTATAGATGCTTGTGAAATATTTTTACAAATAAAAATATTTTAATATATCCAGATAAAATATAGTTAAGTATAAAAATAAAACTTTTCAAAGTAAGCATTTTAATGCTAATGAAAAACTCGTCAGCTGTTAGGTAAATGAGATATTCAGTTAGACTAGGAACAAAATTATCACCATCACTAAACCAGATTATTCTTACTATAAATTAAACATGCCAAATTAAGAGGGTAAATTGGAAAATTTGAGGATTCCTGCTCTTTTCAAGTACTAGTGAGCTGACAAAGTGTTTGGTAACTTAGAAGACTAGGTTGATTCCCAAATAAAAGAGAGAGAAAAGATTTTAGTTACATTTATTCAGCATGTATTTATTGAATCCCTTATCTGTGCACTCTTTTGGGGTTTACAGCAGGTCCCAAACATGATTAAAATAGAGAATATTGGTTTCCTGTGGCTGTCTTGATAAATGACCACAGTCTGACTGAAAACAAAAAATTTATGCTCTCACAGGTCTGGGGGCCAGCAGTTCCAAATCAAGGTGTCAGCAAGGCTGCACTCCTTCTGGTGGGTCTAGGGGGAAACTTTTTTTTTTTTTTTTGCTTCTTTCAGTTTCTGGTGATTCTTTGACTTATGGCAGCATCACTCTGTGCTCTGCATCCCATCGCCTTGTTGCCTCCTCCTCTTCTGTCTGTCAGATCTCCCTCTGCCTCACTCTTATAAGGAAGGTTGTCATTGGATTCAGGGCTCATTATATAATCCAGGATAAACCCCCCATTTCGAGATCTTTAATTTAATAACATCTGCCAAGACCCTTTTCCCCAAAAAAGTAACGTTTACAAAGTCCAGATATTAGAATTTGACATCTTTGTGTTGCCATAGTTCAATACACTGCAGGAGCATTTTCTAGTAATCATTTAATAATGAAGTTTCTGTTACCACATTGATATACACACGAGGCCATTCTCTTTCTACTAGAATAAATACTTTATAAACACAAAGAGCATCTTTAGCAGAGTCAAGGTATTTTCCGCTTTAGGAAAATAGAGTTATGAAAATGTAATCCATCCATTTCTTTTGAATTAGCATCCCAGATAGTCACCTCCAATGCACGTTCTCTTCATGCTGCTTTGCAGTCTGGCACAAAAGCCTATTGATTCTGTTTCTGAAATGGATCTCAAGTGCTTCCCCTTTCTGCTAATTCTCACTGAAATTCCTTTAAGTTAAGCCCAAATAATTTATCCTAGGGCCATTGCCTTCTAATTGATGTTCTGCTCCCAGTCCTTGACCCTACTATTCACCTTCATAGAAACAGCAGATACATATATTTCTTAAGCACAAATCTTACTGTATTCTCTACTTAACAATCTCTCTAGCTTTCAGGTACATAAATGAAGAACAATTTTCTTTTAAGAGCATGCCAGGCTTCTCTTAAATTGCCAATATCTGTCCTTGTCTGTAGCTTTCACTTAGCTTTCCTCTGCCTACTCTTCAGCACCACACACACACACACACGTGGGTGTGAGCGTGCTCAGACACACACACACACACTTCTCAGATGTTCAAGTCACGGGAAATTGTTCACTGTTTCTCAAACACTTCATATGCTGCATTTGCTCATGTTATTCTCTGAAACCAGAGTGTTCATCCCTCTCTTTTCTACTTAAAATGTTCTACAGAGATGTTAAGGCACAGGTCAAATATCATGTTTTCTCTGTAGTTCTCCCGGATCCATACTCTTTATTCTCATATCTTTTTACATGTAACTCTATTACCTTGTGTGTCATATTTTATTATGTTTAATTATTTTCCTGTGTGATTTATCTTTTAGGCAATGGCTACCTTGAAGGCAGGACTAGGTTTATCTATCTTTATATCTTCAGTTGCTTGCATGGTTCTTGGCACACAGTAGATGCTCATAAACCTCTGATGAACTAAATTAAATTAAAGCCTTAGGTACACTTAAGTGACATGACTTACCTGTATTTGTTTTGTAATCATAAATATAGTTAAAGGATTAAGCAAAATGTGTCTAGACCAGGACATCAATATGTAATATCTCCTACGATAAAACAGGAAGATGCATTGAATGGTTGAATGAAGAAGCACTTCTCAAGTCATTATTGGTACTGTATAAAGCCACATAATTCCAAGATAGAATTTTTAAAACCATATAATAATGTAAAAGGCAAAAAGAATCATATTTGTCAAAAATATTGGGGTTGCTTGAGGTTAATTAATTCAGAATTTTAAACAGGTGTTCCTATAGTGGCTCAGTGGGTTAAGGACCCAGCATTGTCTCTGTGACGGTACAGGTTTGACCCCTGGCCTCCTCAGTGGGTTAAGGCTCCAGCTTTGTTGCAAGCTGTGTGTGTCATAGGTCACAGATGTGGCTGAGATCCAGTGTTGCTGTTGCCATGTCTGTGGTGTAGACCACAACTGCAGCTCCAATTTGACCCCTAGCCTGGGAACTTCCATATGCTGCAGGTGCAACTGTAAAAAGAAAAAAAAAAAAAAGAGTTTGAGCACAACCTTGCTGGGTTATATAACTGGAAAGCCCACAATCAGACCAGGCACCAGGTACCATTTAATTTGAGGGCTCAAGCAATGTCAGCAGAAAACTGGCCGTCTTTCTCCATTACTTAGCTCTCTTTTCTTGGGCTTCCTTCTTGGGCAGGTTTTCTATCTGTGGTTACAAAATTACATTTCAAGACTGTGTTCTCATATTTATCAATCCCAGCACAATTTCTCTTACCCAAAAGTTCCAGAAAATATCTAAGGGATGAATGGAAGGCTCTGACTGGCCTTACTTGAATCACTGTCCTATCTTTAATCCAGTCACTCTGGTCAGAGGATGGACTTGTCTGATCTTTCATGTCTAGATTCACAAGCCAAATAGTGAAGCAGAGTTCATCACAACAACTAAAAATGGAGACGGGGTGGTGCCCAAATAGATAGTTTAAAAATGAAACAGCAGCTAACTTACACCCATTAATTCACTTCATTCTCACAACACTCTGAGGAAGATGATTCTGAGCTTCCCAGTTTATAGTTAGAGGACTGAGACCCAGAGAGGACAGGAGGATATTGAACGTCTTGCTCGGCTGTTAAGTGACCAAGCTAGGATTTTAGCTCTACTCGGTCTGGCTCCAGAGTCTGGGCCCATAACAGCCAGGCCATATTAAAAAATGATAAATATTATAATTCCAACTAAATTAAGAAATAATAATTCTACATTTAAAAGAGACCACACTTAGAAATAATAATAATTCTACATTTAAAAGAGACCACATTTCGTATTTTCGTTGTGTTGATATTTACATACATATATATCTTTTGTAATTAAAAAGTACATATATACTTTATATGTTAATATAAATATAAGAGAGGACACCTGCCTCCACCATCCTTGTTCTATACTATTTAGAAGCAGAAATAACTCACGGCAACAATACAAAATAGCAATACATAAATGTTAAGGATCTCAGGAGTGATTCATCTTCCAAAGAATGTCAAGAAACTTATACCAGGAAATTAATTTTGAATTGCATCTTCAAGGAATTTGGCAACTAGAAGAGACTTACTTAGAGAAGAACTTTCCAAGAGAATGGAACTAGACATGCACACTTGACAATGGGAATTATTATAAAAATTGTTTTTTCACTATTCTGACTTATTTCTGTATTCCACTGCCGGGCTTCAAAATTCTCCTTATTCGTCTCTTTCTCTTACATTCCATGACCACATATCGTCCTTATCTTCAATACTCTCTAAATCTTAATTCATTTACCAATTGCTTCCTCTTCCTTTTTCTCTTCCCTTTTAGGCTTTTGTCATTGGTAGAGGATTCATTTAATTGCCTCCTAAATGATTTCTATGCCTCTAGTGTCTTTTTTCCTTCTTTGCATTTCCACTCTGTTTCCAATTTAATCTTTCATTGTGGATGTTGTGTGCTTCAGTAGCACTGGATTCAGGCAGAGCTTTTTTTGATACAATGGTAAATACTGGGAAGGTATTATTATGTTTATATGACCAGGGAAAGGTAGTAACTTTTGAGAACCTACTGATAATACCTGATTTGTAAGATAATTATGAAAATATGTATAGGATAGGTATAACTCCCAGCCATTACTGATCATTTGATAGGTGTATAATAAGTACATAGATAATACTCTTTGTGAGTATCTCTATTACTACCTAAGTCCCTCCAGAGAGCCATCATTTTCCCTATTAGGCTTGTTGGTGAACACATGGGTGTCCACTTGAAAAGATTCATTCTTACTAATCTCATCTTAAACCCCATCTCCTAAGCCTTCAAAGTGCTTGATAATCTTTTCCTACCTTCTGCATTCAGCCTTGCTTCCAATCATTTCCCTGTAGGAAACATTTGCTGTTTCTTTAATCCTTTCCTTAACTCAATACTTGTTAATATTTATCACACTTAAACCTAGGCTTTTGCTTATGCTATTCTTCAAACTAGAATTTTCTGCCATCTTTTGTTCTTATTCACTCCCTGCTTGTAGTTCAAATAAGTCCTCTTTCCTATGTATTTTTTCCCACAACAACCTAGATAAAAACATTTCTTTTCTTTAATTTCATTTCTGTACTGGCAAATGGTAACGTGATTCATCAATTTAATCTGTTCATATTAGAATATAGTAACCACTTGTTTACATCTATATACAGTACAGTTATGTAGAATGTGACTTGTTGACTATGTTCGTTTATCATCTCTCCAAAAAGATGTTATAAACTATGGACAGGATGTATGTCTCACACATCTTTGTACTCCAGAGGGCCTTTTTCTTGAGTAATGGACCTTGTTTATGTCTCCAGTCTTAATTGACATAGGGAGTATGAATTCTTCTATAAGTGAACCTTTGCTGTGGTAGTTGGCCTCAGCAGCATTGTTTAGGCAGAGAATTAGCCTTAACGCCTAAAGCACCCATTGCATATAATTAACTGACTTCTTTCCTATGCAATGTGATTGGTACTACTCTTGGAGATTTAAGAAAATGGCCCCAAGAGTGGTAAATTATTTAATTTTTTTAATTCTTTAATTCAGTTGAGGAATTCTAGTTGGGGAAATCTGCTAGAGTATGTATCAAATAGTTTTTCTTTAAACAATGAAAGTTTTGGCAAGGAAATAAATTCAGAAATACTTGAAATGATAGATCAATTTTCAAAGATTGTCTGTACTACAGAGGCTTATTAGAATAGTTTCACGCTATCATGTATTGTCTGAAGTGGCAAACTGTTGTTTCCATGACAATTCTTGGCTTAAAACCCACCATGTGTCTATTATATGTCACTTTCCACTTAAATACTTGGGACAGTTAGATTGCACTGTCAAGTTAGGTCATTGTAACTTCAACCGATGTTGTCATGTAGATGAAGAAAATTCATTTTAAATGATATCATTTTTTTAAAAGTGTTTTTCTTTGTGCCTAAGGAAGGCAATACTGTGTCATCTTAGATCTTCTAGCTTGGGTTCCAATCAGTGCAGCATGTTTTGATTAAATCACATCACCATTTCGAAGTCAATGCAGGATAACAGTGGACCTCATGTGAGGAAAGGAGTGCTTAAGTGTGTTAGTTGTTTCATGCTCAATAACCCTTCATGTTATCGATCAATATATAAAAGAAAAATTGGTTTATAAGCTGAGGAGGCAATACAGTAAGGAATTGTGTTTCTCCTAAAATAGAGGTGTACAAATAGAGTATTTATTTGGTCAGTATTTATTTGGTTAGTATGTCCTAACTCATGATTTGAGTTTTGCCAGATGGTATTTTGTTTGCGTTTAACTTTTAAAAAATGTGATTTTACCTTTCCTTGACAGGTAAGCATTGCCCAGTTGAAATTCCCCCATAAAATCATCCTTAAATGCATCCCTAGAGATTACCTATTCAGAAATGTGTGGTTTTCATTCTGTGTCATGGCTAAATTCCTGGAAGATAATAGAATATTGTAGATACTTATGACTATGTATTTTTTCACGATCATATAGAAAAGAGAGGAAGGCATGTGGTTAGAAGTTAATATTGCTTAAAAGTGTGTTGATTTTTTTACTTTAAAATATTTATCTTCCAGTAGATTTTATTAGTTTCTTTCTTAGGTTGGAATAGTAAGTATAATTTATTGAATATATGCTTGTTTTCTTATCTGAGCATGTCGAGAAATTTTCTCCAAGTCCAAAACTATATGATTTATGGAAAAAAGGAAGCCACGAGTTCCCACTGTGGCACAGTGGGTTAATGACCCAGGTTTTTCGGTGGAGGTACCAGTTTGATCCCCAGCTGGGTGCAGGTTAAAGATTTGGCGTTGCTGCAGTTGTGGCATAGGTGCAGCTCGGGTTCAGATTCAGTCTCTGGCTGGAAACATATATGCCATGGGGGTGGTTGGATAAAAAAAAAGGAAGACATAGAATCGAAACCTGGAAATAGAGAATATCTGTAAAGGAAATATTTATTCTAATTAAAATTCCTATAAGAAATTATCACCTCAGTATGAAACCAGAAAATATTCCAGTTGGTGATTTAGTTAAGCTTGCCTGTGTCCTAAATGGCACATATTGATCAAGGTACATGTGATAAGAAATAGAAAAAATAGGATTTTATATGTAAATATCATGCTTTATATTAATATTTCCACTGTTATTTTTGTTCTGATAATTTATCTCCTGAAATATTACTCATAAATTTCATGTCAACCGTTTTTCTGCTAAAACTTCACATTGAAAATGTGTTGGGAGATAATTTTTCATGAGCCTGCAGTGATTTTGCACCTTTTATGAACCGAGGTACTGACTGCCTTTATTTTTAACCATTCTTTCAAAAATGTTTGTAAATAGCTTTAGAAGATAGAAAGTGTCTTTCTCCACAGCAAAGGAAAGATTTGTTTACTGCCCAGTATAATAAAAATGATGTCTCCCTCAGGAGCAAAGGGCAGGCAAGCTTATTGCCTGTTTTGGAAGGTTTGGGTCCCCTAAACTCAAGGTTTCTCTCCTGTAGTGTGACATTCTGCTTATGTAGGCGTCACCTGGTCCCCTTTGTATCATCCTGTGTAAACGGGGGCTTGAGGAACAGGTACCAATGAAGATACTGCTATTGCTATGGGACTTAATGTCATTTGTCTCTGACCCAAGAGTATATCCTCTTCTAGCATCATGAAATTGTGGCAAGATATTGCTAGCTTGCAAATAGGGTAAAATCCGAGACCCTTTTCAGTCTGGACAAGTGCTGTGCAGGTTGTTGTGGTTGATTTTGAATAAACGATATAATTAAAATCTTGGCATTTTATCCTCACTAATTATGTTAGTTTCTTAGGGCTTCCATAACAAACACCACACACTGGGTGGCTTAAATAAACAATGTATTTTCTCCGAGTTCTGGGGGCTGGAAGTCCAAGATCAAGGTGTCAGTAGGCTTAGTTGCTTCTGAGGCCTCTCTACTTGCCTTGCAGAGAGCTGCCTCCTTACTGTGTCCTTACATGGTCTTTCCTTTGCATGCCCTGGTATTTCCATATATACTAACATCTTCTTCCAATAAGTACACCAGTTGATCAGATTAGGGGTAACTCGTATGGCCTCAACTAACTTTACCACCTGTAAAGGCCTTTTCTCCAAATACAGTCATGTTCTGAAGTATTGGGGAGTAGGGCTTTAGTATATGAATTATAGGGAAATACAGTTCAGCCCATAACACTAATGAAGGTAATAAATGAACAGCAATAGCCGATAATATTACTAAGAGAGGAGATAGACATTATGCACCTTTTACTTAAAGTAAACAACACTAAATTCTTGCTGAATATTACACTGAATTAGGTCAATCCTCTAGATTTACCAATTTACTTTCTAGTACAATGAACAAAATGACATGTTAAATAATATGGAAGGATTTGTCACAATCCAGACCTTGGGAAACTGTGGAAAATATAAATCATTTTTCTTTGACACATAAATTATGGGAACAAATGAAGATAAATAATGGGGAATCCTTGAATGAAAAGGCTCAAGAAACACATTAAGTATTATGAAATAGGGATCCTAATTTGAATAAATGAGAGTAATTGGTATACGAACTCTATTTGATAATACTGAAAAATTATAAATTTTAGGGAGCATGATAATAGTGTCATGATTATGTTTTTAAGAGACCTCTTAATTTTCAGAGATATACACTAAAATAATTAGAAATAAAATTATATAATGTTTGGCATTTATTTCAGAATAAATCTGACAGAGATAGTGACCAAAAAGGTTAGGGATATACATAAACAAGGCTGAAAATTAGTTGATAATTGCTTAGGCAGAGGGATGAGTATTTAGGTTCGTGATTCACTTCTCTCTCCATGTATTTGAAAGTTTTCACAAGAAGAAGTTGAAAAGTTTTATACTGGCATTTCAGATTTAGTAAATGATCACAAAGTGGTCTTTGGTACATCTTTTTAGTTGTTTTTCCTGCGGTAATGGTGCATTTTGATGAATCAATCTGTTTCTTGAGTTTTCCTTGTGAGGTTAATTATGTGCATTGGAGAGCTGGCTGAGGTTAGAACAAGCTCCTGTTGGAGGGAAGGGTTTCTGCCCCCCAAGCTACTACCTTATATGAGTATTAAACTTTGATGCCACCCTCATTAGCACAATATTCTAATCACCTGTGGTAACCTGTCCAGATGTTTCTCTGATAGTGTTCAGCTCAATTAATTTAGACTTCACACAATAGTGCTTGTCATTTTATGCCCTCCTGTCCCAAATATATTTCAAAATATGTCCAATCCAGCTGTTAGTTTGACTGCATCAAGTATTGTAATAACACTTTTGAGGATTGAGATGATATTTTAAGTGTTCAAGAATCTTTTCCCTCTGGGCAAGAGAACAGCTTTACCAGAACCACAATTAATGTCAAAATCTACCGTTTTTATTTTACTCTCTACAATAATCTTGCATTTGAAAAAGTATACCAAAAAAAAGAAAAAGATGATCTTCTGGTTTGTTGTGTGTTAAGTGAACAAGAATATAATCTCTGACAAAATTGTTCTATGTCTACATTTTGATTACAGCACATATAATTTCAATTTTCAGGTGAAAAATTGTCAAATGTTAGTAATTTCATAAGGTTTACACTACTGAGTAGTGTAAAACTCTGAAAACTTTGTGATTAAGTGACCATGAATGTAAATCTCAGCATTTTCAGGTACGCAGTAAGCCCTCCATATATGGTAGATACAAGACCCTTGTGTTTTTTCTCAAAATCACGTGTTGGGCAAAATTTTAAGCTTATTTTCCTTAGACTGTGTTTTGAAAACAATCTAATATGTTTAAATCCAGAGACCATTTTTTTTTTCACTTTAAACAAACTAATATCTTTGAATGGAATTGAGATTTTAGTAAATCCCCCAAATGGTTTTGACATAAAGAAAAACAGGCATCTCCAATTTTAGCAGCGATTATATAGAAAGATCCAGTATAATGACTGAGCCAATATTCCTGAGAAATAAACCTTGTTAAAGCGGTATTATTATAAAGGAAATTCTCATCTATTTCTCTACCAGGGATTCCGTAATTGTTACTCTAAGTTGATCAACTTCTCTCAGGTTCATTTGGTCTGGATTTTATTAGTTTAGCATAATAAAATTTTATACATTTTACTATATGGTTCACAAAATTCATAAAGACACAGAATGGGATTCTGATACAGATTTTTAAAGGTGTTTTATTAAAGAGCTAAAAATATTCCTCAGAAAGGTATGGCTAACAGAATAATCTCAGTTTTAGTCTGCCTGTATTCTAAATTTTTATTACAAATTTTCTGACACTGCTCAAATATCTTTTCTGAATCTGTAGTCTTTATTCTTTGGCTTGAAGCCTTTATGCATATAGTACTCTATACAGCTTTGACTTTGTAGAAAGGTTACAGTTTTGTTTTTTTGTTTTTTTTTTTTTTCTGGGAGGATAAGCTGCCTGCTGAAAATCATTTCCTTGGTTGAATAGGACATCTCTTTACAAGACTTTCTTCTGTTACCTCCTGAATAATTCCTACTATATACCAAAGACCAAGATGGATTAACAGTTTCATCCCCAGTAACCTGTGATCTTAATTATTATTTGCAAGGCAAGAATAATACCTGCAGCATTCTGGTTGTGGCTCAGCAGGTTAAGAACACAACACAGTGTCTGTAAGGATGCAGGTTTGATCCCTGGCCTTGCACAGTGGGTTAAGGATCCGGTGTTGCAGCAAGCTGAGGTGTAGGTCACAGATGCGGCTTGGATCCATGTTGCTGTGGCTGTGGTGTAGGCTGGCAAATGTGGCTCCGTTTCAGCCCCTAGCCTGGGAACTTCCATATGCTGCAGGAATGGCCCTAAAACAAAAAAGAAAAATGTTTCTTTATATCAAAGAAAGATATCTTAAGTAACATATGTTCTTTACATAGAGTATAAAATAGGAAAACCTATAGAAAAATCATGTTGCCATAGAAAGGTTTTATAGTGTACAACATAAATGACCAACTTTCATTAAAAGTTTATTATATCTTTTTACCTGCTATTATAAGACAGATTTTATATTTAAATATAAAAAATTAAGGATGTATCAAAATGTTGACTGAGTTAACATAGTGATAAAATATAGACTGTAAAAGTTATTCGAAAATATTTGAGGTGCATGTGCTTTTACTCGCTCTGATTTTAGTATCTATGTCAGACTGCAGATAATCACACATAGCTTTTTCTTTCCCTTCCATTTTCCACAATGGCCTTAGAAAGCCAAATGTAGATTAGACCGAAGAACTGAGAGAGGTTTTCCTACTGTTTTTCTTTATTGCAGATTAAAAGCTTTATTTGAAATGCGTCTGAATATGTCTAAGTAATAACTAGCCCACTTATACATTTAGTAAACCAAGTACAGTGTATTGAAAATAAAGAAACAAATATTTGGATCCAAACCATATATTGATTGTATGCTATATGTTAGTGATACAGAAGTGTTGCAGGTATTATAATGAGTAAAAAGATGACTCTGGCAGGGGAAATAGCAAGTAAGTGACTAAAAACTAGATTAACGCCCCCAGATAATAAGTACGCCAGGAGCTTTAGTTGAGAGGTGTGGCAAGAGCAAACTCACCGTTGTAATTTGAGGCAATTTATTAATATATTAAATCAATCAATATATATATACAGAAAATCAGTTGTCCCCAGTGGATATGGCTTTCATAAACTTTTTCCACAAATAGACTGTGTTTTTAACAAAATAGACCTGATGAAAAGCTTGATATTAAAATAAGAATTTATGAACTGTGATCTGTACTGAGTCTAATGATCTTTCCCCCCACTGCACCAAAACTATGTCAATGAGCTATCCCCTGAAACCTGTGAATGTGAACCTATTTGGGAAAAGAGTCTTTGCAGACATAATTAAGATAATGATTTTGAAATGAGGTCATCATGGATTATCCAGGTGAACCATAAATCCAGTGACAAGTAACCTTAGAAAGATGGCGAGAGGTTTGAGGCAGAGAAAGGAAGAGACAAGGTGCAGAGACATAGAAGCAGAGATTGGAGACATGCAGCCACAAGCCAAGGAATGCTGGAGCCACTAGAAGCTGGGAGATTCTCCCCTAGAGCCTTTAGAAAGAGCACAACCTGACACCTTGGTATCAAATCTGTTCTCTGGAACTGTGAGAGAACAAGTTTATGTTGTTTTAAACTGCTGAAATTGTGGCAATTTGTTATGGCAGGCATAAGAAACAAATCATGATCTAATTTGCCTTATTTTGCAAGGCATAGACAATTTTGAAAATGTTTCAGTCACCACAAAGATGAAAGTATATGCAGAAATATCTATATAAATTAGAGTAGGGAAAAGGTTTATTATTTTTTTTTACAAAAACTTTTTGATATAAAAGCAAGTATAGGGGGAAAAAGACTCTTCCTCATATACGTACATTTATGTTCTGCTTCCTACTACTTTCTAGAAGCCTTCAATGTTTCGTCAACTTCTGAAGCAAAGGCAACCATTCATTGCTGCCCATAAACCATGGGTTTCCATTATTTATGACTGCATAATAAAAGACCCTAAGCGCCCTAAAACTTATTTGCTTAAAACGAAGACTATTTTATTTCTAAGGAGTCTGTGGGTCTGGTCTGATTCAAACAGGGCTCAGTGGGGATGGATAACCTATGCTCCACATGGTGTTGACAGGTTATAGCTCAACTGGGGTCAAAGAATCAAGACAGCATTACTCACATGTCTGGGGCCTTGGTGCTAACTGTTGACTGGGGTCCCTTCTTTTCCATGTGGATTTATTTTATTTCCACATATTCTGTCATTATTAAGTATTCTAACCCAGTGTTTTTGTTTTTGTTTTTGTCTGAACTTGATTACTGGCTTCCACATGGTGCTGACAGGTGTAGCTCAACTGGGGTCAAAGAATCAAGACAGCATTACTCACATGTCTGGGGCCTTGGTGCTAACTGTTGTTTGAACCTGATTATTGGCTTCCAAAAATGAGTACAAAAAGCTGCAATATCTCTTAAGGCCCAGGCCCAACACCAGAAATCATATATCATCTCCTCTCGTGCATTCTGTTGGTGAAATCGAATCATAGAGCAAACTCAGAGTCAAGGAGAAGGGGAATGGACTGTACCTACTGATGAAGGTTGTTACACATGCACAGGAGGAGTTATCTGTGGCTAACAGAGAGACTGCTATACAATGCTCTGCTTTTTTTTTTTTTTTTTTTTGACTATTTTAGGGCCATACCCATGGCATATGTAAGTTTCCAAGCTAGGTGTCAAATCAGAGCTGCAGCTGCTGGCCTACAGCACAGCCACAGCAATGCCAGATCCCAGACGCATCTGCAAACTGCACCACAGCTTGCAGCAATGCCAGGTCTTTAACCCACTGAGTGAAGCCAGGGACTGAACCTTCGTCTTCATGGATACTGTTCGGGTTCATTACCACTGAGCCACAATGGAATCTCCTATGCTTTTTCTAATCATTTTGATGAAGTTGAATCCCTTCTCACAGATTACCTACCTTCTTTAAATACTAAGCACTTATTATTTATATGTCTTTAGGGAGTTAATAATGCACCTAGTGGAATTTGTTGTGGTTTTCTTTTTCTTTTTTTTAAAAATGTGTTGCTTTTTCATGTCCAAAAGAGCACAAACTATTAGAGGTGAAACAATATTCTCTGTTTCCTTGTATCCCGTAACACCAGCAGAGCAGATTTTTAATAAGTAAGTGTATTCTTGATTGTAGATGTTGAGTGATGGGAGAATAATGTATTTAAACTAGGCACAGTGTTGTATTACTGTCCACTAGATTGTTTATTGCTAAATCTCTTTCAGGTTATTGTGATTAGTTAGTCCTGACCTTTCCTAAATACCCCTGCCTTTCCCCATGATTTTTATTATATATGTGGTTATAGCTAATAATTACCAAAGGAAGTACATATGGGAAAACATATTTAGGATTATTAATTTAAAACACATAAATCTGCAAAGTAGTAACAATGCTTTTTTGAAGTATGCTAGCATTTTTAAACATGTTTGATTTATAGAAGTCTCAGTTGCTTAAATGTTTGCAATATTCTGCAATGAAATAAAAATTGTACTCAAAGCTAGTAAGAATGCTCAGAGGCATAGTCAATCATTTGATGGTTCACAGTTACCCATGAAACTCAAGTACTCCATCCTCATTTTGAACATAAGCACAGATCTGATAAAGATGGAGCAAGAAAGGGAGAATTACACAGTGACCTAGACAAAGTGTCTGTCAGCATTAGCATCAGATAAACTGATTGCAGTGGCTGATTGTACTGCTTATACTGAGAGTTATTTGAAAAACTTGAATGATAAACCCTCTCTTGTCCATCATAGGAATGACACTTGGTATATATTCAGTTGTATTAGACAATTCTGGAATCACAGAGCTAGACAGGATTTTATGAGATTAGCTGATTTATCTTTCGCCTTGAGATAGAATATGCATGCCAGAAAATCCTCTAGGCACTGATATTTAATTTTTTCTTTGAGAAAAATAAGACTCATTCCTTCATTCAACAAATATTTATTGTGTGTGAACAGTACAGGTGCTTGGTATGCACCAATTAAGAAAACAGGCTGAGATCATTGCCTTTGTGGAACTTACATTTTAATAGAGGGCTATAAATGATTTTATGAGTTTCCTCTTTATCAGTAACAATAATCATTATTGGCTTTATATATATTTTTAATTGGTTTGCTCATATTACAAGAAACTATCAACAGAATAGATCCAGTCACTAATAAACTGTGAGTTGTGAGAAAAGAATTTGAAATTTATTTACATTAACAAACCATTTCATTTTCAGATGAAGACACTAAGATTCAAAAAGTTTGATTCTTACGTGAAGTAAAACCCAGGCCTTCAAACACCCAGTCCAATGTTCTTTACTATTTTCCTACTCTTTTAAAAATATCTTTCTTTTCCAGCATTAACTTAGTTATAGGATGTATTCATGCAATCTAGCACTATGTCCATATATATTTGCTATAATTTCTTTGGTCCATGGGACAGAAACTCAACTTGAATAGTTGAGCTAAGAAAGGAAGTCTTATTATAAGGAAATTCCAGTTTCTCAAAGAGCCCCAGACACAAATAGAACTAAATTTGGGGAATGAGCACTCAAAAATCATTTCAACTATTTATATACCCCTTGCTGTGTTCTTCTCTGAAGGTTATTAAGATCAGAAAAACCTAATGGTTTGTGGCACTAAACTGCCTGAGTTCAAGTCTTACCTGTTTCACTTGCTACCTAAGTGACCTGGAGCAGGTCAATTAAGCTCTCTAATCTCAATTTTCTCATCTATTAAAATGAGGGTAATTATAGTACCCACATGATATGATTAAAGCAAAAAAAAAGTAAATTAAATAATATCCAGGATTTAGCATAATGCCTGTCTTATAGAAAGGCTTCAGTAGATGTGACCCACTGTTATGAAATGAGAACTGTCAAGAGCAGAACCGGAGAGGGCAGCACTGCCCAGGTGTGGGAGTAGTTGATTAAGACAAGTCAAAATGAAAGTAAGAAATAAGGCTCTGTTCACCACTGCCATAGGAAAAGCAGATCTATTAAGAAAGGCCTAGATTCCCCAATGTTCAGTTTTTTTCTGCAGAATAGTACAAGGTGAGGGTCAGCACGGATGGGGTAGGAGGAATTGTGTCACTACTGGAGGAACCCTGATCAAAAGGCTCCTGCACTTTTATGGATCTGCAGTTTTATGGGGAGTAGGGGGAAGGAAGAAAGGAAGGGCTAGGCATGGGCAAGTACTGAGTATTAAGTTAGAGTGAAATAAAGTGTCCTCAAGCTTACCGCTTTCCCTTAACAGGATGTCCTTGACAGAGACTCCTGGGGAACCCTCAGCCCAGGGTTCCAGTAGAGAGGCCTTGGAACGAAGCTTCCTGGGCTAAGAATGAAGGTATTGCATAAAAGTGTGGTCAGCCCAAGGGGCCCAGGTTCTTGACTGCAACTCTTTCCAACAGGCCTGTTGGGTAAAGCCTTTGTTATTGCCTAAGGTCAAGCCTAAAAAATCGTACGTAGGTTTTTAGCCAGGGGTAGACTTCTCAAGAGGATTCTGTATTCTCCAGAGGGCTTTCTCCTAGACAGGGAATATTTAATTTCCCAAAGTTTCAACAGTTTATATTTCATCAGTAATCTGTGGTTCTCTTTCTAATGAGATAGAATGGGTACATACCTTAAAATAAGGCCTGGACTATGAGAAGTGCCTATCATAGGTTATATGTTACTCTTATTATTGCTATTGTTGTTATGTAATTGTTTAAATCATAGCTCTACTGTGACAACTGATTTTATTCTCTACAGAGTTAGGT
Source organism: Catagonus wagneri (assembly GCA_004024745.2). NCBI lineage: Eukaryota > Metazoa > Chordata > Mammalia > Artiodactyla > Tayassuidae > Catagonus > Catagonus wagneri. Next base: position 2,025,762 of record PVHT020000886.1, on the reverse strand, counting down.
AAGATCATCATTCCTCATATTGAAGGCTTTTGAGAAGTATTCTTTGATTTTTATTATGCAGAGCTCATCCATCTGCACCCAGGAAGAATGAGAGTTGCAAGTCCTCATTCCAAATTTAAAAAAATTAAAGAGAAAAGCTCGGCTATTAGCTGGCAGCATAGTGTCTTGGCTATACTATTCAGCTCCTCGTTTAAGGCATCATTTAAGAAACAATTAACAATCTCTGCAAGACATATTAATTTCTTGTTTAAAAGTTGTCTCGCTTTGTTTAGTACTCAGTAAAAACTGAAGTCCCACTTTGTGCCAGGAATTATGGATTTAATAAAGTGGTGGAGACAGAACAGCAATTTTTTCCGTAACTCCATGGAAACGTATAACAAGTGCAGTAAATGTTAGTCATATAAAAAGTAGATGAAAAGAATGTAACCGTGATACCACTATAAAGAAAGGAACATGATGCTGTATTGGAGTGACTTGAGTTAGCCTGGGGCTGGATCAAGTGATGAGGGAAGGTTTACCCTAAGCTGTAGGTGTTTACATTCAGATCTAAAGAGTGAGTAAGAGTGATTCAGTCATTCATTGGAGAATGGCAGGTTCCTAAGCGTCTTCCAATCAAGGGAGATGGTATGTTCAAAACCATTAACTTTGTTCTTAAATTTGGCTAAACTTTGCATTCACCTTGGAGACTTAAAAAAACACTAGTACCTGGATCATAGTCCCAGAAATTCTGATTTAATTGGCATGGCATATGGCTTTGGCATCGGGATTTTTTTTTTTAACTCCACAAGTGGTCCTTTTATACTTCAATGCTTCAGAAAGAAAGTTGGAATCTTTAAGGCAGAAGAAACTGGAGGAAGACTAGGCTGGTTGGAGTCCCAAGAATGAGAGGATATGTGATAAACTCGTGACTGTGACATGTGACAATTCACACAGGGCTTGGCTGACCACATGAGAAGTTTGGTCTTTGTATTGAGAGTAATGGAAAACTATGGAAAGGTTTTAAGCAGGGGATATTGTATTTAAATGTATGTTTACGTTTACAGTGTAGAAGAGGAAAGATCATAAAAGAGAAGCTAGAAGACTTGAACTGGAATGGTGGCAAGGAGATGGAGTGAAATGGATTCCAGAGTTGTTTGTTTGCTTGTTTATTTAAGGAAGTGAAATTGGGAGACCGACAGTGGGTTAAATATGAGCATGGTAAAACTGACTTCTTGGTTTCTAGCTGGTGGAACTGGATGGTTGGTAGGAGCTTAACTTTGTAGATATTTGAGGTGCCTTTGAGATATCTAAGCAGAGATGTTGAAGAGATAGTGGAATCTAAGGAGACATGAGGTTTTAGGTTGTTTGGGAACACTGATCTAAAGTGCAATAGAGATGCTTTACATTATATCTTGTAGGTTTTATATAAAATTATGATTTTACTTGTACAAAACACTATTGTAATAGGTGTAATAGGCCCCGGGCACCTAAAGATAAGACGGTGCTCTCCACCTGAAGTGGTTTTAAGGAAGGAAAGAGGACGGACTGGAAATTCCAATGTGATTTTAAAATGAGGATCCCCTTTAAAGTCGAGGTAGAACAGAATGAAAGAGAAAAAGTCCAGCAAATTTCATCCAGTTATAATCATTAAGTGCTAAAATATGATTAGGAACATAATTCTGATCAGAAAGAAGAGGAAAGCTAATTGAATTTTAGTGAGGGGGAAACACCCTGAAGAATCACACAAATCATTAGGGGTACAATATGATCATAGAACACAGTGTCATATTGGGGATATTTGGGGTTCTTAGTCAGCTTAAACTAGAGTGCCACAAAGGCAGAAGAATAAAGAGGACAGCAGGATTTTTAGTGTATGCATTTATTTATCAGTTATCTATTAGACCTATCATATGCCAGTTCACCAGTGCTATGGTAAAGGTTAGGGCTATAACAGTAGACAAGGTCAGCATCATTCAGCTTCGCAGAGTTTAGAGCCTCCTATCCTATTTAAAACAAGAAAAATAAAAGATCTTGTTTATTTGAGAAAGTGTCCGTAGTTAGCTTTTACAAAGGAAGCCCGTAAAAAGGATGCCTTTAGTCGATAAGGTTAAATAGCCATTCTATGAGATTGCATTCCTGGGGTGTTAGGGCAAGTTTTAGAGCAGTGGAGATCTGATTTAATTATTCTGGGGTCAGGCAGGGCATCAGAATTTTATAAAGCTTTTCTATCATTCAACTATGCAGCCAAAGTTGAGAACCACAGCTTTAGTGATATATTTCATCACTGAAACAAGTCAGTGACTCCAGACAATGAGGCTGAGAAAGAAACAACAACAAAAAATGCTGATTATATAGGGATAATAACAATGGACACTTATTTAGTCTTTATGTGCCAAGAACACTTCTAATCACTTGACATATATTAAGGCAATTAATAGTTCTACCAGCTCTGTGAGAGGGAATTGAGGTCCAATGGCCACACCCAGCAAGTGTCAAAGCAGATGCTTGAACACAAGAAGTCTGGTTCTGGAGTTCCTGATATTAGCCACTATAATATTTTTTCTTTAAGTAGAGTGTAGTGGTAATTTTACACCAAGAATTATAAAAGAAATGAAAACATGTAATAATGGCAGAATATCATTAAACCAGGTAAATACCAGTTGATAATTGAGAGGTTATTATGGCTCCATAAAACACCTTTGAGCTATTTCCTTACATTATATATGTAATATTATTTGAGGTGCCTTTGAGATAAGTGTGTGTGTGTGTGTGTGTGTGTGTGTGTCTGTGTCTGTTGCTTATGTTTATATTCTTTATTTATGAAAATCCGTTAATGGGTTTGTTTTGTTGTACCTGTACATTGCTTCCTCGTGCATAAGTTTTTGTTTTCAGCAGCAATGCAGGGAGATATAAGCTAAAAGTCATTTTCTTCTGAAGGAAAACTCAAGTGCCAGGGCTATTCCGTATAATCTAAAGAATGATTCCTACTTCATGGTAATGACCAAGCTGTAGGAATAGAACCTTAGGAGGAAATAATCATCCCTCAGGGAGCTAGTCTAACAGATTGAACCTATTTTACAGGTGGAACTACCATAAAGAAAATTATTATTGGAAGGAATACTAGCACACTGCATTCCTATACATGTCAGAGGAAAAAAAAAATCCAGTTTAATACTCAAAAACATGTTATCTGAGTCGATCTGACATAGGTATTTTTTTTCTTATGCTTCCTATCCTACTACAGAAGTAATATCTACCAAATAAATACTGTGCCTTTCTAAATGGCTGGCTTTCAGCTACTTTGCTATGCCTTTGTTGTTCCGTTTTTTCCTTGGAAGGCTGAGAAAGTAAATAAAGGAAATGCGGGCTTGGGAGCATACAGCCCCCTCTGCAGTGGATATTTTGTGTCCTGAAGCTGGAGCTTTGCTGCTAAAGCCAGGCTGGGTTTGTTCCATATGAATACAATCTAATACATGTAGGGAATTCTGTTTGGTATTCAATTAAGAGTCTCTGGAATCCTGCTCTCTGGACTCCTGTTATCAAAGCCTACAAACTGTTGAGTGTAAAATTAAAGGTGAACAGTTCAGCTCTTTTTGACAGTGTAACACTGCCTGAAAAAATAGTGCTGTAAAATCCAAGTCAAATGCCATCCTTTAAAGCTCATGGACAAATGAAATGCGAAAACATTGAGGGAAAAAGAGTAAATGTCTAAAACTCGGTCATTTACTAATGACATGGTACATAAGGTTAGGAGCACGCTACTCTACTCATGCAAATACATCAACCAGTTTGTTGAACACAGATATTACATTGATTTTAACAGAAAGCTGCCAGGTTATTATTGCTAAAGCTCCAATGAAGGAAATAATTAAAGCGTTAAGCATGTTAAGATTTTAAAATGACTTTAGGCAATAACCACAAAATACTATAGGAAATCGATATACTGTAATTGAAAGGAAGTTGAATTGCTCTTTATTTTTTTATCCTTTCTAAATTTTCTCTAGACTGCCAGACCACAGAAGATAGTGAATCTTGTTTTGCTATCAGCAGTGTGGCTTTCTGTAAATCTCATGTGCTGCAGGAGCCACTTTTATTATTTTTACTTACAAAGTACCCAGCTGAATAGATAGTATTATGAAATTTTGTGTGCATTATCTTTGTTCGTCTCTGGCCTTATTGTTTAAAACAAAAATACAACCAGACAAAATAACCTTCTCCACCCCAGGGAAGTCAAGTTAAAGGCACTGCAAACAATGAAACTAGAGAGGGTGTTAGATAAGCCTCCCACTTGAACCTAAGTGAAAATCCTCTAGTTTTTATCAAATATTATGCCTGTCAATCTTGCTGTGCTGCAAGGACTATGTCCCATTGTAGATACAAATTCAGTTTGGATCTATGCGAACCTAACTCATTTTTATTGCTTGTTATTGGAAAGAGTTTTACAATCAAACAAAAATGCTAGAAGTGAACCTCAGGGAAATGACTGGATATAAACAGAAATTAAGGAATCTAAAAACTTGAGCAGTCTTTCCAAAAATGAGGATTATAAGCATTTCCCCTGTGTGTTACTCTTGTTTATTCCCTCATTCATCTTTGGTACACATTTTGAAGAACATCATCAGGCCTTAGGATAAATGTCCCACACTTATATTTAGTAAATTGGTCATGCAATGTAGAGATTTCCAGATTTTTGAGACTCTCTTGTGCCTTTCATGTTTTTGCTACTTTTCTTATTTTACTCAATGCCTCTTGACTGCTAAATTAGATAAAAGATACTACAGTGGAAGGATCAGAACTTCTCATTCTTTAGTTTCCTCTTATGTAAAATGGAGATAATAATGATATCTTCCTCACTGGGTGGTTTTGAGAAATAAATTAATATATGTAAAGCTCTCAGATGATTAGCATTATATATGTATTATAATGCACTGTATATATATATATATATATATTATAATGATTTTTATAAAGATGGGAATGATGGTGATTTTGCTTTCTAGATTTTATTGCCAAAATGTGAATTCACTTGCTATTATATTGACCCAACCACTTAAAAATACTTAGACTTATTTTCCTTGACTGTAAAAATAGGAATACTGTCTTCTCTACCAGATTTAAGTAGATCATGTTTACGAAAAGAATTTGTAAGCTATAAAAGAACACCGCCATTAACAACACTGGATCTTAAGTTTAAAAAGCACTAGTTCAAATCCTAGTTTCATCTCTTTGTAGATATGTAATCTCAGTGGAGTCCTTAATTTCAATGTCTATAAAGTAATATTGGTGGTAGTTCCCATTGTGGCTCAGCAGGTAACAAACCCAACTAGTATACACGAGGATGCTGGCTCAATCCTTGGCCTTACTCGGTGGGTCAGGGATCTAGCATTACCATAAGCTGTAGTGTAGGTCATAGATGCAGCTCGGATCCTGAGTTGCTGTGACTTTGGTGTAGGCCAGCAGCTGCAGCTCTGATTCGACCCCTAGCCTGGCAACTTCCTTATGCTGCAGGTGCAGCCCTAAAAAGCAAAAATTAAATAAAAATAATAAAAAATACATATCGGTAACAGCACCTTCTCATAAAGTTATTTGGAGTCTTAAATGAGATCCTATATGAAAATCTCAGTACCATGGCTGACACATCAAAAGTATTCCAAAAAAAATGTAAAAAGAAAAAAATAATTCCATTCATTGCAGGACATGAGTATTATTTTAATGTTATAATAATTACTTTTTTATGCACTGTGTTGATACATGATGAGTGAATATACTTTATTTCTAGTTTTTCAGAAAATCTGTATCCTAAAATTTCTCTCCCTGAAAATTCCACCTCTAGTTTTTGATGAGTACAGCTAGCATTCAGCTAACATTAAGTATTAGACTGGGTAAGTGTAAGGGCATACCTAAGTAAAAACAGTTACCAATCTTAAAATCAGACTGTTATTAAGAATAGGAACAACTCTTCAACTTTCCAAATGCTATAATCAAAAGACATGTGCGTGAGAGAGCAAAAAAAGAAAATGAAAAAAGAAGAGAAGGGAGGAAGCAGAAACATTAAAAAAAATCTTCATAAAGCAAAGGAGAAAAGTACGTGTTATGTAGCTAAACATTTTTAAAAATGCGTACTTCATATCAGCTTAATGACCTCCCCACTGTGCACACACACTTGATATTAAAAATAAACCTCCAAGAAAGGACTTTGATTGGCTTGGGTCACATGACCAACTCTTAACAACTGCTGAACCAGAGTCAGAGTTATGAAAAAATTGAATGATTTGGAACACTTGTCTAGGGATGGCAAAATGAAGCAATTCTCCAAAAAGAGGGATGGGATTAGTGACCATGCATGGCCACTGGAAGAATCAATGTGAGTAAAGAGAAAAGAAAAACAGAAAGAGGGAGAAAGGGAGAGAGAGAGAAAGGGAGAGAGAGAGGAAACATTATGCATAGTACAAATCATGTTTAAGTCACTGCCAGGGTTAGAAGGTAAGATATAGCCGTCTACTCTACCTACTCCAAATGCATTTTCCTTGTTCTTATTCCAAACCTCCAAACACTAGAGTGCTCTAGAATTTTTAAATCATTGACAATATTTAGTTATGTTTAAAGGAAGACATAATTAAGAAGAAGCTGGAAATTATGTTTTTTAACTGTTTATCCAGAGCATTACTGAAACAAAGTGGTTTTGTTGTTTTTCCAGTAGTAAATATTTTGTCTAGTCATACACCAAAATTCTGTGATCAAGTTGGCACTAACAGATGTCATTTATTTAGGCAAACTGACAGTAGCTTTACCAAAACTTTTTTTTTTCTTTTTGCCTTATCTAGGGCCATACCTGCGGCATATGGAGGTTCCCAGGCTAGGGGTCTAACAGGAGCTGTAGCTGCCGGCCTATGCCACAGCCACAGCAACGCGGGATCCGAGCTACATCTGCAACCTACACCCCATCACGGCAACGCTGTATTGTTAACCCACTGAGCAAGGCCAGGGATCGAACCCGCAACCTCATGGTTCCTAGTCGGATTCGTTAACCACTGAGCCACGACGGGAACTCCAGGTTTACCAAACTTAATAAACAACTCCAAGGCAGGAAAAAAAGCACTGTGTTGACTTTGGCAGTCTAGACATATTAGTCATGAATAGGATGATGTCCTAAAAGCTATTCATTTAACTTCAACTAATATAATTGTGGAAGGTGGATAGCACATTGGAAATTTAGCTCTTCACTTTGTTTTAGATCTTTTTCCACCAATATTATTTGGTCTAGGAAAATAAAATCTTCTTGAGGAGGTAATTAGAAGTAGTGCATATCAAGGAATGTAATTGAGGATAGACTTTGACCTCAGAAGAGAACAAAAGCTCAAAAGAAATTTCATAAGGTTTTAAATTTGGCAAGAGGACTACAATATCTCTGATAACTAGACTTTCAACACATTTGGATTTGCTAATTGGATCTAAGTTCTAATTAGACTTTTTATGTAACTAAAAATGACACATCATTGTATGAATTTAATGTGCTTTTACAGTTGAAACCAACAATTAGCAGTCTTTTCCAAATTATTTTAATAAGAAAAAAGTTGGCTTTTTGTTTGTATCGTGACACCCTCCTCTCTTAAAATATATTATGAAATTTTAGCTTTTTTTAAAATTAAACACTTTTGAGGAGCTCAAAGAGAAGCTTGAGTTTTAATAAGAAGCACCTAAATTGTTTATTTGTAAGGGAGACCTGCTAGTATGTTGATGACTGGAAAACCACAAACAAAATGCAAGACGTGGAAATAAATTACAGTTTTCGAGAGGAAGCAACACAAATAACCAGCAACACAAATAAACCACTCAGTTGATCAAAACAGCCTCTGAATATGACTAAAGGTCTTTTACATTTTTAAAAGCATACAAATATGGAATAAGCCCCCAAATATGAAGGCCCATGGTGATAGTATCAGGATTAATAGCATGACAGATCGTCCCAGGCTGTGCACTACAGCATTCTCTTTACAGCTTTGCTTTTTGAGCAGTTATCTGCTAATTCAAGTCACAGCATCTTTCTTTCCTCCTTATTTTTGAATTGAGAGTCATCCATTTTTATCCCATTGCAATTTATAGACAGTGATTTTAAAACTGGTAGTTCTCAGATTTGTATATTACAAGCGATGAGAACTACATGAGGATGTAAAATTAAACCAGAATTTTGGAGAGCAAAGAGCAGTGAGTCATTGCAAGACTTTTAAGGGAAAGGCTGCTGCCTAAATCTTCCAAGCAAATTGATGGCACTGACCAAAAAAAGGCAAATTACATTGTTTTATGTACTGTGAATACTTGAAAACAACAAAGCCATATACATGATTTTTTCCTCAAATAAAAGCTATAACCCCTCTAACCACATTAAAAATCTTATGGTTTTCTCCCCCAGTAAAAGCAGTGTAAAATCGAATTAAAACCATTGAAACTGTAAGGAAAATCTAACTTGTGCAGTAATTGATATATTAGAAGAGACATTATACTAGAATTATATGTGCTATTATTTTTCCAATTAGTGTGTTACTGGGACTGTTATTGGTGTATTTATAACTCCTCATTAAGTCAAATGTCCTAGTGAGTCCCCTAAAGCATTTTGGATACTGTCATATGCCATATGATGATATTTAAAAGCAGGAAATAGCATAGCATTTTTGATTGTTTCATTTGCTATTAAAAAGGAAAACCTGCACGGGACACTTTCAGTATCAGTTATGCCACGATTTATCACACAATTCTCTGAAAGGTCTAGATATTGATGATTGGACTGTTCCCCAGGCAGAAAAGTAACCAAGCTATTTTATCTTTCAGCTTGGGTGCTGGAATCCTGTCACAGGGCTGAATGGTTCACTGACTGACAAGAAACTGGAGAATAACATGCGAGGAGTGGTTCTACGTGTGGTGACTGTTCTGGTAAGTCTGATCTGAGCCACGTGGTTTTGGCTTCTAGAGATCACTTCATTTTTTTGTTTTGTTAACTGATGTCATAATATTAAAAGAGCCTTTATCAGATCCTGAATACGCATCCTAAGATATGTTTAATGGTCATATATCGCAGCCTTCAATTTATGTGCATCAGTATCAGATTTTTACAGACTTTTCCTTTAATTACAGTACTTTGGTCATTACTTTATTAGATATTTTAGATGAGATTTTCACCCCTCTACAGTTTCCTACACATGATAAAGTAACTGCTCAGACATTCTTTCACTGAAACCCTATGGTCTACATAAATGAAGATAGGCATACTAAACAAGGATAGATTTGATCAAACACAGTGCATTCAGTAACTCTAACGCATTAGCATACTAAGACAATACTTTTCTAGGAAGGACCTACTTCAAAGGAATGATCATCCAATTATTTAATAAACATTTATTGGGTGTCAGCTGTATTAAAGCTCAGTGCCAATTGCGGGGAACACTGATGATTAAAATGGACAGATAGGATTCTGTCTTAAAAGAGCTTATCATCTAGTGATTCTGTGTATATTAGATGGGATTATACATGTGAAACATTTATTACAATTCCATTTACTTCTTCGAAATAACAATAAACGGTAACTGTTATCATTCTACACATTATTATTTTTTCTCATAATAAATTATAAAATAAGATGTTAATAGAAGTATTCTTAAATAGTAAAATACTTAACTGGATACTGCCTAAATAGCCATAAAGCATGAAGACAAGTGCCTGCCCTGCCTATTTCAATATGCTTAACCTTGTGCTACTTTATAGTACATTTCAAAACCTAATGATCCATAATTGTTAACTTAAGTTTTCTTCAGAAAAGCCCACTTGTTTTAAATTTGAAAAAGTCTTTCTTATAGGCTTAAAAAAATTGCAGAATTAGTAAACAGGAGAGGCAATCTTTTTGATATATTGATGTTAAGTGGATGTTTATCAAGGTTTATAGTAGCAATATCTGCCCTTTGTACATTGTTTAATACAGAGTAAGAGGACTCAGCATAATTTCATTGTCTAAAAGAAGGATCTGTGATATTCACTATAAAAGGAAATTCAAATGAGTAGTCTATCCTCCCTTTTTGGTGCCTATAATTTATTTTTAGTTATTGTTTTAATAAGATTTTCACTGTTTGGAGAATAATTATATTATGAATACTTGACAGCTTAATTGTGAAGGTGCTTCTGTATGTACCCAAAGTGTAGATAATGCATTTGCACTGATGTGCTAATATTAAAAAGAAGACAGAGGTTTAAAGTACACTAAACTATAAGTCTCTTCTCCAGTGACTAACATGAAAATCAGGTGAAAACTGTAATAAAACACAGTATATGTGCTTTGCTTTTGTCTTTGACATTCATATTTCAAGGCAAGCTAACCTCATTTAGTCATTAGACATTTATTTAGTACTTACTGTATGATAGACTTGAAAATGGATATAAGATGAATAACCCATATACCCATATACCTATGGGTTATTGATCTTAAGTACACATTTAAACCTCAAGGTATGCATAGAATCTTGCTGGGGAGATGCACATTAATGAAACAGCTAAGATTTACTAGTTGCTTACTATGTGCCAGATACTCTACTAAGTCATTTTCATATATTGTCTTATTCAGTTCTCAAAGTATTTCCGATAAACAGATAGTATTCTGATCCTAAGAATTTAGCTGAAGAAACTGCGACATACAGAGGTTGAAAAAAATGTTGATGATTATACAGATAGTAAGTATCAGAGGGAATTAGGATTCAAATCTAGGATATCTGACTCCAGATCTCTCAACCTCTTCCTTCTTAGCATTCTGTTTTACCTTCTCTGTTCATACTAGGGAAAGTGTGCAAACTGAGGTATCTGTAGGATTTTCTTGACTTGAACATTGGAAATGCTTAACTCTAAATAAGATAAAAATGAGTTTTATTGGGAAAGCTTAGTATGGCCAATTATTTTGAATTCATTTCCAGGATGAGCAAAATGATTGCTGTTTTGTGTATGAAATGGTATTGCTTCACACACAATGTTAAGGCCTGCATGCCAAAGTCTCACCTCATGGCTCTTAACAGTCTGTTTCCTGCAAGCTTAGCCCCCCACAGATCCTGAATATATTTAGTGAGTAGAGATGCAGAAACAGGCTGTTTCCCCCAAGTCTTCTGTGGTGCAATATGGGTTTATCTGTTGGTTGCCTAGTTGGGTAAAAGGTTGTTACACTTAGTACATTCCCACAATATAAAGCCATTGTACTTCATCATTTTTCAGCTTCCTGTAATTCCTATTTAAATGGAAACCAACCATGACGTTTTATTTCTTACAAGTACCTTTCCAGGTCTAGGTCTTACTTATGTGGCCTTGCAAGCTTTTTCCGCCCAACACTGGGAATCAGTCCTCCCTAAATACACCCAGCAACTCTAAATCACGAGGTCAGCTGAACCCTAAAACTCAGATTTAGTCTATCTTGGATTTGATTTGGTCAACTAATGCCTCCTTGTATTCCAAGTATTTACCCCCAACTCTAAACAGGAGAGAGGAAGAGAAGGGCATGCGCCCTATATAAATCCCCTGAAGGAAGATCTCTCACCTTTGTTCTAACTGCAGTTGAGTCCCAGTCAAACACACACACACACACACACACAAACACACACACACACACACACACACACACACACCCCTTTACTTCTTAGGAAAATTATACCATCAATGACATGTATTAATAAAATTGATTTTTCTTACCCAAGTTTTGAAACCCCCATTCCTATCACTATTAAATGTACTTAATCAGCTATCACTATTAAAGATACGTCATTGACTTGAAGGAAATAATCAAATCTGTATTTTAAACTAAATAATTCAGCCCTGTATTATTTATGATGCCAGAGGCAAGTAAATGGTACACTCAAATTGTTATTTGAAGAGAAAGAAATAAATGGATTATTAATTAACAAATAATGTAAACAAGGTTAAATACTTCAATAAGGGCTTGGATGCACAGGGTCTTGACTACCCTAAAGGCTGATAGGACGTGGAGAGACCTGGAAATGGCTAGAACCCTGGAAGAGAGACCTCTTAGTAGCTGTGATCTTGGCTGTGGGAGAAGATGGGAAGGAGAAACATGACAAAGCCCTGTTCGGGCAGTGAGGAAATGAAGAAGGGCTACCTCAGTATCACTCCTCTTACCTTTCCACCTCCTTTCATCCAATTGCAAGTCCAGCCAGAAGTCAGAGGGCAAAGGAGCTCAAATACTGAAGACGATGAAAATCAGCTTCTCAGGTCATGGAGCAGAGCAGTGACAGATGGGTGGGGAAATGGAAAAAAAAGAAACATTACCCATCTGTTATTTGATCAGACATGTTAAGAACTTTACATGTGTTAACATTTAATTCTCACACAACATCTGTAAGAGATGCAATGATTACATTAAAGGATGAAAATAGAGCTTAAAAGAATTAACTAAATGTCCATGTCCATATAACTAACGAAGCCAGAGATGAGCTTCAAGCCCAAAGATCCTGGTTCCAGGGGCTTTGCCCTTAGCCACTCTGATATTCTGCTATGGAATCAGAATGAATTCATGTTAAGCTTAAATTAAATATCTTATAGAGATTGAAAATGTTTTGGATTAATAACTTAGGAACATTTTTTAAATGACCTTACATAAAGATAACTTTATATTCAACTATCACCAAAGCCACGTAAGTGTCTTTGAAATGGAGGAAAAGAAAGAATATAAATAAAATTCCCTCTGGTAAACTCAGTTTCCACATTTGGTCCACTCATCTCCACTTTTTATCAAGTAGGCCAGGCATCTTTCTACAAGGCACTTATTTATTTATTTTGTCTTTTTAGGGCTGCACTGCAGCATATGAAGTTTCTCAGGCTAGGGGTCAAATTGGAGCTGTAGCTGCCAGCCTACACCACAGCCAAAACAACACCAGATCCAAGCCGTGTCTGCGACCTACACCACAGCTCACAGCAACACCGGATCCTTATACCCACTGAACAAGCTCAGGGATCAAACCTTTGTCCTCATGGATACTAGTCAGATTCATTAACCTCTGAGCCACAACGAGAACTACAAGGCATTTGGTAAGATTATTTTTTTCCTTTTTCCTTTTTAAGATATACACATATGAACAGCCATAATGACCAATTATGTCATTTCATTTTTTATTATTAATTCACACAAAGTTATTGGAAGCATCATTGAGTTATAAATGTCATTATAATCCTTATGAATATTTGCAAAAGTAAAATGGAAAGAAGTTGGCAACAAATGAAGAGAAAATCTTGAGAAATTATCCTGTAAGAAAAAGTACAAAATATCTGAAAACCGTAAACTGGCATTTAGAAGGAGCTCACTATTAATAACTCTTTTGTTCTTAATTTAGTTTTGCTTAAAATAGACACATGGCATCTCTAATGAGACATGAACTCACTCAAATTTATTTAAGAGGTATTTATTCCTTCTAACTGCTTGGGGTACATACAAAACAAGCAAAGACATTAACTCTAGGAAGTTTCATTCTAGCAGGATATGCTCTAAATATCTAAGAATATTTTTGAGAAAATGCAAAATGCCATTATTTTACATTGAATATACAATGCAGCATTCCTCTGTCTAAGACTACCATGAAAATACTTTTATAAAATTGTATACATATATGATTAGAAATTTATGGTAAAGTGGTAGCGGTGCTTATTCTATATTTTATAAATTCAAAAATATACAAGTTTTCACATTTTAATATCTCCAAATCAGGCTGCATCTTTCAATTGATGAATTGATGTTCTCTTGCAATTAAACTTGACAGTGTTTTTCATCTTTATTAGCAGTAGGTAAAACAATTATGCATCTTACAGTTGAAAACACTTTAGATTAAATAAAAAGTGGATGGTATCTTTACAAAATTAATTAAGTTAATTTCTATTCCTGGAAAGTTAAATTCAACAAAACTGGGCAAAAAGCCATCTTAAACCGAGAAGCACTTTTAAAGAATACCTCCAATAAAATGAAATAACAGTAGGAAATGAAGCCAATTTAAAAAAATAGAACAGTAAGAGCAATGAGAAAAATGACTATATAAACTAAAACTGTCACTAGACTCATAGAAAGATAAACATAGAAAATATACCCAAGCAGTTTATATTAAAAGAGTATCACATAAAGCAAAGTCTAAACTGTGTGCTGAGAGAGGTGAATTTTCCCAAGCAAATCTCCATAGAAAGAATGTAGCAGACCGCTGTCTACTGAACTGTCATTTAAAGAGTAATTTCCTTTTCCTAATATATTTTCCTATCATTAGTCTTACTTCTTGGAATTATTTTTAGCAGGCTTTATTTCCCTATGAAAATGGAGATGTTATATGAGATCAGAGAAAAGTAAAGCAGTATTATATGGTACACCCTAAACTATTAGCCTTGACTCAATAACAATTTGTTGAGCATCTCTTTTAAGTGAAGCATTGTGCTAATCCCAGAGAGGCAAAGTTAAATAAGATATAGTCCCTGATTTCAAGGAATTCCACATGAACTATTTCAACAAAATTATTAATTTCTCTATCAGAAAATGAGACCTGTTTGTGAAGGACTCAGAATTAAGTACATTTTGGAGACACTGGCATGTGGCAAAGAATGATAAAGAGGGAGAAGGAGAGAGAGATACAAATGTCACAGTCTTTTTATGATCTAATCTCAACAGCAACATCCAGGACCAGCTTTATGGGTTTAAAGAACAATTTAATTCCTCATTTCACTATGTTTTATTTTCATTAGAGAGTTCTCTTTGTAACGTTCTATTTTTAATGTAGTGATGATTACATTAGTGTTAGACTCACTCTCCAAACTAGGTACCAGTAATACATAAGTTGGTTTTCACAGAAATGCCAGGTATATAGAAGCAGGTCGGTAAATATTCGTTGAATGAACAAATTAAAATATGCTGATAGCCTGTAGGGGTGTGGGAGTGGGGAGAGGAAGGAAAGGAAGGTAGGAAGGAAAGATAGAAAGGAGGGAGAGAGAAAAAGGAGAAAGAAAAGAAAGAACTCTCTATATAATTACAAAAATAAGAACAGGAATGGACACAAGACTGTGCCTGAATAAATAGTCTTAGGATTTACCATTCTTTGTTTTCCATCTACTAAGTCTAAAGTTCCAAGACAGATGGCAAAGGATTATGCTATTATTAGATCTTTTGACGTAGCTGATAGGAGGAAATGACTTGCATGCTTAAAATGTAAAGAGATAGAAAGTTTTAATTCAAAACATTAAGAACCATTCATATTGTTAAACAGCAAGTTCATATTCAATGAGAAGTTACAAATTATATAGAACCATTTAATATTCACTTGGTCTTAGAGTCACATACTGTTTGGCCTTTGTTCCACAGTATTTTTGTTTCCAAGTGGACTGATACTTCATAATTTATGTTCCTATGAATTATGTCAGTATAAGTATACTTAACTTCTTCTGAATGTACCATTTAACAAAAGAGTAAATAATATGCAATTGATTTTCTTATGGAAGTACTTCAACCTATTTCATTGCCTTTTCTCCATCCATTCTCCCCTAATTCGCTCATACTAAAAGCCATTTGGCATAAACTGCAAAGAATACTGGATTTATAGCCAAAAGATATTGGTTCAAGTTCCACCTTTTCTGTTCAATAAATCATTGAACTTATGGAAGCCAAGGAGCTATTATGAACCTCAATATTTTTCTGCCTGTAAAATAGGAATAGTAAAACTGGCCATACAGGGTTATTACGAAAGTATGTAAGTTCAACTCTCTGAGAGCAGTAAAGTGCAGGTGTTTCTAAATATGTTATTATGCCTGCAGTGGAACAATGATGTGTAAATTAGCTAAAGAAAAGGGGGAAATGAGCATGAGTGATCATGAAGGTGTAATTAATCATTGTCACCAATCTTTAGATTTTTGTGGGAAATTATTTAAAGGCCCTTAAGGCAGACAAGCAAAATATAAACTGCAGAATCCTGACTTTTAGTCCCACTCACTATTATTTTAATTTGAAAATCTGCTAGTGAGAACAGCAACTCTCTAGCTCGTGAAGATGGTGCTTCCTAGAGTAAAAATGAACATAAGTACCTGATAACAGTAAGACAAAAACCCAAATTATTAACTGTATGAATTTCTAAAAGTCTGTATGTCAATTATATTGTCTCATAAGAATCATGTTTGGTTTCAGGCTAGCTTTAAATGGAGTCTATATTTCAATCTATAACTGAGAAAATACTCTGGGAATAGCCCTGAAATATCATTGTGCTTAGTTTTTTGCTAAGGACATTGTCCAAGTTTTCACTGCTTGGAGAACTTCAGCATTTTGAACCCCCACAGAGGTTTAAGCTTTCCTGAAGTCTCAGCCTTTGAGCCTCGACAACACAGAGGCAAAGTTAGGTACAGGGAAAGTGAGCTTGATAAGAGGATCTCCTGGACATGGAAGCACGACAAGGAGGTGGGAAGGGAGTTGATGGCCATCTCTTATAGCACCCACAGCAGTGTTTGAAGAGGCCTCCTTTTGAGTGTTAATAAGCGGTAAAATTTAGTTCAAAACTCTAGGCAAAAATGACAGCTCAGGCTGAGGACATTTCCAGTGGATACTATATAAAGTAAAATAAAATAAAAATCTCAGTAAAATGTGACAAGTGCCATGTAATAACTACTGCACTGGGAGTACTCAGTATCACGTTGTGGTTAAGAACACTGTTCCTGAAGGAGTTCTACTTCGGAGGTGGTAGGGTGAGAAATTCCATGGACCCACTCCCCAGCAAAATAAGGAGCACTACAAAAAACTAACTGGATGGATAGATAGATCAAAAGATTAATACACTGATAGACAGATAGACAAAAAAATAAATAAAACCATTTAAAGGGAGTTCCTGTCATGGTGCAGCAGAAACAAATCCGATTAGGAACCATGAGGTTGCGGGTTCAATCCCTGGCCTTGCCCAGTGGGTTAAGCATCCGGCCTTGCTGTGAGCTATAGTGTAGGTCGCAGATGTGGCTCGGATCTGGTGTTGCTGTGGCTTTGGCGTAGGCCAGCAGCAACAGCTCCGATTAGACCCCTAGCCTGGGAACCTCCATATGCCACGCAGGTGTGGCCCTAAAAAGACAAAAAGACCAAAAAAAATTTTTTTAAGTCTCCAGAAATTTCCTAAGGGCATACAGAAAATGAAGTAAAACTTATTCAAGAAAATCAAGTAGTCATACATGTTTAGGAATAGACATTTGGATGAGCAGAATAAAGATCTGAGATTTCTGAGAGTCCAGAAATAACCCATATACCTGTGGCTAATTGATTTTCAACAAGGGTGTCAGGATCATTATATGGGGGAAATAATAGTCATTTCAACTGGATATCCACATACAAAACAATGAATCTAGACCTTTGCCTCAAATGATGTATAAAAATTTACTCAAAATGCATATAGACTTACATATACAAGCTAAAACTATAAAACTCTTAGAAGAAAACATTAGATGTAAATCTTTGTGACTTTATTTTGGCAATAGACTCTTAGATATGACATTCAAAGCAGAAAAAATAAAAAAGATAAATTATATTTCTTCATAATAAATTTCTGTCTCAAAGGACAGAATCAAAAAAAAGTGAAAAGATAATCCTCAGTATGGTAGAAAATATTTGCATATTGTGTGTCTGATAAGGGACTTATATTTAGTATATATAGAGAATAAAGTTGTGGGAGTTCCCACACTGAGCCACTGTGGCTCAGAGGAAAGAAATCTGACCATTACCCATGAGGATGCTGGCTCGGTGGATTAAGAATCCAGCATTGCCATGAGCTGTGGTGAAAGTCGCAGACATGGCTCGGATCTGACTTTGCCGTGGCTGTAGCATAGGCTGGCAGCTGCAACTCTGATTCGACCCCCAGCCTGGGAACCTCCATATGCCATGGGTGCAGCCAGAAAAATTAAAATGAGATAAAATAAAATAATTGTATTAGTGACTCAACATGAAAAACAAAAATAAATGAATTAAAAATTGGCAAAGGATAAAAACAGTTTATAGAAATGATCAATAAGCACATGAAAAAATTCTCAATACCGTTTGCAATCATGGAAATGTAAATCAAAACCACAGTGAGCTACCATTTCACGTCCACTAGGACATATGGTAAGTATTAGAAAGTTGTAGAAAAATTGCAACCATTATAAGTTGCTGGTGGGAATGTAAAATAGTGCAACTGCTTTGGCAAACAGTCTGGCAGTTTCTCAAATGGTTAAACTCAGACTTACTATATGACTCAGAAATTGTACTCTAGGTATGTTCTGAGAAGAAATGAAAATGTATGTCCATACAAAAACTTATATACAAATGTTTCTAGCAGCTTTATTCGTAATAGCCAAAAATGGAAATGACCCAAATGTATATCAACTGATGAGTAGATAAAGAAGAGTGGTATGCCCGTAAAATGGAATATGATTTGGCAAAAAAGTGAATTGAAACGCTGATGACATAGTACATAATGGACTTTGAAAATATGCTAATTAAAATAAGGCAATCATAATTGATCACGTATTATACAACTCCATTTATATGAAATATCAGTAATATCAGGAATAGGCAAGTGTATAGGGACAGAAAGGTTGTGTAAGGCTGGGAAAGATCAGGGGATTGAGAAATGATGGCTCATAGGAGTTCCAGCTGTGACTCAGTGGAAAGGAAACTGATTAGCATCCATGAGAATGCAGGTTTGACCCCTGGCCTCCCTCAGAGGGTTAAGCATCCGGTGTTGCTGTGAGCTGTGGTGTAGGTTGCAGATGTGGATCAGATCCTGTGTTACTGTGGCTGTGGCATAGGCCAGCAGCTACAGCTCCAATTTGACCCCTAGCCTGGGAACCTCTATATGCCACAGGTACGGCCCTAAAATAAAATAAAAAATAAAATTAAAAACAAATGATGGCTAATGGGAACTGGATTTCTTTATAGGGTAATAGTATTCTAAAACTGATTTCAGTGATAATAGCACATGTCTGTGAATGTACTAAAGCCATTGAATTGTACACTTTGAATTGATGAATTATGTGGCATGTGAATTATATTTCAATGCAGCTATTAAAAAAAAACAGAATCTGCAGTCAGATTATATTTAAATATCCATGTCTTCTTTCTGTGAATTTAAGTCAAGTATTTAAACTCTCTATGATCCTGTTTCTTCATCTGTAAAATGGAGATAACAATAATAGCTATCTCATAGAGCTGTTATGAAAATTAAGGGAGCTAATCCTACAAAGAACAAAAGAATTCTAACAGATCTTGGCACACAGGAAGTGCTCTATGTAGGTGTTAGTTCTTATTTATGCACAGACTGTTAAAGGAGAATGTAAAAGAAGCATCTATCTCACCAGTAGTACAGTGGGAAAGGCTTAAAGAAGGACACAAATTAATTTTGAAACACAAGCAGGGATTATCAAGGTACAGATAAAAGAGAAAGAAAATCCAACAATGTAAAGCGTATACACAAAATATGCAGACAGCAGGAATTTAAAGTATCCTATGAATATCACCTGAAGCAAATGAAACCGAAATGCAGAAATTCCAGCAGCCATTGTCTAAGGTATTCTTTTTAGAGGATCCCCTTAGAGACTAATTAATTAGAAATCTGTCTGTGAGAATAAGGTTAGCATTATATAATTCAGTTAATATATATCAACAAGTTAAAAATACCATCATTGCAACCCTGATCTAGCCTGAAGTTTAGGTAGAATGGTTCTCATTTTTATTATTGAAACAGTGTAATCAGTAGACATGGCTCTGTATGGTATACATATTTGGTTGTGTCTTCTGCTGAGAGAAAAGGGGAAAATGTGATTTTTATAAACAAGCACTTGAGGAAAACTAGCCTATGCAAACAATGTAATTCATAGCAACACCGGAATATGTGCTCAGTGCTGAGTGAATAAAATCATCATGTGAACTGATGCATGACAATGGCTTGACAATTTCTTATTCTTTCTCATCACACCAGTTCTTAAGATGATAGCTGTCATGCAGATGTGTGAGGATCGCTATTGCACTAAGCTAACTGTGCATGACCCAACTTTTTTTTTTCCTTTTGGAAGATGAAACCTGAATTCTTAGACTGAACAATGACTATTTCAGAGATGTGTTATATAATTTACTTCTGAAAAATAGATTTACTACTTGTCTCTAGAAATTTAGAAAGATATTGACATAGTCATTTGCAAATTCAAATATGTAGAAAGAACAGGTCTATATTGACTTCCATAACTTCTGCAATATTCTAACCAAAGTTATATAAACTGTATTATAATTTACTTTCAGAATTGTATCATAGCACTGCATCTGAAAGAAACCCAAATGTTAAAGTGACCTTGAACTTTTAAGTTATTTTTTTGCCAATGCAGTTGTTTTGTCATAGTTATAAAAACACAAAACCAATTCTGTATACAATTCCTTAGAAATAAATATGAGCATAAATATGAAAACCACAGAGATGCTTCTGATATAGATTATTCTTTTTCGAGTTCAAAAGAATATCTTGATGAGCTAAGAACCCTTAAAGCTTATAGATGTTATTGCCAGCATTCAGGGCACACTAACAAATTTCATTCTTGTTATTTTAATCCCCATGGAGCCTATAAGATTTTTATTTCGATTTTGTTGATATGGCTGGGACTCTGAGCTAGTTAAGTAACCTAAAGTTACATTTTCCGTAAAAAAAAAATAATAATAAGCACCGAATCCTTGTTTGTTTGACTCCCCACCAGCCATGATAAAGCGACAAGAACTGGATAAAATTCCTGTTATAAACAACTAGAAAATTTAGGAAAGTATGGAAAAAGCTTTCAGATATTGGTCAACATGTAAAAAAGGACTTCGATTCCTAAGAGTTTGGAAACAACTAAATGATTCCGACAATCACCCCAGATCTTTAGATGGTGGCAGTTTCCATCCTGGAGGCACAGGCATACAGATCCAAAACAGACTGTCAGCTTTGCTGACGTCAGCTTTGCTGAAATCAAAGTTTGTGAAGGCTGAGGAGGTTGGTATTTGGGGGGACGTGCTGGAAAAGGCAGAGCTATCTGAGGAGAATATATTTGCAGAAATTCACATTGGGATCCTTTTGAGTCTTGGCTGACTAATAGGTCATATATACTTAGGAAATTCTACAATGCTGGGCAAAGAATGACAAAAACCGTACAAATTCTCAATTTTTTAACAGGCTAGAGATATAAACTAGCCTGTTAAAAAATGAGACATATGCTGGGGACATAGTTTAAAACAGTGAAGACTTTTAAGAAAGGTTTCATTTGGAGGAGATCTTATTGTACGAAGACTTTAAAAGGATATGTAAAAGGCACATTTGCCTCTGAATTATGTAGTAATTAATAAATGTTTAGGTGGGCAAACATATAAAGTAGGATACTCCCACACATCTTGCTATGTCAGTGTTTTAAATGTTGCCCTGACCTCTCAAAAGGTTCAGCTTTTCATTTAGTTAGATGCATATTCATTTGCCACTTTAAACTCTAATAGTTTGTTAATAGTGCTGCTGTTTTATAGCTGACATAAATTAGCACTGGGTAAACATGTTAAAAGAAAAAGTCACAGGAAGTTGTCCTTGCTTATATCTTAGAAATTTTCCCAATCAGGAGGGAAAAACATTGTTTTAAATGAAAATATAATAATTAGATTTTAGTTTAGAGAGGAAATAAATTTTGAGAAAACTTTCTATGCTTTCCCAGTCCCTCTCAAAGAGCCAGGGAGTCAGATGGCAGCCTTACCAATGAAGGACCTAGGCCTCAAGTGGGATTTGGATTCTTTCAAAGGCACAGTAACAGGTTTTGACCAATAGGGGATCATTCATCAAATCACCATCCATTGCATTGAACGGGACTCTAGGGTAGTCCTAAATGAGAAAAGATACCTCCAAAAGCATGCAGCATGGGAATAGCTTACTCATCTGTCAGCTTCCAGAACACAAACAGCTATTAAAAGTCAGCTCCCTCAGGGGAGGTAGGAGGCAGTCAAGGAGAGAACCACCATACTGCATGGAAGTCCCAGAAATGGAAAAGTTGGTCAAGTAAAAGAAGGCAAAGGCATACTCTTGCAGAATATACCCCTTGGGTTTTTTAATGATCAGTCCAAATACAAAAAGGTTTGGATTTTAAGGTGTCTTTTCACAGCATGTCCATGTAAACTGTGTGCTCATTATTTTAATCTGGAAAAGAAAAAGCTGTAAAGTGAATCTGTGATGCTTGCTTGTTTTAAAACTTTGGGCAAAGAATTTCAGGTTCTCTTTATGGTGGAAGTTAGCATGAAGAAATGAACTTTACCTTTTTTTTCCCACACCGTCAGCATATGGAAGTTCCCAGGCCAGGGATCTAATCAGAGCCATAGCTGGGACATGCCAGGGATTGAACTCTGGCCTCTGCAGCCCCTGAAATGCCACAGTTGGATCCTTAACACACTTTACCACAGCAGGAACTCCTGAACTTTACATTTTTAAGGAATTTTTGAGGGTAGGTTTGAAGGTGTTCTCTTTTTGTTTCATTTTCTCTACTTTTATTTTTAACCATTGCTAGTGTCATGAAATGGGAAAATAAAATGTTTGGACTGATTTTTTTCCCATTGATTGTTATGTAGAGTATTATACTCTCCAGGTTAATTAAAAATAGTAAGCTGCTGTGTTGTTCTGAGCCAAATGTAATCTCCAAGACAATGGTCAATAAAACACTCAAGAAAATGAAATATTGAGGTTGAATGGTCTGAAGTCTACTGGGGAATAAAGAAGCAGCTGATTAGCATTTGAAAGCAAGGTCTTTTAATTTTTTAAAAGTCAAGGAGAATAAAAAAGTGATCAGTCATCTAGAACAAAGAGCTTTAAAACTATCTCACCTTTTGTTTTATGAGTCCTTTCAAAATTTTAAGAATGACCTTTGGTCATCAGACCCATGAACTAAGATGCTTTTCTATACGTGTGAAGTTACTTTTAGGAATAATCCTAGAGTATCTACTGAGGAATACAAGAATAAATGGGACCTATGCTCAATGTCTTGTCACTGTAAGTGACATTTGCTTCATTTGCTCCATCCAGTGAAGGATGTCATAGAGGTAAATGTTACAGCTGGTTTTAGGGTAAATATTCCAGTTTATTATGCATTAAAATATAGTGGTTGGAAAAAAGTTTCATATGTCTTAACATTTTTCAGTAAATTATGGTGACTTCCCACTAATTCCTTAATATATGTCCCCATAAGTAATTCAGTACTATGGTGCATATCCACAATCCTGATAAGAAATGGTACAGAAGTTATTTTTATATGCTGTTTATTAATTTGAATAACACTTCTAGTAATCTTTTATACACTTACTAATTTTTGAAACACATAATACAGTCTTTGCAGCTTAAAGCTCAGATTTCTCTGTATTCTGTAAATCCCCACAGATTTGTTTCTTGTTTTTAAATATCGGCACCTATCTGCTTTCTACTGTTATGTTTCTGCCTTCTATGCAAGAGATCTTTTCTTTAAACTTTCCCACTGTGCTTCGTAATAAAATCAAAAGAAAAAAGTATATCCTTCAGAAAGCATTCAGCTCACTAGAAATAGAAAACCTGTCCTTATTCTTAAAACCTTAGAACAGGCAGGACAGTGGCAGAAATAGTGAGTGCAATTTCTAGAAAAGTTATAGAGTGGGGTTAGGAAAATTATTATGTATCTTGTTATTTCCAGATCTCCTTTAAAGGGAAAGTAT
Organism: Catagonus wagneri; assembly: GCA_004024745.2. Classification (NCBI taxonomy): domain Eukaryota; kingdom Metazoa; phylum Chordata; class Mammalia; order Artiodactyla; family Tayassuidae; genus Catagonus; species Catagonus wagneri. The sequence goes on along the minus strand of PVHT020000886.1, from coordinate 2,002,049 downwards.
CTTCTTTCAGGAAAAAGGCTAGGTACTCTTAAAAGGAAAGCGTTTCCCCTCCCAGCTTAGGCTCATCTGTTTGGGGGCCTGCAAATTAAATGGCAACGGGAGAAAAGTCCAGGTATATATACGCATGCACGTGGATGGAAGTCACTTGGTAATTCAGTAATGAGTAACTTGCTAAATGTCCAGAGGTAAAGGTTTGTGCACCAGCTAAACAGAAGGGTGAGGAGTGGAGTTGAGGGCTTCAGGAGGAAAGCATGGAAGGGCCTGTTGTTAGTTTTTACGTGTCTGCTGATGAGAGTGTGTAGTCTGTCTCCTTCTAGGAATTGGCAGCAAACTCCTTCCCTTGGAATAGGTTTAGTGGCAGCTGCATCTTCAGGAGGCTCTGCTTTAGTCAGATAAGGGCAATTCAGATAAGATTTTAAATGTTTTAACTTTAAAATCATCTTTATGGCAAAACTGTGATCCTGTTAATGTGCTGACTAAAGTTGAAGTGTGACTTGGAAGAAGAAGAAAGTGTAAATAGTTCTACTTTGGAAATGAAAAGGAATTTGGGGATATAGAGTGGACAAAGACAGAGGAAAAAGTTAATTTTGATGCTACTGTGTGTTAAAAGGCTGTAGCACAAGTTCTTTCCCTTTTATATACCATATACCCCTACTCAACCCCAAACACAGATACATACCCAAAGCTGCCGAAGGCAGTCTAAATTAATGACTAAGAATACAGGCTTTATGGAGTTCCTGTCATGGCATAGCAGAAACAACTCTGACTAGGAACCATGAGGTTGCAGGTTCGATCCCTGGCCTCGCTCAGTGGTTTAAGGATCCGGTGTTGCCGTGAGCTGTGGGGTAGGTCGCAGATGTGGCTTGTATCTGGCATTGCTGTGGCTGTGGTATAGGCCAGCAGCTGTAGCTCCAATTAGACCCCTAGTCTAGGAACCTCCACATGTCATGGGTGCAGTCCTAAAAAGCAAAAAAAAAAAAAAAAAAAAAAAAAAAAAAAAAGAAGCTTTAGCATCAGACAAAACTGGATTCAAATTTCAGTCTCTCTTAGTAGTTTATAAACTCAGTTACATGATTTATCTACTCTGTCCCCAAATCTCAGTTCTCTCACTTGTGAAATAACTGTACTAGAGTATTCCAAGAATTAAATGAGGTGATGAATGTAAAGTGGTTAAGGATAATGACAGGCATAATATAAGTTGTTATTATCTTTATTTGTTTCCTCCCTTAGCCTGAAAACATGCTCTGGATTAAAAACATTCTTTGACTCTAAATCCCCTTTATTCTATTAATTCTTTCTAATGTGGAAGTCTCAGACTTCACGTCTATCTCCACTTCATCATTTATTTTTATCCTCAAACCACTGGCTTCTGTTGACTTTTAGTTTGACTTCCTCAAAGAAACTGATTTGCAGAAGGTCTTTATGATCTCCTACCTGACAAGTGAAATGGATGCTTCTGGGCCTTATCTCTGGACCATTCACCTGCATTGAAATTCACAAGCAGTTTGTTCCTTCTTGAAGCCCTGTCCTTTCTTACATCCTCCACCAATGTCTTCCCTTCATTCTCTTCTGACCTCTATTCCTTCTGCCTTTTTCATTGGAATCTCCTTTTCCAGAATTTCATCCCTACCTCTTTCTATACTTTACCCTGAATGACTTCTTTTACTTTCTTGAAAATTATGAACAAATTTTGATTTCCAACTCCCACCTCTTCCTCATGCTGACTCATTTATCCAACAAGTGTTGAAGCAAGTATTATATAGTCAATGACAAAAACTTAGAAAACATGAAAAACAAAAATTAACAAAACCATCCACAGTTCTCCATCAAAAATTTACTAATATTTTAGTGTGTCACTTACCACTAAACAAAAGTTACTCTGTTTAAAAAATGGAGATAATTATGAGTTCTAAACTCATAGGACTGCTAAGCATAAATATATAAAAAGCATTTCTGCCCACCACACAGTGCTACATGGGTGTGTGCAGCTGTGATTATAATACTTTTTCGAACTCTGTTGTTTCTAATTTATTTTATTTTATTTTATTTTATTTTATTTTATTTTATTTTATTGCTTTTTTAAGGCTGTACCCATGCGACATATGGAGATTCCCAGGCTAAGGGTTCAAGGGGAGCTGTAGCTGCCGGCCTACACCACAGCCATAGCAACGCCAGATCCGAGCCACGTCTGCAACCTACACCAAGTTCCCAGCAATGCTGGATCCTTAACCCACTAAGCGAGGGCAGGGATCAAACCCACAACCTCATGGTTCCTAGTCAGATTTGTTTCTGCTACACCACAACAGGAACTCCATTTTTCAGATTTTAAAAACGCACGCTGCTATATACTGAATGTATCTCACCAAAATTCATATTTTAAAGCCTAATTTTCTATGCAGTGGTATTTGAAGGTGGAGCCCTAGAGTTACAGTAAGTAGGTCCTGAGGGTAGAGCTCTAGTGAATCAAATTAGTGCCCTCATGAGAAGAAATACAAGAAAGAAGGCCTCTTTGCTCTCTGCCACGTAGAGGCATAGGCTTGCTATCATCAGACACTGTTGCTATCATCAGACACTGGGCCTGTCAGCACACTGATCTTGGCTTTGTAGCCTTGACTGCTGTGAGAAATAAATGCTTGTTATTTAAGTTACCCAGTCTATGGTAGTTTGTTACAGCAGCCTGAGTTGACTGAAACACACACATACTCAGGAATAGTTTATATATTTTTTCCCATTCACCAATATACACATTTAATGTAAATAAATATTCTTTACATGGCAGATACAATCAATAGTTTTTGTTTTGTTTTATATTATTTTATTTTTTTAACTACTAAATGAATTATTTTTACAGTTGCCTGAAACTTGCATTTTTATTCAGGGTTGTATTTGTATTCCCAGTAAACTCAAGTTTTTCATGTCTCATTTACTGGAATATTTTGGAATGCAAATGAAAGTAATATTTCTTACAGTGATATCTTAAATATCTCTGTAAGACAAAGAAAAGCAAGCCAATCCCAAACTTTAAAATATTCTTCTGGTTCTTTTTTAAAAAAACCCTCCTTGGCTCAGTTCTAAGATAGCTATATACACTGAGTACATTGAGTGCACTGAGACACTGAGGTTGACATCTGAATATTGCTATATAGTAGTCTACCATGCAGATTTTTGAAAGAGCAATCTCTAATTGTTGAGATTTAGTTTGTTTTCAAGTTCTTACTAGAGAAGTTGTAATGAACATTCTTTTAGATACACACCTGTGCTTGTTTATGGTTACCTCCTCAGATGTAAAAGTATCAGAAGAAATAATACAAAACTTTGAAAGTCTCTTTGCTACCTGCAGTGAATTTCTTTGCTTAAAAAGCTGCACCAATTGTGGGGAGTTCCTGTCATGGTTCAGCAGTAAGAAACCCAACTAGTATCCATAAAGACCTGGGTTCAGTCCCTGGCCTCGCTTGGTGGGTTAAGGATCTGGCATTGCCATGAGCTGTGGTGTAGATATAGATGTGGCTCGGATCCTACATTGCTGTGGCTGTGGTGTAGGCCAGCAGCTGTAGCTCCAATTTGACCCCTAGCTTGGGAACTTCCATATGCTGCAGGTGTGGCCCTAATAAAAGACAAAAAAGTAAAAATTGTACCAATTTTAATTCACATAAGAAATGTATAAGAAAGTCTATTTCCTCATATGTTTGCCAATAAACATTAACATTCTTTGCCATCCTTGCCAATCTGAACTATTTATATTAATTTGTATTTCCCAAAGGTGTATTCAGAGAACAAAAATAAATAATTCACAATGTTTGCTATTGAACTTTGTCCTTTTAAAATTTAAGCTTTAAAGATTATGATGATTTTAATGATTGTTAGTTCTCCTAATAAATATGATTTCCTTTTTAACTGATTATGTGAGTAACAACTATGCAGGGAAAAAAGGAAGTACACATTTTCCTTCTATTAAATTTGAATGTGTTTTAATTTTGTATGCAGTGTAGTAGGTTCTTACAAAATGCTGTCTTTGAATCTGTACTGAACATTCACCTTGAGGATTCTGGTCTGTTGATTGAAAATTTTGGTCCTACTAAAAGATTTACAATGCACATGCCAAATGAAAAACAGAGAGAATCTCAGAAGCCCATACTCTTCTAAAGACTGAGGCCTCTGCTGAGGATTTGCAGGAAGGATGGCATAGTATTATCTCACTTTTTGGAGTTCTTATCGCTCCACATCTGATACTTAATGAATCCCATCAACTCTACCTTCAAAAAATACCCAGAATGCAATTACTTCTCATCAAATCCATTTCACTACCTAGATCACTGGTTTATTGCAAAGGACTCCTAATTGATCTCCTAGCTTCTGCCCTGCCTCTTCCAGTCTATTGTCAATAGCAACTAGCAGATCACATCCCTCTCTGCTCAGAGCCCACCTCAGGGTGCCCACCTCAGTTGAAGTAAGAGCTAAATTCATCACAGGAACTTAAAGGTACTGTTTAAGCTCCACCAGGCATACACGCATTACCTCTCAGATGTTTCCTTTCTGACCCTAGCTCCCTCAGTTCCTGCCACACTAATGTCCATGCTATCTTTCAGTCATGTCTGAGAGACTCCTGTCTGACATATTTGTACTTTCTTCAATCTGAAATGCTCTTTCTACAGAAGCTGTTCCTACCTGAAGATATAACCCTTTCTCACATGCTCTTAGTTCTCTTTATGTGATTAATTTCCTCCTTCCCCACAGTCCTTAAAATCATCTGACATAACATATATGTTACTTACTTTGTTTATTGTCCATCACTCCTATTACAGTATAAGTCTACAAAGTTAGGGATGTCTGTTTATTGTTTGCATTGTTCACTGTTATATCCTTAGCATATGCCTGGCATCAACACTCCGAATAAATATCTTAATTTCTGCTATTTTCCTATAAGTAATGGTATTTTGGATAGTTATGCCACTAGTCATAAACATTCCATGTTTAGTTTTCAGTAGCTTTTCATCGTATTCTGTTATTTAACTAGTCCTCAGTTTATTTTTATTAAATGTCCTTATATCCTGACATAGACTAAGGCTTATCATAAAACTCTGCTGAGAGTTATTAACATTGCTGTTCTTGACATTATTTTTACAGAAATATGACTGTATCAGCCAGAAAGTTTGTAAACATTATCATTTTGAAGTCAAATGTTCCCAAGTTTTTCAGTTAAATATTTTGTAAACTTCTAACATTTGGTACAGCCAATCACTCTTCAATAATATGCTGTATCTCAAAACATATTCTTAATAGTTTTCCTTGACATAACTACACTTACAAAGTACTTTGTACTAGCAAACTTTTGATAATACTTATGAAATATAATTGACCCTTGCATGTGGACATGTCCTTGTAACATCCACTTCGGTGTTAAATTTAGCAAAATAATGAAGACTAGGAACAAACAGAAAATGTTTTCTTGAACTTACATTCAGAAAGCAAACCAAAAGTCTAGAACTTCTAAGTTTATATATGGTAATCATATGGTCCATAAAATATTAGCCTCCTAAAATGTATTTTCAAATTCATGCTGGAGAAAACCAATAAATGAATACTAAAGTACTCAGGATAGTTGTGATTGCCTGTTGTCCTTGATAACCTTGTATCCTAGTTACATCTTATATTTCTTTCAGATTCTTATGAAAACAAAATGAACATTTTTTCGTATTGCCACCCTCCATTAAGTCACTAAAATGTAGCCATTTCATGATCTGAAAGGAATGTATAAAATCAGACACTTTACTAGAAAAATGAATTACTTTGCATACTAATAGCTTTAACTTTATGTTCAATTTAAAGTATTTTTTCACTTAAATAATTACTTACAAAATAGGAAACAGAAATAATATTTAAGATACAGTTTTGGGAAGTTTGACTAAGTGCTTTTTTATTTCTATCATTTATAATTTATTTATGTATTTGCTTATTAGGGCCGCTTCTGTAGCATATGGAAGTTCCCAGGCTAGGGGTCGAATTGGAGCTGCACCTGCCAGCCTACACACAGCCACCACAATATGGGATCTGAGGCACTTCTGGGACTTACACCACAGCTCAGGGCAACACTGAATCCTTAACGCACTGAGTAAGGCCAGGATCAAACCAGCATCTTTATGGATACTAGTCAGATTTGTTACCGCTAAGCCACAACAGGAACTCCCTATTTCTGTCATTTATAATTTGAATCTTATTGTCTGATAAAAATATTTAAGCAAAGATTTTAAAAGATAGGTTTAGAGGAATGTTGCCTAAACCTTTGCTCCTCCATAAAATCTTCTTGCAGAAGCCTTTAAAAAAACATTTTCATTGTATACCCCTATGACCTGCTTTTCTTCTCTCCATGCAGCTCAGATATTTTTTTTTTGTTGTTTTACAGCACCTAGATTTTTTATTCTTCTTCTGATCTTCCTCAATTTTGTTTTCCTGTCCTGGTGTTTTGATATCTTTTTAATAACAAACCCCATACTTTTTGCCATTTTTAACATAATAGTTTCTAATATTTGTATATGGTCTATAAAAAATAATGAGGTTTTTCCAAGGAGAATGGTGGTCATTAATTCTGCATATATCACAGTGGAACGTGTCATCCCTAAGCAAAATCGAAGTTCACACTGTGCATGAAGATAGCTCTTGTTTGCTTCAGCCAGGAGCATGGTTTATGGGGGGGAAATTTAAAACAGGTCATTAAGAAATATTCTCATTCTCTTGATAATGTCTTTGAGCTGTGTGTGTGAGCAGTATCACAAGAAATTTCCAGTGACTCATTCCTAGTTTGGGCCATCTGTAAAGTTGTGCATACTGAAACCTCTAAACAGCTCTCAGTAAATCTTTGGCGGCAGAACTTGTTTCTTGCACCTATCAAAAATGTCAAATGCTTTTTTCAAACTGTATCACTAGCAAACAATATTGCATAGTTATTAAAATATGGGAATTAACTACAAAATCTGCAAGTTGCCAACAGTGTTGTAAATCAGCTAAGCAATTATATGAGATTTTTTTAAGTGACTAAATACAAACTCAGAATTATGAAGTTATTATCTAATAACCCAACGAATGATGTGAATAAATCCTTGCTAATATGAAAATTATCAACCACTGAAACACACTTTCCTATAAACAGGTCTATGGATCCTCATGTTAATGCACTTAGCTTGATAAACTACAGGCATTCTGTGAAAGCTTCGTTTATTCCAGTTGCTGTGGATTGTGTTTAGAGAATCTGTCATCCAAATGATCAGCAAATCGAAGTCTGCAATTTGTTTTCATTTAATAGGCAGACAGGTTTTCACCAGTTTAGCCTCAGTCCTATTAATACTCTTTGAAACTAATTGCTGGAAAATGAATTTTAAAAGCAGGATTTTAGAATTTCTTTTTTCCTTCTTCTGTCCCTGTAATAGAAGACTCAAAGCCATCTACGTGCACTTTTAAAATATATGTTAAATAGTCACAGGCCATAATCTCCTGTCGTCTGCATGGTTGCAAAGGACCCTTCGCCCTCACTCTTCCACAATCCATTCTACACTCTTAAAATGACTTTCTGATTATGCTATTTCCCTTCCACAGAGCTCCAGTTCCCTGCCAAATGAAAGACAGTAACCTTAGTATGGTTTCAACACCCTCCGTTATCACCTCCCATTAACATTTAATTTTTGATTATATTGCAATATAACACCCATGCAGAAAAAAAGTTTGTCATTAATAAATTAATAGTAAAGGAATACCCAGGGAACCACTGGCCAGAACAAAAATTAGAACATTGTCATTACCGCAAGAGCCATCTTTCCTTGTGCATCTTTCTGATTATACCCTTCCTAGTATCCCAGAGCCAACCACCTAGAGATAGTTATTTCCTGGATTTTCTTTATAGTGTCTCCACCTGCATGTGAATCCTTAAATACAAAGTATTTTACCTGTTTTTGAATGTCACAAAAATGGAACTAAACTGTTTTCTTTGAGTATGGCTTTTTTCACTCAACATGACTCTTTGAAAGGGCCATCTATGTCACCATGTTTCACTCTATTTTCTTCAATTTTAAGCTTTAAATTTTCTTCAAGTTTAGTTTTATATTACATCAATATACCACAATATATTTATCTTTTCCATGTTGGTGGATATTTGTATTTTTAGATTATTTCCAGATTTGGGCTATTACCCAAAAAGTGATGCTATAAACATTCTTGGACTTATATATTTGTGCCCAACGTTTTCTGGTGTTCATACTCAAAGAGTAAAAATGCTAGGACATAGCTATCCATATCTTTATACTAGAGAAATGGTCTTATAACACCCCAAAACAGGGAAAATTAACTTGAATATAAAGAGTTTCTATCTCTAATAGATATGCCAAAATGTTTTCAGAGTGGTTATACTAATTTAATCAACCAGCAAGAGTCACACTAGCTCTCATTTCTTCATATCCTTTACAATATTTTTGATTATCATACTACCCTACTTTCTGCCTCTCATCTCTTACCCTTATTTTTGGATTTGTTATTTGTTTATTCTTTTGTAACACAAGTATTAATTCTAACCTATAATAGGTCACTAATTCCCTCTTCATGTTTACAATCTGCTGTTAAACTGTCATTTAGTTATTAACTTTATTGTCTTTTTTGATCCTTAAATTTCTTTTCAGTTATTTTTAATTCTACAATGACTCTTCCTATAGTTTCCAATTTCCTGCCAAAAAAAATTTCCCCTTATTTCCTTAAAAATCATAAACATAATTTGTATAATATGCATCTAAAAATTTTAGTACTTAAGTTCTGTTTTTTTATTTATTCGTTACTTAATGAATTTTATTAAAACTATAGGTGTACAAAAATCATCACAACACAATTTGATAGCATTTCCATCCCAACCCCTCCGTGCATCCCCCCACCCCCAACATTGTCTCATTTGGAAACCACAGGTTTTCCAAAGTCTGTGAGTCATTGTCTGTTCTTCAAAGAAGTTCATTGTGTCCTTTTTTTTAATTTCTACATGTAAGCAGTAGAATTGGAGGTTGGTGTCTAATTGTCTGACTGGTTTCACTTCGCATGATAATTTCTAGGTCCATCCATGTTGCTATAAATGTTGTTATTTCGTTCCTTTTAATGGCTAATATTCCATTGTGTGTATGTACCATATCTTCCCTATCCACTCCTCTGTCGATGGGCTTTTAGGTAGTTTCCATGACTTGGCTATTGTATAGAGTGCTGCAATGAACACTGGAATACGTGTGTCTTTTCGAGTCATGGTTTCTGCTGGATAGATGCCCAGAAGTGGGACTGCTGAATCAAATGGTAATTCTATTTTTAGTTTTCTAAGGAATCTCCATACTGTTTTCCACAGTGGTAGCACCAATTTGCATTCCCACCAACAGTGTAATAGGGATCCTCGTTCTCTACACCCTCTCTAGCACTTATTGTTTGTAGACTTTTTGATGATGGCCATTCTGGCTGGCGTAACGTGGTACCTCATAGTGTTTTTGATTCGCATTTCTCTAATAACGAGTGATGTTGAACATCTTTTCATGTGTTTTTTGGCCATCTGTATGTCTTCATTGGAGAATTGTCTATTTAGATCTTCTGCCCATTTTTGTTGGGGTTCTTTGTTTTTTTGGTATTGAGCTATAGGAGGTGTTTGTAAATTTTGGAGATTAATCCCTCGCTAGTTGATTCATTAGCAAATACTTTCTCCCATTCCATGGGTTGTCTTTTCTTTTTCCTTAGGGTCTCCTTTGCTGTGCAGAAACTTTGAAATTTCATTAAGTCCCATTTGTTTATTTTTCTTTTTATTGTCCTTACTCTGACAGGTGGATTAGAGAAGATGTTGCCATTATTTATGTCAGAGAGTGTTTGGCCTATGTTTTCCTCTAAAAGTTTTATAGTATCTGGTCTTATATCTAGGTCTTTAATACATTTTGAGTTTATTTTTGTGCATGGTGTTAGGAAGTGTTCTCTTTTCATTTTTTTACATGTGGCTGTCCAGTTTTCCCAGCACCACTTATTGAAGACGCTGTCTTTTGTCCAATGTATATTCTTGCCTCCTTTGTCATAGATTAGTTGACTGTAGGTGCATGGGTTTAATTCTGGGCTTTCTATCCTGTTCGACTGATCTATATTTCTGTCTTTTTGCCAGTACCATACGGTTTTGATGACTGAAGCTTTGTAGTATAGTCTGAAGTCAGGCAGCCTAATTCCTCCAGCTCCATTTTTCTTTTTCAGGATGTCTTTGGCTATTCTGGGTCTTTTGTGCTTCCAAACAAACTTTAAAATATTTTGTTCTAGTTCTTTGAAAAATGTCCTTGGTAATTTGATAGGGATTGCACTGAATGTGTAGATTGCCTTGGGTAGTACAGTCATTTTGATAATGTTGACTCTTCCAACCCAAGAGCATGGTGTGTCTTTCCATCTGTTCATGTCATCCTTGATTTCTTTCATCAGTGTCTTATAATTTTCGGAGTACAGGTCTTTTTTCTCTTTAGGTTGATCTATTCCTAAGTACTGATTCTTTTTGATGCAATGGTAAACGGGATTGCTTCCCTAATTTCTCTTTCTGATCTTTCATTATTAGTATATAGAAATGCAGTTGATTTCTGTGTATTAATTTCATATACTGTGACTTTGCCAAATTCATTGATGAGCTCTAACAGTTTTCTGATAGAGACTTTATTTAGGATTCTCTAGGTATAGTATCATATCATCTGCAAACAGTGATAGTTTTACTTCTTCCTTTTCAATTTGGATTCCTTTTATTTCTCTTTCTTCTCTGATTGCCATGGCTAGTACTTCCAAAACTATGTTGAATAGTAGTGGCGAGAGTGGACATCCCTGTCTTGTTCCTGATCTCAGCGGGAATTCTTTTAGCTTTTCACAACTGAGAATGATGTGAGCTCTGGGTTTGTCATAGATGGCCTTTATATTATGTTGAGATAGGATCCCCCTATGCACACTTTCTGAAGGGTTTTTATCAGAAATGGATCTTGGATTTTGTCAAAGGTTTTTTCTGCATCTATGGAGAGAATCATATGGTTTTTATTCTTCAGTCTGTTCACGTGGTGTATCACACTGATTGATTTGCGGATATTGAAGAATCCTTGCATCCCTGGGATAAATCCCAGTTGATCGTGATGTACAATCCTTTTAATGCATTGCTGGATTCGGTTGGCTAGTCTTTTGTTGAGGATTTTTGCATCTATGTTCATCAGTGAGATTGGCCTGTAATTTTCTTTTTTGTGGTATCTTTGTCTGGTTTTGGTATCAGGGTGGTTGTTGCCTCATAGAATGAGTTTGGGAATGTCCCTTCCTCTGCAATTTTTTGGAAGAGTTTCAGAAGGTAGGTGTTAGCTCTTCTCTAAATGTTTGATAGAATTCACTAACTTCAGGTCTTGTCTGTTCTTCCCTCTCTAGCTGCTTTAGATGTAAAGTTAGGTTGTTTATGTGAGCTTTTTCTTGTTTCCTGAGGTAGGCTTGTATTGCTATAAACTTATATTGCACTTAGAACTGCTTTTGCTGCATCCCAGAGGTTTTGGAGTGTCGTATCTTTGTTGTCATTTGCTTCTAGATATTTTTTAATAGTACTTAAGTTCTTGAAAGATCTATCTATGTTTTCTATTTTATGTGCTGGTTCTATGCATGAAATATATTTTCCTTTTCCGAGATATCTTTGACTTTTGATTTGAACATTGCATTCAGCCAATTGAAGGAATAATGCTCCAAGACCTAAAATGAAAATACTTTCTTCCAAGAGGATTGTGTTTTTTTGGTGAGAAATCTGGAGTCTGTTAGGCTCACACCACCTTAAACTGCATTAAAATGTAAGACAAATTACAACAGCCTAGATTTTAATCCATACATTGAAAATTTTGAGATCCAAAGAGGTAAAGTTGAAGTAAGATGAGTTTTGATGATGCCTTCCTCTTTTGTAACTTATCATGTGACTTTGAGTTAAAAATTTTGGTTATAGTTTTTCTTATCTGTTATAATAGTACATGGCTTGTAACCCCCAAATGGTGATTTTCTTTTTTTACAGTTTTCTTTTATATTTCTCCAGTGTTCTGTGTGTGCCTGTTATGGTATGTGTTGCTTGTGGTTTTATTTGTTTTTTTGTTTTGTTTTTTGAGAACATGGCTTTTCCAATATTAGGTATAATTATTTTACAAATGGTGTCCATGACCTTTTAGCATATCTCTCACTATGTTGAGCATAGTACTGTGATGCAGTAGCTGCTCAATTCATGTTAAATGGATGATCAATGAGTGAGTAAATTTTGGGGGAAACAGGTTCATAGGTAAAAGTGATTAAAACCAGCTCAGCAATGCCACAGAGAAGAAACAGGTATCTTACCTTTTGCAGGTTTCATGTTTCAGTCTGATTTTTGTTGCTGTGTTTACCTGTCCAATATATTGGTTGATTGTCCTCATAAAGCACAACTCATCTAAGGCAGAATTTATGAATGGTGATGTATATGTATAATAGAGCTTAAAAAACAAAGCTTAAAAACATTTATCTAGAAGAGCAGTGATAAAATATAAGAAAAGTGTATTTAGGACATAAAATTTAAAAAGCATATTCATCAATAATTCATCAGCTCTTTTTAAATGAACCCTTAGTACAACCGTTTTTATTCTGTCCTTTGAATCAATTGTAGCTGATGTTGCTAGGAGCAGATTTTTGACGATAGACTTCTGAAAGTGATCCATTTTTTAAATTTATTTATAAAATGATTTCTAGAGAGAAATTCAGCATATTAATTAAGCAGATATAACAATTTAGCATATTAAACAATTTTTCTAAAGATATATAAATGAAAATGAAAAATCATTAATTCCTATGAAAACATACATTAGGATATTGTTTTGTTTCCTATGAAAGCATACATTAGGATGTTGTTACTGCATAGTTAGCTCTGTATTATAATTAATTAGTATTCTTAACTTTTTAAGTCTTACCTAAAAGAGTGGTTTTTCGTTTCCTGGTGATTAAGTTGCTGCTGGACCTGAGAGATTTTAAGGACCATGGATAAACAGAGAATATATGTGTTCTAAAATTATTGGTAGAGAAACCAGTCAGATATTATATTTCATGAATCATCTTTCCATTGGTTTGTCAATGGATAGATGTTCAAAGTATGGAAAAGAATGAGATGAGTGTAAGGAAATGGGTTCATGCTCTTTGTTGCCAGCATGTACAACGTAATATAAATAAAATCTGTGCCCAGTTAATGCTAGAATTTCCTGACCTTATTTATATGCTCTCTGAATGTACTTATTTTGGAATTTCTGCAACCTATTCTTATTCTAATGACCTCTTGACCTACATCAGTGTATTTATGTAACACATAGTCATTAGCTAGGTCCAGATTTTGTCCAAACAACCAAATGAACAGTGGCAAATCCTGCCATATTAACTAGAAGTTTATATTTGGAATCAAGAAAATGTTCTGTATTTTATACATAATATTAAAGGTTTGGTTGGATCACTTATTTGATATAATTTACATTAAACCATTTGATATTATTAGAAATTTTCATTTATTCTCACATCTCATCTACTGATCTATCAATTTATTCAGTGTTTATTAGCATTTAATACTGCTGAAACAGGAAAAAAATCAGGAGCTCAACAACAAGAAATTGAGATTTTTTATTTTTCTCATATTCTAGAACCTTAGAGACTTAGAGCCTTCGACAGCATTTTAAATGTCAAGGACATAGACTTCTTCTGCCTTATTTCTCTATTATGTGTGATTTAAGGCAGTTACTAGAGCTTCTAGCCATTATGTGTTCATTCCCACTCAAAGAAGCAGAAAGGACACAAAAACAGTTGCACGAAGCAACCTGCTTACTTCACATTTGTCAGAATTGGTCACATGGTCTCACCTTGCCTAGATGGAGTCTGTGGATTGTCTTTATTCTCAATAGTGCTAATATGGAATTATATATATAATTGAAGAATGGGAGAATACTGTTGGAGAACAAATAGCAGTCATCTTCTTCATCTAACGGTTCGTTTATTGATATATTGTATTCTAAGATAAAAAGAGTTACCACCAATTTTTTAAAAAAGAAAGCATCAGTCGTTTTGAAAAACAAGATTTAAAAAAAAATACACATACCACAATATTAACATAGTTACTGATGAGCATCATGAGCTTCTGAGTATGCAAAGTAAAATGAAATAGCTAAATATTTACTTTATTTTCATTATTCGAAAAAAGGCATTACTGAAGCAAAATGAAGCTCTCTTGGCTATGAACAATTTAAAAATTTATCTTGTAGTAATTTTTACGGGAAAACTGAATGTTATGGTGGACAATATTCCTATAATAGATGCAGTGATTTTATAAGGCACTTACTTAGTGTCTTTGAGTAAGGGCCAAAAGCAAAGTATTATTTTACAACTCAATGAAGGCTTTTTTGTGAGCCTCTATAAGGAAAAATGATCCAAGGATAAAATCTTTGGGCATTCTGGCTTAGACCCAGGATATATTTTAAGCTGCCCACAGGACTGGATAGACTATACATTATGGATGGTTATCTGTAAATATTTCTGTTGTTGAAAGATGTCTGAACAAGTTTAGGAAATTAAGGAATAGATTATCTAATTTTCTGTAATCTGCCAGCATGTGTCAAACCAATTGAGCTCCCTTAACACCAGGTGTTCTAAAAAAGTGAAAGGGAACTATTTGTTAACAGAAAGAGGACAAAAATGCAAAAAGATAAAAAGAGGTAGAAGTAGAAAGCAATTTGCTGAATTGACTAAATTATACAAATTACTAAAAAGGTAAGTTAATTTCTCATAACAGTAGTAGAGAAACTACTTTTGCAATGAAAGGTATGTTTACATTCAACTTTCACAATTACTTAGCAAATAACTCCCAGTTAAATATGATGTTACAAATTTTAGCTAAATTACATGTTCTTAAATTCTTTTATCCTTTCAAAGAGATTTATATAGATTATACTTGTAAAAATATTTTACGTGCTTTTGACATATATAGACAATACTGCCTGAGGAGAGAAACAATAAATGCATAATCTCCTAAATATGATTTTATTATTGATGAATCTTGGGCTGGTCCTGAGATGGCAAGAAAAATGAATCCATGGTCCATTAAGATTTGTAATGACTTTCCTCTAAATTTTGATATGGTAATAATTACATGAGCGTTGACAAGAAACTAGGTGGTTAAAGATTTTGAAAAAATCTGCATTAGTAACATATAGATTGTATTTCTAAGTTATTCTCTCACAGCGCAAAAGCAATTTTTAGACTATTTGTAAGCAAAGCTCTTTGAAGAATTAATCTTTACTGTAAGGGAGCAATGTGGATTGACATCAAGGATTTTTCTTTCCATGTAGGAAGAACCTTTTGTAATGGTCTCTGAAAATGTCCTCGGTAAACCGAAGAAATACCAGGGCTTCTCCATTGATGTTTTGGATGCCTTATCTAACTACTTGGGTTTTAACTATGAAATTTACGTTGCACCGGATCACAAGTATGGAAGCCCACAAGAAGATGGAACATGGAATGGCTTGGTAGGAGAACTAGTGTTTAAGGTAAGCATTTATTTTCCATTTGTTTGTTTGTTTATCACATATCTGGAGCTTGACAATAACCTTTGGGAGCTAATTTCATATAAAATATGTGTAAGACAAAACATTAAGTGGTGGTATTGAATGCAAAAGTCTCAACCAATACTCTTTAATGAAAGTTCTTTAAAGAAAAACTGATGACAATATAAAGCTAAATTTTAAAATATTTGCAATAACAGTAAAGTATCTAGAGCAAGGATTTACCTTTGCCAAAGTTATTCTCCAAGCATTTTGTCAATATATGGTACGTGATAAAATCACAATGCAACATCCAAACACAATTCATGGCATAGTATTCTTTTTAAAAGTACAGTTTCAAAAAGTAAATAAATAAGATCCTGATCACTTAGAAACTAATCATTTAGTTTTCAGATCTAAATAAGGTAAATTTATCCTTACTTTTATCTCCTTATTCTTGAAATTCTAGAAGTGTTTAAAATCTTTTCTTTATGTCCATTTTTGTTAGTTTTTGCTTATTTTTTGGAAGCTCTGTTATTAGGTGTATACACATTTTTAATTAGTATATCTTCCTGATGAGTTGTTGAATAGTCAGGTTAGGTCTGTAATTTACTATTTTCTATGTATGCCTTTTTTTTTTTCCTACGTTTTTTCTTCTCTTGCCTTCCTTTGAGTTAATTGAATGTCTTTAGTGTTTGATTTTATCTCGCTCTTTTCTTTTTAGCTGCATTTCTTTGTATTTTTACCTGTGGTTGGTCCAGATATAGTAATGTGCATTCTTAACTCATTCTGTCTAGATTGATATCATACCACCTCACATCAAAAAAAGTAATAAACGCACAGTAATACAATTCCATTTATACCCACTGTATCCTTTGTGTTATTGCGGTCATATATTTATATTTTATGAATTCCAAGTAAATTGTCGTAGTTTTTGATTTAAACAATCAGTTGACTTTGAAAGGTAAAATGAAGGAGGGAAAAGACTGTTTTTCATATTTAACTATCTACTGTTTTGAGTGGAATTTTTATTCCTTTTTAAAAATCTGAGCTTCTAGCTGATATTATTTACTTTGACCTGAAGAACTTCCTTTAGAATGTCTTGAAGTCCAATCCTACAAGTGGCTTTTACTCTCAACTTTAGTTTGCCTTCAAATTTCTTTGTTTACCCTCATTTTTGAATAATACTATTAGCATATAGCAAACTCTGAGTTGACAGTTTTATTTTTTCTAGATACTTTTGGTCTCTGTTTTCAAATATTTCAAATAGTGACACTGCTGACATTGATTTACATTTGACAGGAGCACTGAGAGGCTCAGAACAAAATTGGTGTAGTCAAAACATATTTTTCTTCCTACCTTTTTATTGTATAGTAAGAAAATTAAAGATGAAGTATTATTATTCCTAAAATCGAGGCTGGTGATTTTAAAGCCAGAGCAATTTTTTGTTTCGCAAAATCAAGATGAAATTATCATTCAACAATTTTCATGCATCATTAAAATCTTTTATTATTTCATATTATAGTTGATACATAACATTATATTAGCTTCAAATATACAGCATAATGATTTGATATATGTATCTAGTAAAAAATTACCACAAATATTCATCACCATCCATAAAGTTTTTTTTAATGTCCAAGATTTTAAAGATGCTGTTCTATTGTCTTTTGTCAAATGTTGTTCTGATCAGATATTGGCCATCATTTGTAACTTTGTTTTTATTAGTGTATGGGTGGCCATTTTTACAATTCTCTTTTCATTTTTGATATTTTGATCTTTAGTGATAATTTTCCTTTTATTTATCTTTGTTAGAGGTTTACTGAGCTTCTGGGATATGTTTCATTACATTTAATGTATTTCAACAATTATTTCTACAAATGTTTTTCCAGCCTGTTTCATTTCTCCTCTTTATTTGCGGTTCAGAGAACATTCAAGTTAGACCTTAGTAATGTTGTTGCTAACTCACTGAGGTCTTATTTATTTTGCTGCAGTATCTTTTTCTGACATACATACATACATTTATTTACTTATTTATTGTCTTTTTTTAGGGCTGCATCTGTGGCATGTGGAGGTTCCCAGGCTAGGGGTCGAATTGGAGCTGTAGCCAGTGTCCTACACCACAGCCACAGCAACATCAGATCTGAGCCACATCTGTGACCTACACACAGCTCACAGCAACATTGGATCCTTAACCCACTGAGCAAGGTCAGGGATCTAACCTGTGTCCTCATCGATGCTAGTCAGATCTGTTTCCACTGATCCACGATGGGAACTCCTTTCTGACCTTTAGATTGAATAATTTATCTTGGTCTGCTTTCAGATTTACTGATTCTTTCTTTGCCGTCTTCAATTTTCTGCTAAGTCTATTCAGTAACTCTTTAATTCTAGAAAGCTTATTGTTCAGTTCCAGAATTTTAATTTAAAAAAAATAATTTCTATTTCTTTGCCAAGATCCTTCATCTTTGTAGTCATTATAACCATCTTATATATCCTGGATAGTATTTATAATAGCATCTGTAAAGTTCTCATCTGCTGCAACTTTAACATCTCTGCTATCTCAGGACAAATTTATATTGACTGCCTTTTCTGTTAACTATAGTTCACATTTTCCCAGTTTGTCACATTCCCGCTTCTTCACATTTTATTGGAAGAGAACACTATGGGTGATACATACTGAGATTTGAGATTTTGTCTCTGAGATTATATACTCTGGAAAGGACTGATTTTTGTTTCAGCTATTTGTTAAGTTAGTATCTATTTCCCTGAATTTGTAGAGATTTTATTTTATTTTATTTTATTTTATTTTATTTTATTTTATTTCTATTTAGGGTGTCATATGAATGTTCCCAGGCTATGGATCAAATCGAACCTGCAGCTGCTAGCCCAAACTACAACCACAGCAACGTGGGATCAAAGACACATCTGCAACCTATAGCACAGCTCATAGCAATGCCAGATCCTCAACCTACAACCCACTGAGCAGGCCAGGGATTGAATCTACATCCTCATGGTTCCCAGTCAGGTTCGTTACTGCTGAGCCACAATGGGAACTCAATGGATGTTTGTTTTTACACCTTGGTAAGGCAGACCTTTTTGATTTTACATTAGTTCCTAGGACAAATCCCTTGGTTTTGGTAATCCCTTTATTCCTAAATATAGCCTTCTGGAGTTTCTGTGGAAAGTCTATGGTTCTTATCAAGCCCTTCTGATTTAAAAGGACTGAAAATATAAAATCCATCTCCCTTGCCATAGGTTTAAAGGTAGTCTTTTGTTCAGGTCCTTTAGCCTTTTGGATACTGTTTTCTACTGATTTTTTTAAAAAAATTATTTTTTGGCCACACTCATGGCACATGGAAGTTCCGGGACCAGGATTCAAGCTCTCACCACAGCAGCAACCTGAGCCACAGCAATGACAAAACCTGATCTTTAACCTGCTGAGCTACCAGGGAGCTCATCTACTGATTTTTTTTCTCCTTTTTTTGAGTCATTCTTATGCATGTGCTGATTAGGAGTCAGCCAAGGATATGAGGGATACCCTGGCTACCTCCAACACTATCCTCTGACACATTAAACTAATAAGACTATGACTTTCTGTTTGAGCTCCACCTGCCTTTGTTTCCTAAACTGTGGTGGATCCTCCATGAATGAGCCATAAAAAGTGTATCTCACCCAGAGCAGTTACCATCTTGCAAGGGTTGCATACCCTACAGTTTAGGTCTGCTTTAAGTTGACATGCAGTCCCTTTAATTTGTGTCTTTTAAAAATTCGATCCAGAATTTATGATCATTATTCTTTGTTGGGTTAATTCATAAAAAAAAATTATTCCATCATTACCAGAACTGGAATTATTTCTGGAATGCTTAAAAGTATTCAGAAAGCTAAAGGATCTAAGTTGTTTACAAGAGATGGAGAAGAGAAAAAAATGAAAGGTTTTGAAGGCAGTGGTAGGAAAAATAAAGGTGTTTTTATATCCTTTAAAACTTTACTGACATCAGTTCATTTAATAAACTCATTACATATGAAATCATATTTGAAAACATTTAATATCAGTATTTTAATAGGAAAAAAGGAATAATCAGTCCTCCCCCCTCTTATTAAAACCATGGCTGTTTATCTTATATTCCTTTATTATAAACCCACAGAATAAGTATTCTGCCTTTGTATTTCTGAAGGGTCCTTCCTGAACTAAACCCAAATAAGCAATTATATTAAAATAAAGGTAAAGAAAAGAAAAAGGCATTATATAAGTTTATTCCGTAGAAATAGTAGATAAAATCCTTAAGAATTGTCTTGCTAAGAAATTTCGCTTGCTAAATGCAAGTTAAAAGTAAAAAGCAGAGTTTCCGTCATGGCTCAGCGGGAATGAATCTGACTAGTATCCATGAGGATGCACGTTCTATCCCTGGCCTCGTGCAGTGGGTTAGGGATTCGGCGTTGCCTTGAGCTGTGGTATAGGTCACAGACACAGCTCGAATCTGGCGTTGCTGTGGCTGTGGTATTAGCCAGCAGCTGTAGCTCTGATTCAGTTCTTAGCCTGGGAACCTCCATATGCCACGGGTGCAGCTGTAAAAAGACGAAATTTTTTAAAAAAGAATTTGTTACATAAAAACAGCACATAAGCAATAGTATGTTGTTCTTCATAAACAATTTGTTTTTATTTGCCTGGAATGATGAAATATTATTGTATGATAACAAAATTCATCAGTTTCCTTTTACAAAGCAAAAATTCAGCCTTAAAGAAGCTAATTCTGATTTTTAGCTCAGAAAACTATAAAGCTATTTATTGCAACTAGATTTTTTTATTGAAAAGATATTTAGTCATATAGCCATTCTTTAGCTTAATAAGAAATACTTATTAAGCAGGTGAAAGAGAGAAGTCTGTATAAGAGTTAGTTGGAGCAGGCAGAGAGATGGAAAGAAAACTGAGAGAATGTAGTGTCATGAAAGCCAAAGGAGGATAATATTTTAAAAAGGAAAGGGCGGTCAACATTACAGAATGACTGTAAAAGTGCTGAGAGTAAATGATTCCCCTTAGTCATTCCCCTTGATGTATTCTATTATCAATAGAGATGGTTGTTCTAATTTTCAGCAACTTAAAATTTCAATTCGCATGTACAAATAGTAATGCAGTAAAATATCATAAAGTCATTTAGGTTATCCAGTAAGACTCATCATATTAAAACTTTTATCAGGCTTATTTCCCTCTGTAAAGAAAAATAACACTATTGAAATGGCTTAATAATGTTATGACAGAGCTCAAGAAAAGAGAGCTTATTATTGTTGTGTATTTTCACTAGTGTAGACATTTTTCTAAGTACATTTTAAATCAGAGTAAATCTTGCCATTAAATACCTCTATACATGACGATAAAACCTCTAAAACTAACAAGATTGTCTGCCTTCCTAAGGGGAAACCAAACTTTTAAAAGACATTTTCTAGAGCCTTTGTTATAATGATAATGGAAACACACATTAAAAAATTAGTCAAAGACTGGGGTTCCCATCATGGCTCAGGATAAATGAATCTGACTAGTATCTGTGAGGATGCAGGTTTGATCCCTGACCTTGCTCAGCGAGTTAAGGATCTGGCTTTGATGTGACTGTGGCCTAGCCCAGCAGCTACAGCTCTGATTGGATCCCTAGCCTGGGAACCTCCAGAGGCTGTTGGTGCAGCCCTAAAAAAGTGAATAAATAAATAGTCAAAGGGAACATGGGAAGTTTCTGAGTTCATATGATTGTTTGGCAGTGATTTTCTAGACTTGCATTGCGAGTTTTGCTGATTTTACGTTAAAGGGCCTTCTCACTACATGACAGAGCCCAGTATATACATAATTCTTAGACTGGAAAATACTGCCAGAGTGAGCAAATAATTGCCTAAATGTATATATGGACTTTATTTAAAAGTTGGCAATGTAGCAAAGTCTCCCATTCCTTGTATGTCCCACTACTTTTTTGCCTTTCTGCAGTTAATATGCTCTTAAAATTTATGAGAACACAGATCTGGCCAGAAGAGGTTTCCATGTGAAATAGATAAATGAGAGATATGTTCTGCTCAGTACAGGAGAAATTGTTATGAGTTAATGTGGCTGATATATTATTATCTCCTGGTTTAAAGAGCAAAAAAGAGAGGGACACAGAGCACTTTATACTATAGAAAATAACAAGTATATCAAGTTTAGGATGGGAATACGAAAATTAAAAACAATGAAAGAACAGCATGAGTTAGCTGTATGTTCTATTATTTAGTTCCTTCTTTAGGTAGCATTCTTTAAGGTCATCAGCTTTCAGAGTGAGGTATTCATACCTTAGGGGGACTAGAAGACTTTCCAAGGGACAAACTGATACAGGTAGTCTGAAAGGAGATAGATGTCCATATTCCCAATTTCTAAAAGTAATCGGGCCTAAAATGATCTTCAAGAAAATACGATCTTAGTGGTTTTTATTTATCTCATCCCTTATACAGTCATCCTTCTCCTACTTTATAAAATAAAGGACATCTCTTTCATTCAGGTAAAACATTTTTATGACATGGAGCTCTGGGTGTAAATATTCTCTGAAGCACCAAACTAAGGCACCACAGAAATATTGGTGTTGCTGCAATTGTTTTAAAACTCAGATGGTCTCATGTAAAAAAATAAAAAGCAAAAGAAAGAAAAAGAGCCAAAGTCATCAAATGCTAGCTAATTTAAGAGTTTTTGATGATAGATCACAGTGAGTTTCTACATATAGCATAGGAGGATTTCAAGAAATTGAGTGACATTGCTAAATTAGGAAACAAAAACTCCTTCCATTTTAATTTATTCATTCATATGAACAGGGTTTTTATAAAATGAAAAAAAACATAGAAATCTAAACTCGATGCCAACTCCTCTTCCATTCAAATCAGAAACCCATATAATATCTGAATTAATTGAAAAATCAAAGTTCCATTCATATCATAAATAGTTGCATTTCTAATAAAGTTTTTATTTTTGTGGCTAATGAATCAATACATTGTGTACTAATATAATGATAACTCAATACAGAAGAAATGTTTCATACCTGAAACTTTACAGTCACAAGTTATTCAATAGAGATTTTAATTTTAATTTACACAAATATTTTTGAAACAAAAATATAACTTGATAAATAAAAAAAGACTTTTAAGCATGCATTTATATTACATTTGGATAAAAATTTTGTGAAAGTCAAGTGGACTATAAATATAGTTCAAAGATAAAATAATATAAACATTCCATCTGTTAGAGAAAAGTAGGGGTTCAAATCCCTATAGTATTTAGATTCTAATGAGTACATTTTATTTTATTTTATTTCTTTAGTGTTAGATTTGTCTACATGCTCATTTCAGGTCAGACATTTGCTCTACATCATTACAGTCTAATGAGTACATTTAAAATAATGAATTGACAATTTTATTTTAAATTGCCAGTATTTACAACACAACAGACATAAGTCAGTGTCCATTTAGGAAAACAGAAACCACTCCTGAAATTTCAGAGAAGAGACTTAGTGCAGGCATTGGAAGGAATGAAAGAACAAAAGGGAAGGTGCAAAATGTATGTGTCAGGAGTTGCTAATGCTCCAGCTGAATGTGTATCTGCCAAAGAGATGTCCCTCAACCAGGGGTGGAACTGCTAAAAATTTGCTGCCTCTGACCCAGCAATGAAGATGAAAACATCCATATCAAGGTTGAGATATGGTGGATGAACTTGGCAAGGGAATTGAGTGAGATGAAAGAAAAGATAAAATGTTCAAGGAGGCATGTTCATGACTTGTGAGACAGACCTGGATAAAATTTTGGAAAAATTTATCAGAATGTGAAGGTGAGGCTGGAAAACAAGTAAAGTATAAGTTCTAGTAAGATGATAAGGGGTGACCAGGGTCTGAAATGTAGCAGTTCTAAGGATGAAATGCAGAAGTTAGCTTTGTCGGTTATGGTAGAATATTCAAGGGGACAAAAGGAATTGAGGTTTAAAATGGCCCCAAATGAGACAAGATGGGGGAGACAAAAATAGAGTACCTTAAACACGGGGCATTTTTAGGGCCATAAAAACTATTTTTTTATGATACTGTATTGGTGGACAAATTGCATCATGCATTTATCAAAGCCCACAGAGAGAATAAACCCGGATATAAACTATAGACCTTAGTTAATAATAATGTATCAATGTTGGTTCATCAGTTGTTACAAGTATACCACACTAATGCATGATGTTAATAATACAGAAAACTGTACTTGAGGTGGGGGGGCAGGGAAAGGTATAAGAGAACTTGTTACACTTCGTGCTTAATTTTTCTGCAAACCTGAAACTGCTTTAAAAAATAAAGTCTATCTTTTTTAATGGCCAAAATGATAATTGTAAGGAGCATCTGGTATTGATACTGAAATTTATAAGGTTGGTAGGTTTTGGGGTGAAGAGGGATATTCAGATAGGTGTCACAGTTTTCAGTGCATGAGAAGAAAACATTGTGCAGTTTATCTGGTTGAAATGATAAGACAAATTCCCCCTCAGAAAGCACACGTGTAATTGGCAAAACAAAACTGAAGTAAAATGCATAGGGTCTCACCAATAAAGAATAGAAATCAAGTTCCTGATTATCAGGGAAAACGAGCAAAATTTCATGGCCTCTAGAAAATCATGAAAGTGGCAGAAGTGAACTCTCACTCTGTGGAACCTCAAAATAAGGATATATTTCTGCTCAAGTCATCCTCAAGCTCCACATCTTTCTCTTTGCTTCTCACGTTCATCCTCATCCCCACTCCCTGGGATCCTTCAGTGGATAACAGGCTCCTGCTATACAAGGTCATGGCACATGGCTGGCTGAGTTTACATCAGATTCATACCAACTAATGTCATCAACGGAACCTTCAACTGATTCTCTAGTGTCCTTTATTAGATAGTGATTTTTAATTGAATCTCCACAATGGCTGTTACTGACGTTTTCCACATTTTTCAAGTCTCTATTCCTAGTCCCACTCTCCATCCTTGACACTCTCTTCATTCTGTAGTTGTTACAGCTCATGGTTTACTGCAAAGATGATGTGAATCTAATGTGAGTCCCTTGTTTTCTTACTCTTCAGCCTCAAGATCCTTGTGCTTATTCTCTCATCCTTAGTGGCAACACAGGGACTTTAGAGTGAAGCAGACATTAGTTATGGGCACAGGTAACACAGTTACCAGCCATGTGAGTTTCATAGAGCCTTTAAACTTGAATTTGGAAATCTTTTCTATGCTGTTTTATAATAAAAATAGAATATCATGAGAATTATAGGCACATATTTCATTCAGCAGTATACTTGACAGCACTGACAATTAAGACAGGTACCGCAGGGAGTGAAAAAAAAAAAACATAGTTTGAAACTGACCCAGTAGTAATTATTAGCACTTATATAGTGCTTACTTTTGCCAAAGCAGTTCTGTATACTTTTCATTTATTAGCACTCAGTACTCACAACCACCCTATGGGGTAGGTCCCACTACTATCCCAATAGTGTGGATGGTGACACAGAGTTAGAGCAGTAAAGTAACTTGCCCATGGTCACTCAGTCACACTGTAGAGAATTCATGGTTCACACCCAGGCATTTTGGATCCAGAGTCCAAGAGCTTATCCCCGTTAGCAGTTCACAGAGTTCTCATGTGAGTTTAGTCTTAAAAGCATTTTAATAAACCAAGTCACATGGCAGTGAAGCAAATAATACTCAGAAACAGTTCAGCACAGGTTTTTAGGACCTGCAAATCCAGAAAAGGTTCAGATGGAGTTTAGATGATATAAGTTGAAGGTTAAAAGTAAGATTACATAGAAAAGGATTTGGGAAATGACTAAAAACATTTGCATCTCTAAACCTCTCAAAAATCTAACTTATTTCTCAAAAAACCTGTCTATTCTTTCCCTTTTAAAAAAGTTAAAACTCTTTAGAACGATGCGCTGTTTTCTTCAGTCTATATCTCATTTTTTTTTTATCACACTCCAAAAAGATCACATTCAGCTTCAATCTGCTTTGGCTGTCCTCACTCACTTCATCTTCCTGTATTTTCAACCCTAGCTAAACTCATACTTTGTTCCATAAGGCTTTCAAACCATTCCCATTTTTTGGTAATTCTGTGTTCTGAGTATGTGTATTCTACTTCTTTTCAAATGACCCTTTTGAAATATACATAGAGAGAGAGACAGAGACAGAGACACTGACCTTTTCCCTTTTCTTTTAGTAGACCTTCTTTTGGAAACCAGAAGACTGAGGTTGTGTTTACTATTTTGTATGCCAAACAGAATGTCCTATATTCATCCTTTCATCCCCACGTGTTTTTGAATGCATGTTATGTTCTGGGCACTGTGCCTAGCTTCACAAATAAAAAGGAGTAGAATACATTGTCCCTGCCTTCAAAGATCTCACAATGTACATGGAAGAAAAATGTGTAAATAAATAATTAAAACAGTGTGATCAATGCCATAGGGTAATACATACAGGGTGCCATGGCAACCCAGGGACAGAGTGACAACCTCTGCCTGGGGAGTTGAAAAGATATCACATAAGAGGAGAAATAGGAGCTAGGTCTTGAAGATGAGTAGAAGTGTGAGAAGCAACACAGGGATAATTATAAAAGCACACTTGCCATGCTAAATAGTTTGGACTTGATTATTTAGCCAGTGAAATTTATAAAAGATTCTTACCTAAGAGAAAAGTGGGATTTAAGTTTAAGAAAGTTAACTGAGATAAGGCCAAAGATGCACTGGAGTGATGAAGGGAGACGACAAATGTCTTCTGCAACAATCTAGAGCAGAATAACGGGGTGTCTACATTAAAATAATAGCAATAGGAGATTAACCCAAAAAATGATTTTGAGAAATCAATCAATATTCCAAGAAAAAAAAAATGACTAGAACTTGGTAAGTTGGAGGAGACAAGAAAGGAGGTGGTGAGCCTTGGTGAGAAATTTAGAGGAGGAAAATGAGCAGATGGACACTCAATGACAGAAATAGGGATACAGAAGGAGAACAGATTGGGAAAGGGCAGCAGAGATATGGAGTTTGGCTGTAGACACTTTGATTTTTGACTTTAAAGTGGCTGAAAAACATCCTAATGGAGTGTCTAGGAACAGTTAGTGAATGTGTATCTGGAACCCAAGTGAAAATATTTATTATTAGCACATATAGCTCTTACTTACTATTGCCAAAGCAATTCTACATACTTTGAATTTGTTAGCACTCCATACTAAGGATTTAGCTGGGACAGTTTTCTTTTTCTTTTTGTCTTTTTAGGGCTGCACCCACTGCATATGGAGGTTCTCAGGCTAGGGGTCAAATCAGAGCTGTAGCTGCTGGTCTACACCACAGCTCATGGCAACACCGGATCCTTAATCCTCTGAGTGAGGCCAGGGATCAAACTTGTGTCCTTGTGGATCCTAGTCAGATTCATTTCTGCTGAGCCACAATGGAAACTCCCCTTGTGGAGACTTTAAAATGGACAAGGAATGATCTTTAATTCTTAAATTAGACTAAGCCAATATTAATGGACTGAGTGACTATCCCAGAGTATGTCAGCCATAGTGAGGCAAGAAGTTCAAAAAGTACATGTGGTGATGAGAATTCATGTTGGTGTGTCTTAATAGTGAGTCTTCAAAAATAATCCACTTGATGGATATATAGGATGAAGCTGGATCACAGATGTAGGAAATCAGACTATGTGTATGTAAGTAGAAGAGAAAAAAATGGCCCCAAATATTTGTTGTTGATAAGGAAAGATTTTTAACACTTGATGAAGGAGAAGGATAAAAAGAGATCTGTGAAAGGAAATAAATTATGTAGATGCAAATGACTTAGTGAATGGATGTAGAAGCAATTTTCTAAATTTGCAGGTGATATGTAATTGGCAGACGCTGCAAACAGTAAGGAGCAATTCAATCAGATAAAGGATTGGCATCATTAAGTACTTGGTCTAATAAATGGAAAGCACAGATAAGTGGTGAATAATAAGTCTTGAATCAGAGCTAAACTACAGAGAGTGAGTAGTTGCCAAAGGGAATGATGCTGTCCAGGAATGGCTTTAAGGTTTAAAAAGATCTTATACCCAAGGACAAACAAAAATTCAGTAAAATATGTGTAGAATTAAAAAGATTTGGTGGGTTATAGGATATAAATTAACAGACTACTGCATCAGTCAAAGCCAAGGTGATATAAAGACTGGTGCTATGATGAGAAAATCTCATAACTTGAGGATATATAAATCCTGAAATCCACTGTGGGCTAGTGAAATGCCATCTATTACCTAGATTTTTATCTGTCTCTAGAAATGGTTTGGGATAAAATTAATGAGTAAGATAACTTCCAGGCATAAAAGACAGTGCAGATTTGGGTGAGACCATTCTAAGTAACTTTTACGAGAACTTTCTACCATGAAATTCTACAGTTCTATGGACATAATCTTAGGGAACCGTGTTTAGATTGATTGGTTATTTTTTATTTAAGATGTTCATTCCACAAAATAATAGCCTCTGTTAGCCTGGAAATTATAAACTCAGAGAAAATACCACAAATGAAAAAGGAAAATAATTTATTATGGTCTAGGAAGGTAGTTGAGGCGATAGAGAATGTGTTTCTTCTTTCTATCTGTGCAGTGTTGAGAACTTTACTAAATAAAAAGCTTAACTTTTAATATTTAAGAGAAATAGAAAACGTCCTTTATACATCATTGAAGCCATATTGGGAATCTTTGAACAGTCATTTACGTGAATGTACCAACTCCATTTAAGGAATTTGTTTCAAATTTGCATACTAATATCACAGGAATATTTGGAAGCAGAATCGTGTATTAAAGGATATTTCTGGGAGTTCCCATTGTGGCTGACTGATATCCCTGAGGATACATACAGGTTTGATCTCTTGCCTCCCTCAGTGGATTAAAAATCCAGCATAGTTACAAGCTGTGGCATAGGTCGCAGATGTGGCTCTGATCTGGTGTTGCTGTGGCTATGGTGAGACGCTCCAATTCAACCCCGGGCCTGGGAACTTCCATATGTCACAGATGTGGCTGTTAAAAAAAAAAAAGAGAAGAAGAAAAGAAAAGACTATTTTTGGCTTACTCTTACAGTTTACTTTTGACTGCCTTTTGGATACTTCAGATTTTAATTGTTTTAAGTCTTAATGATTCTCGAGTTTTCTCGTTGTAATTTGATGATTTTATAGTGACAGGCTTTAGGTAAAGATTTCTTGGTTAAAAAACAAGCGAACAGGAGTTCCTGCTGTGGCACAGTGGGTGAAGGATTTGGCATTTCTGCAGCAGCTGTGGCATAGGTCTCCAGCTTTGGCTCAGATTCAGTCCCTGGCCCAGGAACGTCTATATGCCGTGGATATGGCCATAAAATAATTAATCAATTAATTTTTTAAAAAAGTCAAACACCCAAGTACCTAACAAGAATCAACCATATCAAAGGAAGTAACTACAGAGTTTCCCAATACATGTTTGAGGACATCTAATGTTTTTCTTACTCATTTTGTATTTCACCTAATACCACACAGAATCACTAAGAGGACAGCTAGTATAGGTTCGCTTCTCATGGAGACAAACTTTCTGGGAGCTAATTCTTTTTAATTTGCAGAGAACCTACATTTTCCCCCTGCAGAGCTCTAAAAACATCTTTAACAGCAGTCTTAAGTGAATTCTAGCATGACTGAAAAGTTTACCGTAATGAAAATAAAAATTCACTCAATTTTGGTCATTATCCTTGGTTTGCATTTTACTGAAATGTGAATTTATCAAGCAGAGATTGCTTCTAAATTCTCTGTCCACAAAAGCCTTGAGATGACTTCTCAGAAAGTTAAAAAAAAAGTCTCTACATGACGAAAAACTCTTTCCAAAGGTCCTTTTCTTTGAAGATGGTAGCATTCCTCTTGGGAATTGTAGAAATGGTGTTATTTTTAAATCCTTTTAAATGCTGCAGCATAATACGTGAACTATGGCAATTTATAAATAACTTGTAGCTTGCTTCCCACTCAGCATTCAATAAGCTTTTATGGGGGCCTACTGTGTAGCTGGCATTGTAGGGAATATATAAAACAGAACACAGAGTCTTAAGAGCTAAGTAGCTTGATGAGAAGTAGGAAGGGGGAGAGAGAGAGAGAGACTCAACATACATCCAACACTGTCTTTATTATCTACAATCAACTTCTCACAAATTCACCCAGGCTTAAGGATTTAATTATCATATACAAGTAAACAACATTTAAATTTCTTTCTTCAGCCCAGATCTGTCATCTGAACTGCAGACTTAGAGTTCTTCTAACCACTCAGCATTTCCTCTTAGACATCTCATGGGCACCTCAAACATAACATGGTCAAAACTGAGTTCCTGACTTCACCACCGCCCCCAACATACTCTGCGCACTGCCTCCCCTGTCATAGTGTATGGCAACTGCAGTCTTCAAGTCACTTAGCTAAAAACCTTTGAGGTGTCCATGAATTATTTTTCCTCTGTTATACCTCATACACTGTGCATCAACAATTTTTTCTGTCTACAAACCTAAAATATATCCTAAATATGATCACTCCTTTCTACTCCGCCACTACCCACTGGTGCAAGCCACTATTTAATCTCTTTAGGTCTGTGTCCATAGTCTCTTAACTATCCACCAGGCTACAGCTTATTGCTCCTGTAATCCATTTTCAATAGAGTAGTCAAAGTGATTTTTTTTATTTTTATTTTTTTGTTTTTAGGGCCACGCCTGCAGCATATGGAGGTTCCCAGGCTAGGGGTCAAATCGGAGCTGTAGCCACCAGCTTACACCACAGCCACAGCAACATGGGATCCAAGCTGCATCTGTGAGCTATACCACAGCTCATGGCAATGCTGGATCCTTAACCCACTGAGCAAGGCCAGGGATGGAACCTGCGTCCTCATGGATCCTAGTCAGATTCGTTTCCTCTGAGCCACGAAGGGAACTCCAGAGTGATTATTTTTAAATGTCAGTCAGATCATACCATACTCTTCCTAAAACCTTCCAGTGGTTTTCCACCTTATTCAGTGTAAGAATATTCAAATTCTTATAAATGCCTGTAAGGCCTCCCTTGCTCGTACGTGCACCATCATGTCTGTTCATCTCTTCCTCTTAACCACTTCGCTGGTATGAATATTACTTAGAGGAAAATCAAAAGTCAGAAAATAAAAAGAATTAAAAAGCACACACATGCCAAAAGAAGAAGAAATGGAATACGAATAATTACTGGATAAGAAGTTGGGAGGAAGAGATTGTAAAGAAACCATAAAAGCAAAGAGTTTATCAGATGTAGCAAGTACCGTATGGTGGGCATGGCCAGCTCGACAGTTTGTTCACCCATAACCTGGAGCAAGGTTTTACTTTCTCTGAACTTCAGATCTGTCCTCGGTACAAGGAGGGCAGTGATCTCCTTGTACAGAGTTGTATTGCTACCAAGTGGGGGGGTTCACATCACCTACATGAGCTGAAAACATTAAAATCTAGATTGCTAAAGTCAGAGGACCTGGCTGATAGCTTGATACTGAAAAAAACTATAAAGTTAACGACTTCTTCATAATGACAGAGATTCCTTCAGCAGTATACAACCCTGAAATTATCCCTTTCCTTTCTAAATGTAGGGTTCTTTAAAAGCACCTATTTCTCTTATCACGTAGCAAAGAGCCACTCAACTCAACTGTTTTGGAAATCTTCTCTGGGCAAAGCAGTGTGAAAATATTTTAGGGGATGGAAGACTATGAAACTAAAGCCCCTGCCTCAAGAAGTGTATAATTGAGAAGATATTTATGGGATAAATACAATATGAGAGGTACAGAAATATAGGAAAAGGAGGCATAAAGCTCCAGGGGGGAAATGTCATGCACTCAGGTAAAAAATACAAATATGTATTTGTATGTATATGTGTGTATACACACACATACACTCACACACACACAGAGAGAGAGAGAGACACTAGTGATAACTAAAGTATTTCCAAGGGGACTTTAAAATTCTATCACTATGTAATGTAATGTTTATGGCAGGGGGTCAGATGAAGAGAGATAGCTAGAAGGGATGTGTGTGGTTTCTGGGAAGAAGCTTAGAAATAAGACTAATAATGACAACATAAAAACTAAGCTGATCATACTGTTTTGTTACTATGGTGGTGTCAGAGTCAAAACATCTCTTGAAATAATGAAAAATATTAATTTCTAGAAATAGTATGGCAAGCTCCAAGAAACACCTTTTAATTGAGTATAATCTAAATTTTTCTATTAAGTTCTATTGCTTATATTAGGCAAGAAAAAGGAAACATTCTAAAAATTTTTCAAGGGAAAATGATTAAATTTATCAGAGTGCCATCATAGTTATAAACACTTAGTACCTACCATCTGCTTTTTATGCACTGAAATATCAAAGGTGACAAAAATAGTTGTTGCTTTAAATTCTTTTCAACCTTTAGAAAGATTGAATAGCTCTGTGAGTGCCTATATATGTG
The DNA here is from genome assembly GCA_004024745.2 of Catagonus wagneri. Taxonomy (NCBI): domain Eukaryota; kingdom Metazoa; phylum Chordata; class Mammalia; order Artiodactyla; family Tayassuidae; genus Catagonus; species Catagonus wagneri. The sequence goes on along the minus strand of PVHT020000886.1, from coordinate 1,970,018 downwards.
TATTACTCAAAGATATATTATGTTGAGTTTGATCAAATATTGAAAAAAATATATAGAAATATGTACATGAACATGTAGAAAAGAATCTAAAAGGATGTGTATCAATCTTAAAACAATGTTTATCTGTGGAGAAATGTGGAAAAGACTGATAATTGTCCCTAAATATCTGTTACTTCCTTTCTTGGTAACATAGCTCCTAAATTAGAGGCAAAAACAGACTGTCCACAATATATATTTCTTGGCCTCTCTGTGGTCATGTGACCAATTCTCTAACCAATGAGAATGAAAATAGAAGTGTCATGAGAAGCTTCTTGAAAATGTACTTGAGGGAAGATTTTTGTTCTTATTCTGATCCTCCTCATTCCTCATCACTGGAATGCCAGTAGAATGACTGTAGCTTAAAGGGCCATCTTAAACTATGAGTTGGAACTTTGTAATGAGGAGAGTGGAACAGCAAGAGGTTATGACTCTCTTTATTAGCCTATTATTCTCAGCCATGGAACTTCTGCTATATCGACATTTAGGCCAATGGTGTTTTGAGCACTTCTTTCACTTTAAGAAAAGAATAGGCCAGTTTTATATAATCTGATGCTTTATAAACAAAAATGTATTCGTATATTGCTTTTACAGTTTAACATTGAAATGCATGTATTTTTCATCTTAGTGTTGCTTTTCTATGTTTTATAGATGACAAACTCACTAACCAGTGTTGCAATATTAAAGTTTTACTGTTATGTTTTGTTTTTACACATGGCCTTATCTTCCATGTTGAGCTTAATGGGCTCATAATGATTTAACTTACCTGACAAATTTACACTGGAAATTCAAGTTAGAAAATTTCTTTTCTCACATGTTTAACAGCTGAAACTTGGAAAATGTCTAACTTACAAATAAGTACCTGACAACAATATTCATTGACTTCTCATATTTGAAACCTGTCAAAAATATTTTATTTCTTATGTTTCTACTAAGCTTAGAAGATGTTTTTAAAATTATTCTATTATTGAAATCTCAGAAATTTTTGAGACTTCTATCCACTTAAGATTTTGAAGCAATCATAAGTATCTACCTTCTTTTTAGATCTCAAATAACATAACAATGTAATAATAGAATAAATTTTAATATATTATTCTAAATTAAAGAAAGGTGACTTCCATGAACAAGAAGTTGTCAGATTTCAGGAAAGCATACTCCTAAAAATTATAGCTTGAGTAGATTACCCCAGAAAAAATTCCATTAGTTGCCACAGTTGATGTAAGTATTAAATTCCAACAGAGATAACACTGGAGTTCCAGCCAAGATTCCAAGTCTACGTGTGAGAAGAGAGGACAGGGAAGGCTAAAGTGACTTTATAAGAAAGAAGCGAAGGAAGCAGAGAACATACAGGAAGCCAAGTCATTTAATACCAGGTGTTAAGGTGCAGGACACAGATCTGGAACTTGGTAATCCACAATGTTGGCTAAGCGGAAAGCACTTAAAGGTCAGTGTGCCAAGATAGTACCCACAGGAAAGCATTACTTCCGGAGCAGCAGGAGAAAACATAGAAGATGCATGCTCCTTAGAGACAGTGGTGATGAAGGTAAAGAGTGCACTAAAGGATGAAATTTAAGAATTCTATTCTATTACTAAGCAGGAATAACACATACCAACCACCGCCACAGACATCTTCCGTTTAAGAAGGCACATGTCCCTGCACTGACAGAACAAGTACTATTTTAAGAACCTTGTCTACAAATTATCCAGGAATAGAAAAATAAATGGACAGATTCCATTCAAGGCTACTCTAAGAAAAAAAATAAAATATGGCTCTCTCTCTCGCTTGCTCTTTCTCGCTCTCTCTCTCTCTTTATATATATATATATATATATATATATATATATATATATATATATTCATTTTAGAGCCGCACCTTAAGCATGTGGAAGTCCCAGGCTAGGGGCTGAATCAGCTGCAGCTTCCAGCCTATGCCAAAGCCACAGCAACACAGGATCCAAGGCGTGTCTGCAACCTACAGCATAGCTCCTGACAACGCTGGATCCTTAACCCACTGAGTGAGGCCAAGGATCGACCTTCATCCTCATAGATTTTGGTCAGGTTCATTACCACTAAGCAACAACGGGAACTCCCATAGCAATATATTTTAAAAGTCAGTCAACATTCTTCTTGCATAGATAGCCATGGAGCAAAGTAAAATTGTAAGATGATACTCCAAACTGAATTAAATGTCTCAAATTAGCATTTGAAATTTTTAGAAGGAATATATAACAGAATCAGAAATTCAAAAGTAATCCCTGAAATAGCCAAATGACAAAGAGATGTAACAGCCTCAGGCTCTATATTGAAAAACAGAGGACAAAAATTATAAGACATAAAATACAAATTGCTGAAAAGGAGAGGAGATTAAATTACATTGAAGAACAAGGAAAATATTAAAATGAAATAAAGAAATTAAAAGGTTCAGAGTGAAAGAATCGAAGTGGAAAATAGGCCAAAATTATGTACATACATACATATTTGAAGTCTCTGAAGCAGAAAAGCAACACAATGCTACAATTAATATTTAAATCTACAATTTGAAGAAACTTTCTGAAAATAAAACAAACATAGTTACTGTTCTTAGAAAAACAGATCCAGGAAAATAAACTCTGAGCTATATTTTAATAAAATTATTAGACTTAAAAGACAAAGAAAAAATCCTCAAGCTATCAAATTCCTTTTAATGGTAAAAAGTTAAATCACTTTCAGACTTCTCAAGAGCAAAAACAGGCTAGCACCAGAGAAGCACTGTCAATATCTTAAAAAGAAAATAGTTTAAGCCATATTCTGTATCCATTTAAGATCTCTTTCATGGCTATGGAGAAAACAGTTTTAAACAAACAAGTACTAAGAGAAAATTGGACACTTGAAACCTACCGAAACTATTAGAGTATGAGCTTCATTTAGCCAAGAAATAATAGGAGAAACTTGGCAAAAAGACTAATAGTGATCATTAAGTATATTTAGCTGTGGAACTGATGCTAAAACAAGGTTAGAAAGATAGGTTAAATGATAATATGAAATCATCATATGGTATAATAACTAAAGAATGATTTTTTTAAACACTGGGAGAAACACTGATTTTTTTAAACACTGGGAGAAAACTAAACACTGATTTTTAGAGTAATAACTTAAGTCTTGGTGTTTAGCAAATATCAACAAAAGAGACAAATCATTAGTAATCCAGTTAAATAAAAAGTGGAAAACTGCGTTCAATGTACACAACTACACAAAATGTTATCAAGGAATTAGCCCACAAGAAAGGACTAGGCCTAGAGTGTTTTATAGGTGAACTCAACCAGTCTTTTAGAGAATAGATAGTTTCAGTGCTATTTCAGACTTAAGAAGACTAATACACACATCAACTAAATGCAAGACATGACCCCAGACTAAATTATTAGGACAGAACAATATTGGAACCAGTGACAGAGTTGTAATATGGACTGCAGATTAAAGGATGGTATCACTGTTAAATTTCCTGAATTTAATAACAGCGCTTTGGTTCTGCCTACAGAGTAGCATTGCTATTTTAAATAACATATGTATTTGCATTCTGAAAGAGGAGAAAGTTAGGCCTGAATGAATAGAATAGAATAAATAGAAAAGTAAAATATTCTTAGAGCCAAAGACTCTGTTAAAATATGATTTCTGACTAAATTGTTATCTTTGAGTCCACTCGGAATCCCACAGTGATTTATGAATTTGTGTGAATGATTTAAAATGCACTTGAAGATATATTTACATAGTTTTAACTTAAAAAATTCTGAAGGTGAAAAAAGGAGAAGGCAAGAAATTCTTTAACTATAGATATTGAAATAAAGGTAAACTAATTTAAATTGTATGAAATTAGACCAATAGGAAACTCAGGATGTGTGTGTGCGTGCGTGCGTGCGTGCGTTTGAGAGAGAAAGAGAGCGATTGTATGAATTAAGCATATGCTGAAAGAGTAATTTCAAATAAGGAGAGAAAGTATACATTCCTCTAGAACAATACTGAGGTAGTGGACTAATTGTTTGGAGAGGGGAAGTAATTAAGTTCACATCACATTGACTCTAGAGACAAACTGCCAAGGTTGGAATCCTGGGTCTTAGCTAGATGGTCTTAGACAAGCTACTGTATCTGTGTCTGAGTCTTCTTATCTATAAAATAAAAACAATAATAGTATTTACCTCACAGTGTTTGTAAAGGTTAATTGAATTAAACTTTGAAAATCATTTTGCTCATAGTAAGCACTATATAAATGTTAAATAGTAGTGGCTGCAGTCATAGTAGTAACAAAATATCCTTTGTACTTGTATTAATTGGATTGTTAGTTGTTTTATGGTGTGCTAAGCTATAATCAGATTAATACCATTCTTAGTATTACTCAGACATAAAAAAGAATGAAATTTTGCCGTTTGCTGCAACATGGATGGACTTAGGAAATGTGATGCTTAGTGAAGTAAGTCAGAGAAAAACAAATACTGTATGATAGCATTTCTATGTAGAATGTAAAAAACAAAGTGAATGGATATATAGCAAATCAGAAACGAACTCAGGTATAGAAAATAAGCCAGTGATTACCAATGGGGAGAGGGAAGGACAAGACAAGATTTAGGATTAAGAGATACAAAGAACTATGTATAAAATAGATAAGCAACAAGGATATATTGTACATCACAGTGAATTATAGCCATTATTTTTAAATAACTTTTAATGGAGTATAATCTCTAAGAAGAATTATTTTGCTGTATACTTGAAACTAATATAATAATTCAACTGTACTTGCACTAAAAAATCAAGACCATTCTTTGAATGAGCTGGCACATATTCTGCATAGAAGTGTGAAAGTAAATATATAAAAACATCAAAATAGTTACATCTTATTGCAACTTATTGTAGTAGTCATCTTATTGGGATTTAAATGTTTTATTTATAATTTTTTGTTCTTTAAAATTTTTCTAGAATTTTTAAGTATGATCCTAACTTCAGAATGAAAGTTACTTTGACAATAATTTCATTGGTTCTATCTGGAGTTTTATTTATTTCTAGTGATATATTTAAAAAGTAATGGATATTATGCTATGTATATATAGTTGAAACTGAAATATTAATCTATAACAGTGACATATTAAAACATAGCTATGTTTCTTTCAAAGAAATATGTAAAATATTGACATTGAGAAAATTAATAATCTGTGATTAATTTGACAATTTGATTATTTTTCTTTCTCTAGTGCTTATGTTTTTTATTCTCCTATGGACGGTAATAACTTACACATTATATTTACTTAGAAAGGGCTGTTGAAACTTTAAAGTTTTTAGACTTAATAGTCTTTAGCAGAAAAATCTTTATCTCCCCATATTAGCAAACAGAGAATGATCATAATATAACAATAAATAATTTTTAGAATTAGAATTTCTAAGGAAAGGCTCTTACATTATCAATTTCAGTTCATGCATCACACAGATGAGTAATCTAAAATGATCAATGTTTGCCTATTTGGCCAAAGTCTTGTTACAGATCAGTAACTGAAGACATATGACTTGAATACATTCTTGCTTTCTTCTTCCCTCCTACCTTTCCTTCCTTCCATCCTTCTTCCCTCTTTCCCCAACCCTTCCTTTCTTCCTCTTTAGCATTTCTTCAATACTTATTTTCTACCAAGCAAACCTGAAATTTTTACATGAAAACATTATTTCAAGACCAAAGAATATAAAACAATATTTAAGAAAACTGTCAAGAAAATTTAAGAATCTCTAAGACGTACATTCTTGTGAAGAGCAGGAGAAAAAAAAAGTATGGTTTAAAGTTGAATAAGCAGAGAGATCTAGTGCTTGTTAAATGTGTGCTAAAGCTTTTCCATAACTGTTTTCCTTCCACTTTGTGCAAAAAAATCTTTTAAGGTAGAAGTGATAATGGGAAAATACTACAAGAAATTGAAGCTTATAGTAGGCCTTTTTTTTTCTTTTTAGGGCCACACTTGCAGCATAAGGAAGTTCCCAGGCTAGGGGTCAAGTTGGAGCTGCAGCTGCCGGCCACAGCCACAGAAACACCAAATCCAACCTGCGTCTGCAGCCTACACCACAGCTCATGGCAATGCCATCCTTAACCCACTGAGTGAGGCCAGGGATCAAGCTCATTTCTTCATGGATACTAGTTGGGTTTGTTACTGCTGAGCCACAATGGGAACTCTGATAGCACTTTTAATGAGTTCAAATTTTCAAGTCCAAATGAATGTTATCCTAGGGGAATAAATGCACATCCTGAGGTGATATTGAGTTACTGTATATAGTATGTACAAAACATGAAAAAGAGGGTTGTTATGTAGATGGAGATTGGCATATTCAAAATTACAAAAGAAAATTTATTCTGTCGAGCGAGTGAGTTTGATTTCATTCTCTGATAAAATTATGGAATAAATTATTAATCACATGTGTTGTAGGTATTTAAAAAAGTAAACAGTTCATTTTTTGATGGCATTAGCTATTCATAAGAATATGAATATCTGATTACTCACATATTTTGAGTTCAATAAGGCCTTTTGCAAAGTGCTTTTAATATATAGAGAAACTTGGCTGGATGACAGTATAGTAAAAATTCTTGTAGGTGATTTAAAAACCATATGTAGAGTGTTAACTAATGAGCTATTGTCAAAGTGGGATACTTTGAACTTGCCCATTCACTCTTAATCAATATTTTACTAGTAATGTGGATGAAGAATTAAAAGCCTGTGCAAACTTCAAAATGATGCAAAGCTAGCAGAAAAAGTTGATAGACTGGTTGATAGTAAAAATTCAAAATATTTCAGATAGATGTGACTTCAAAGAATGAAGCTGATGAAAAACAAATATAAAATCCAGTATTTTGACTCAAAACCAACTGCTTAGACCTTGTGAGGACTTCCAGATTGATAATGTTTTATTTTAAGATATTTTAGAAATGTATCTGATCCTCAATTTAGTATATGTCAGTGTTATAATTCACCTGGTAAAAATGATTCAGGCTCCTATTTCACTTAAAAAAAAACAACAACTATATTCTCCATATCATTGAAGAAGCACTGATGAATTAGACTATATTCACAGAAGAATCACCTGTATTTTGAGAGATATAGAAATCATATCTTGAGAAGAGTGATTGACAGCAAATTTTTTTTTTAAATTTTGAAATAACATTTCCAAGTAAGGAATAAGACGGTGTTCTTCAAGTATGTGAAAGATTGTCATAGAGCAGATATACTTAGATTTATAGTGTGATATATTGGTAACAAAACTAACACGCTTGATAGGGGATATAGGGAAGCATATATCAATTCATACTAACATCAGGGTTTTATATTAATTAGAATATTTCAAATGTAAATTGTTCATCCTGGCAATCAGATCTGTTATTATATTAAGTAAAATCTGTGGAACATGCAACATGGCGCTAGGTATATAGTATATATGAAATATATGTATAACTATTAGCATTATTAACATAATGTTGTGTTATGTTCAAGCATAAATTAGGTGATTATTTGTTATGTATAATCATCTTTTTCAAGGTCAGTAAACATTAGAAGAGGACTGATTTGAATTGAATACCTGTAGTATGATCTTGGACATGTAAAGTTAGGTGTTTCCGAGATGTCTGATAGAAATATCAATTATGGAATTGCACAAATCAGTCTAGGTTGCAGACCTCAGCTCTCTCTATAGAAATATAAATTTGTAAATTTGTAAATCGTGTGTAGATGGGGGTCAGTGGAGGTAATGGATATGAGTGGGATTGCCTAGGCAGAGGATTTAGGCTCAAGTCCAGAGGATTGCCAATATGATCCTGGAAAGGAACAAAGAAAGAGACTGATACCGTGACATGAAATCCAAGGAAAAGAATGCTTATGGTGGAGGGAACAATCATCACTGTCACGTATTATCAAGAAGCTTAAACAGATGAGCACTAAATTATATCCACCTTGATTCTCTAGTGTGATTCAATAAGAAGTATTGTGTCCATTGTGTAGTAGACTATTCAATAATATGGATACAAAAGAGTCTTCCCAGAGAGACTGGGAGGTGTGGAAATAGAGACAAATCTTTAGGGAAAACTGACTGTGAAAAGGTGAGAGAGAAAGGGTAGTAACCTCTAGTCAGGGGTCAGAGAGAGTAGAAGAAAAGGCTTTTCTCTGTTTGTTTTTATTTTAATGAGAAAGAGTTAAGGAATCTTTTCATAGGTATCTTTAGTTGATAGGATGATGTTGAATACTTAAGGGAGTTTAAGCACCTGAAATGGAGGGAATTGGCTGAGAAGTTTACTGATGTTGGCATTAAATGGGAGGACAACTACTCTACTGCAAATAGAAGTTAAATAGACTGCTTGTGGGATATAGGTTGAGCCGTAGAAATAAGTGTGAATTTTAACTTATCTTTTGTGTTCTCTATGAAAATAGCAATGGATACCATCTTATGAGAATTAAGGGGAGTGAGAAAATGGAATGTTTTATGAAGCTTAAGATATGAAAAATGAGTTGACATACATATACATACATACAGAGACAAATAATAGAAAGAGTGAGGAAGAAAGGGAGGAAGTGAGGGAGGGAGAAGGAAGGGAGGGAAGGAAGGAGGGAGGTAGGGAAGGAAGGAAGAGAAATGAGGGAGGGAGAAAGGAGCGAAGAAAGGAAGGAAGGAGGAAGGAAGTTAGGAATGATTGATTATTTCTGGTTACTTAGATATTTTCAAGAAGTTTTAAGACCATGTTTCTGAATCTGCGGTTCTTGCTTTGTTTTTTTTTCTTTTTTTGCTTCAGTACAAGTTTTCTAATATAAATAAGGACTATCACACATTCATATTGTTGCTGGAATTCGGTCTCTGTCTGCCAGTACCAAATTGAAACACAAAGACCGTTTTGGGTAAAGGAGAAAAAAAAAATAGCTTTATTACTTTGCCAGGCAAAGGGGGGTCACAGCAGACTAATGCCTTAAAGACTGTGCCCCTCTCCCAAAGGATTGCGGGAAGTTTTTTAGTTAAAAAGAGAAAAGCAGGTTATCAGATAGGAACCAGGATTGTGACAAACATGCATTCTTCTTTCTTTGGAGGAATCTTAGTCATCAAAGCTGGAGTCAGGAGATGTTCATGATGGTGGTCTTGTGGGTTATTGCCTAGAATAACAGTACTTGTGAAGAGGGCTTATTGATCAGAGATTAGAACAAACTAGGAAAATTCCTGAAAAACATCATGTGCTAATAATCTTTAACCCACAGGCAATTATGCTCAGGGTGCCTATTCTTTCGCTTAGGGGTGACTGTGTTTAAGGTGCAGTTAAGTCAGAGAGAAGGACAAGGAAGAATTCTAAATTGTTCAGTTTTAAACAGTGGACTCTAAGCTACTCGATTCATTTCCAAAAGAAACATAAGGAATATAATTTTTCTCTTAGGTGTATAAGATGTTTGTGTCATTATTATTTGTCTTCCTTGAGAGGGAACCAGGATCCTGCCTCAAGGCTGTGCTGTTGTTGCTTCACCGTTCCTCCCTTCCCGATCAGCAGCTCTCTGAACCTGTCCCTAGAAACTCAGGGAAGCTCATGGTGGCTGAAAGAGGCCCATTTCTTAAGAACAGGAATGAGAAACACAGGAAGTCTTTTGCACCTAGGAGCTCCGCAGGTCCATGTCCAGTTTCAGTATCAAGCAAAATAGTCTGCTGTATTATTGATTCTTAAGGATAGAGTGAGGCACTTCCTTAGGAAGGTATATAAAAATCTCAGAGATAGGAAAATATGTGTATGTGGGTATGTGTTATGTGTATGTGTAAATGAATTTGTACAGTTTGATAAAGCCCATTTTATGATTCCAATATGTCTCCACAGAGAGACTGGGAATTTCTTCTTGAGAACAGAATAGCCAAGTGTTGAAAGTAGACCAAAAGTTAGAAATTTCTCCATAGAATTAGGACAATCAATTATTATATTTAATAAATATTTTATATAGCACAGGGAACTCTACCCAATATTCTGTGATAATCTATATGGAAAAAGAATTTGTAAAAGAATGGATGTGTGTATATGTATAACTGAATCAATTTGTTGTACAACAGAAATTGTCACAACATTGTAAATCAATTACAAGTTCAATAAAACTTTAAAAAATTAAAAAAAATAAATATTGTAGCACATACAAAATAAGTTCCTTTTTCCCAAAAGAAAAAAATACAAACACAATATCCCCTAGAATTTTTATTACATTATAGAAATTCACTGTGATACATACTGTAAATATTATTAAATTTGGTATAGTGACTATTCCAATTCATAATCATTTAAATGTAAGACATTTAATTATTTATTAGAAAAATATTTATGAACATATACAAATATTCAGTCAACATGTCAGAAAATTCCTACTTAAGTGATTTTAGTTGTCATAAAATGCTTTGGGTCACTACTATGTCAATTTATAAATACTGATCCATTGTACTTTAATATCCTGAAAAAGAAAATGCACTTTCTGAAAGTCTAATTGAATTTTGAGGAGTTATTATTCACCAGTAATATTGAGATAAATGAGTCAGCTAACAATAGTCATACTAAGCATAGTTATGTTCATTTCACAAATAAATAAGTTGAAGCTCAAAATGATAGGACTAGAGAGCTAAAGATACAGATTGTATTTTCATCCTGAAAAGAGCCAATTCCTAGTAACTGATCTCTGCAAAGTAAATATATGAACATGAAAGCAATAATTATTTCTATGAATATTCATTTCCATATAGAGTTGCTAAGCTTAATACCTCTGAGTTGATAATCCTAAACTCATAGGCCTTATGCTAATATAGCCTTGTTGCAATGTAAATAGTACAATTGAGAAAAGCAAAATTTCAGGCCCTTCTGAGGTAAAAAATGCCCTAAAATCAGTTATCCTAATTGCCTACAATCTGAGTCATTTGGAAAATGAATGATTTCTTACAATATGGTAAAGTGGTTATGAGCACAGGCTTTGGAGTAAGAAAAACATTGCTTTAATATCTGGCTTCTAAATTTCTTAACTGTGAGAACTGAATGAATTAAACTCTTGAAGTTTTAGTTTCTTTATCTATGAAATGTAGTGGGAAAAAAATAATTCTTAACTCATTATAAGGAGTAAGTGAGAAAAGTTCCTTAAAAACACTAAGCCTAGCAACAAATAAATATGGATGAGTTGATACACACACACACACACACACACACGCATGCACACACACAAAATGCTTAACTTTAGCTAGACTATTTTCGAGGCCATTATTACTTCAGAGACTAGATATCTGACCTGGTTTAGCATTCCACCAGGCATGTTACCTTTCATATCTTTTTTCTTCCAAAAGCAATAAAACCAGTTTCTATATTCTTTCATAGGACAATTTAGAAAGAGAAAATAATAATGAAAATGTTCAAGAAAAATAATAATGAAAATGTTCAACAATTTATTATTGTTTTTGTTTGTCTGGAAGGAGCTTCCTATAGCTTTAGTCACAGCCACAAATCATTATTTCAAACAAGATGCGTCATTCAAATTTAAATATGTTTTCCGGAGTTCCCATTGTGGCTCAGTGGAAGGAATCCAAATAGTACTCATGAGAACATGAGTTTGATCCCTGGCTTTGCTGAATGGGTTAAGGATCTGGCATTGCCATGAGCTGTGGTGTAGGTTGCAGATGCAGCCTGAATCCTGCATTGCTTTGCCTGTGGTGTAGGACGGCAGCTGTATCTCCAATTAGACCCCTAGCCTGGGAATTTCCATATGCCGCGGCACAGCCCTAAAAAGACATAAATAAATAAATTAATTTATTTATTTTCATATAGAATTTAAATGTAAAGTAACTTGCTCTGTATTCTCACTGCAGTTCTGCTCTGTGCTTTATATATATAAAATAGCCTTTGCTGGGGTTTTGATTGCTAACACTGAGAATCTAAGGAGACACACTGAGAAGAATGGTTATTACTTCAAGAAGAATTACTTGTTTCCCTAACCTTTAATTGTTCATTAAAATGTTTCTGAGGTTTAAAAAATAAAAGTATGATAGATACCCTTAGCATATGATGTAACCTAGTGCTATGAAAGTTCTGATAAATTCTTAATGTATTTAGAGCCCAATAATATAAATTTTGATGCAGAGAAATATAAAAAAAGGGTAAAATGTCATGTTGAGCTTTTAAAATAACTAATCCAATAATTTATAAGAGCGTATTGAATATCTTGAAAACATTTTCTCAAAAGTAATTCCTTAGAATAAATTTTACCTTTGCAACTGTGTTAGTGATGGCTTTGATAAAATGACCCAAGGAAAAAAGACAATTTTCTTCGGATATTATCTGTCTGAAATATTCTTCACTGATTTCACATGCGCTGATAATATGAACAAGGTAATTAGTCTAACTCTGATGGGCCAAGTTTCGCAGAGGGAATGCAAAATTCACATGTAGCTCTTCTCTAAAAAAGTCTCTGCAGTGTTTTTCAGTTTGTATAAAAAGGCTTAAGATGTTGCCTGAGATATCATTTTTTTTCCTCAAGGCAAGCTAAAGTGCCACAAATCGAGTTGTTTTCCAATATGTTAATGTATTTCTTTCCCTTTTAATTTCTCAGAGAGCCGACATAGGAATTTCTGCTTTAACCATTACCCCAGACCGTGAGAATGTGGTGGACTTTACAACACGTTACATGGACTACTCAGTGGGAGTCCTACTTCGAAGGGCTGAAAAGACGGTGGATATGTTTGCCTGTCTTGCACCATTTGATCTCTCTCTATGGGCATGCATTGCTGGCACGGTCCTTCTAGTGGGTCTTCTGGTCTACCTCCTGAATTGGCTTAATCCTCCACGCTTACAAATGGGGTCAATGACGTCTACTACTCTCTACAATTCCATGTGGTTCGTGTATGGATCCTTTGTACAGCAAGGTAAGGAGAAAAATGTGTTTTATTGCTTCATATGCCATGAATTTAGTTAAGAAGATTTTGTATCTTGACATTAATAAGTGTTCTAAAAGGTCTTCACAGCAATGCTCAGAAAAGAATATTTCCCAGTCTTTCCTAGTGGATCTCAAACAGATTTCCAGCAAAAAAAAAAAAAAAAAGGTTTAGTTTCTTTTGATGTTAAGTTCAATTGTACCAACAAAGCCAGAAAGGAATGTCAGAGGTAAGGTTCACAAGAAATTCAAAATGAGATTTTTCCTTCCTAAGTGCTAACATTCTGAAAAGTAGCATTACTGGAATGAAAATACTTACCACCAAAGCAGATTCCGTTTACTTATTTACATATGTAGGACATGTTGAAAAGTGCTTTTTGTTGAGACATTATTTCATGTGTTAGAAATATTCATTGGCAGTGAAAAGCCTTTAAGATTCTAATACGAAATCTTATCTTTCACTTTAATGTATAATCTTTACCAATGATTTAACTTATAATTTCATTATATTCTAAAGACTGTCTTTGTTATTCAATATTCAGTCTGCCTTACTCTTTAAACTTGTTTAGTTAATTCTTTGACTCTGTTTCAGATTGGAATAATAATTAATGAACCCCTTATTTGAGGCTACTGCCATCACAGAGAATGAAATAAAACATATGTAAGCGATTTATAGTTTCTTGCAAACTTATCACATATGTTGAGGAGGTGAAATACGCATGCCACAATGGAAACGTGGTACTTTTGCCTTCATATTTACAGCTCTCAATAACATCATACTTTTTGTTCACACTTGGTATTGAATCTTCCATTACATTTCATTCTTTCTAGTCTCATTTGACTAATAATAAGGTTTATCTATACTTTTCATCTCTACTTTCTCACTTAAAATGTACCCCTTAAACCTCCATAAGCATGCTTTTTCCCCCTCTACCTTTCTGTATCAAGGGCTCTGACAAAGGTTATATTTTCATCACAGATATTTTTGGGTCCACTCATTAGCCACTAATCTAGTAAGTATTTAATCCACAGTATTTATTTAATAGTTTTTTCTAAGTACTGGTTATACAATTTATACTATAAAAATATTCTGATTATAGTGTGGAGAAAATTGAAAAAGAATACTATGGTAAAGGAGACATATTATCAGAATATTATAATAACTAAGTAAAGATTTTATTTGGCTCATACAAAGGTCAGATGGCACTAGAATCAAGAGAAGGTTATTGATGAATTAGAATCAATAGAATTTAATAAATTATATAGTAGTTGGGGATCTGTACTAAAAAAGAAAAAGGAGGTTTTATCTCAGGTCTCTGGATTGGGAAATTACATGTATTCAATGTTGATGTCATTTTTTGAAGAAAAAAAGAAAGAGGGGTAACTGTGATGCAGAAGTGATACATCCATTTTGGTGTATTTGAGTTTGAGGTATCTGTGAAATATCCAAGGGTATATTTCTGATGCTTGCTATAGTGGTTTGATACACTTATCAGAAGCACAGAAGAGATACCTTGGCTAAACATATATTTAGGAAATATTGGTGTGTAGGAGGTAATTAAAGCCATAGGAGTGAATAAGATCATGCATAGTAGTTATTCTCAACTGCATATTCCTGACTGAGGGCCACGAATGGCCCAGGACAGAGCCTTAAGGAAAGGAATGGGTGGAGGAGATTTCAGTGGTATCTTTGCCCGCTGATATCTAAAGTCAGCTAGACAACTCAAAATCAAGAGGCTGAACTCATCTGAAGGCTTGTTCTTTTCACTCCCATGTTAATGGTTAATGCTGGTTGAGACACTGTGGCTTTAGTTTTCCTCTATGGTCCTTTTCCATAAGATAGCTTAGCTTTCCAATAACATGATGATTGATTTCTCCATAAATAGCATCCCCTAAATACAGAAAAGAGTCAATGAAACAGTAGAGTGTTGTAGTGCAGTCTGGAGATCTCAAACTTATACCACAGTGTGAGCTTTTCTTACAGGCAGCACCATGGATGTGCCACCTCATGGCTTTGTTATGAGAATTAAAATGGTTTAAAAAGTGAAGTTCTTAGATACAATAACATATGCATCATGTAAGTGTTTACTAAATAAATGAAAAGTAAAAATAAATTAGATTCAACTACAGATAGGCACATGAAAAATGATAACAAGGCAAATTATTTTAGATTATTGACAAGACGGTGGTTGAAATACTGTTCTAAGATACATGGAGAAATAAAAAAAATAGAAGATCAGTAGTGAGAATATAGTAGAGAGTACTATATCTAGTCACTTATGATGGAGCATGATAATGTGAGAAAAAAGAATGTATACATGTATGTGTGACTGGGTCACCTCGCTGTGCAATAGAAAATTGACAGAACCCTGTAACCAGCTATAATAGAAGAATAAAATTCGTTATTAAAAAAAAGCAATAGGAGTTCCCATCATGGCTCAGCAGTAACAAACTCTACTAGTATCTGTGAGGACATGGGTCTGATCCCTGGCCTTGCTCAGTGGGTTAAAAATCCAGTGTTGCCATGAGCTGTGGTGTAGGTCACAGACACGGCTCAGATCCCACATTGCTATGGCTCTGGTGTAGGCTGGCAGCTGCAGCTCCAATTGGACCCCCTAGCTTGGGAACTTCCATGTGCCAAGGTGCAGCCCTAAAAAAAATAAAAAAAACAAAACAAAAGAAAGTAATAGAGTAGTGGGTAGTAGGGGAGAGGGGATTTCTTAATGAGGCCAAAGAACAACAGCGGAAACATCAGTGTGAGTTTAAAGTTTGTACTTAGAAATGAGACACTTGAGCCTAAATTTTTTAGAATGGAACAGTGGAGAGAGGACAAATCATAGGTAAGTAGATGTGGATTCCTGAAGAGCTGGTAAAGAACTTCAAAGCTGATCAACTGAAAGCCCAGAGGATTAGATGAACCAACTATAATGATGGTTGGTTTGGATTGGAGAGGAAGAAAATAAGCCATATGCCAAAATTATCAGTAAATGAGGAGAGATAACTAGGATATTGATAGATATAAGCATTGATTAGAATTAGAAGGTGGTATAGCTAGATGTAATTAATCTCTATTTTTATCTTTCGTCCCATTTTATCCCATTTTTCTGTGCGTGGTTTTAAAACTACCAATATGCAGATGACTCTCAAATCTCTATCTCCTAAAATTCAAGATGACATCCTTGAATTTTAGTTTTGCATATCCAGCTGCTCACCAGACTACTCTCTGAAGAACCAGAGGTACCACAAATGCCAACATGCCAATAATTGAATTCAATTTATACCTCTCATATTCTCTGTTCTAGCTGATGCATCACCAACCACTCAGGCAAACAGGTTAGAAACTTGGAAAACAGTTTTGGTTTCCTCTTCTTCTATCCTTATATACAACCACAATCAAGTTTGGTGAATTTTACCTACTAATTATTTCTAGGAGTGCTCTTCTTACCTGGAGAGATAAGACCTAGATTGTCATCTAGATTAGGCCTTCCTCATTTCTCATCTGAACCATAAGAATCTCATAACATGGATATCTTTTTCAGTTGTGTCTCTTGTAAATATAAGCTCTACATACTTGTACATACACCCCAATTGTCACTATCATGGAGACCTAACCACATAATTCATATTCTTCAACTATTTCCTTGGCTCCCCAGTGCCCACAGTTTAAAAGTTATTTAGAATGTGAACAATATTCCAGCATCTGGCTCCAGTCCAGTGCTTGATTCTCATCTCCTGTCACTCATGCTTCACATGTAATTGTCCAATTACTCCAAATAGTTTTTGTTCCTTGAACACAAAACAAAACTGCGTCATGCCTCTCTGACTTTGCTTCTACTCTTTTCATTCCTGAAATGCCTTTACTACCACCTACCTAATCTCTACTCCCACTCTCTGCTTTTGTATGACAAATTCTTGTACATCCTCTAATTCTTGCTTTGATCTCCCGTCTTTCAGGAAATCCTTGGTAGGATTAGGGACCATCTTCTATGGTCCATAAGATATGTTTATCATAGTATTTATCAACTATAATATAATTTCCCTTTTTTTTTATTTGTCCCTACCTAAGTCCTTTGAATACAAGATAATGTCCTATTTATCTTTGTCTAGGGTCTGTCTCTTGTATATATTAGGTGTTTAATAAATGCATACTGATCAACTAAATCAAGCATGAAGTTAATAGCAATATTGTGTTTACTAGATTATGATCTGTTTCCCAATGACTTTAAACTCTCGTAAACCAAACAGGAAGTTATTGGAAACATCTCCGCTGGTGAAGTTTGTTAGGTAGCTTAAATGAAAAACATAAAGTTTCCCATTGGTTGAAGGCTTGTTTTTGAGAATTTGACAAGCTTACACATTGGATTTCTAAATTCTGTCTCCAGGTGGCCAAATCTCAGCCACTTTTGGAGAACACCCAAAAGAAAAAGATAAATAAAATTATCCATATGGTTAGCATGCTTTTCTAGTTCAGTAAACAAGCTGCAGATATCAAAGTTATAAATATGTTAAGCACTTTTCTATCTCAGCTGCTCCCTTAAATAAATTGTACAGCCTGTAGGTTGATTGTACATTTATACAAATTCATAATGATGAATCATGCTGAAATGCATATAATTAACTACTTCATCTTGAAATGCTGCTATTCTTCCCCTCACTAACAAAGAAAAGGTGAATTCATTAAAAGATTCTGAGAGCATCTTTATGTTTTGATTAAAAATAAATCAAGAAAAGGCTCACCAACCTTATGAAAAAGAGAATCAATCAATGACGGTGTACATGCATAGACAATGAAGTTGAGATTAGTGATAATTTGCAATAAAAATATAGTCTTTTAAGCGGAAGAACGGCAACTATTTCAGAATTATAGTCTTTACTGAGCCACTAGACCAGATTGAGGAATAAAGAGGCATTTCATGTATTATCAGATAGATGTTTGAAAAAAGAGCTCAGAGATGGCTAAAAGCAGAAAAACGTTAAATATATGTGAGTTGTTTACTAATCCTGATTTTTTAAAAAATTCTGTAACTTCAAAGCATGCCAGAAAAACAGCTCAGGGAATCCAACTGTGCAAAAGCAGTATGGTCCATTATAGAGATAAACTTAGTACATCTGTTTGGCTAGAACATTGGAGCTTGTGAATTAGGCAGTTTAATGCATGAATGAGAGACCAATTTTATGCAAGTTTTGTTGCCATTTTATATCCTCCCTTATCTCCGTGCCTACATACATCTCTCTGTAATCAACATATTTTAAAAAATCGGGGCTTGATTTTTGAAGATCCCTTTATTGAGTATATGGTCAGTGACTCCTAATTTCATCTGGGTCGTGAAGGGCCACTATGATTTGGTCACACGTGTGACTGTATGTAGTCTGTTTGCTGTTTACTTGCATAGGGAAATTTCAGAGTTTACCTCAGACAGTTTTGTCTGATTCTGGGAAGTATAAATATTTATAGTCGTGTTAAATGTCCGAGGCTATCACATATGTTTATTTACCAGCGAGCATTATATGCCAGGAACACGGAGAGCAAAAGAAAAAAGAATTAACAATATTAACTGGCTTAATAAATGTTCCTTGGATAGACTGTTTGCCATATTCAACCTAGATATTTTGAATATGATCATAAATAAGAAAATACGGTTCTTGCAGGAATGTTCAGCACCATGTTAGTGGACAATAGCCAAACTGGAAGCAAATAAATGACTTTTGATGAGAGGAGCAGACAGAATTATTGAACGGATTAAAGAAGAAAAATTCCTTTGATAACTTTCTTAGGGATCAAATAGTCCCATACAGGATAGTGATGAATAGAAAGAGGGCTTTTAGAAAATGGTAGAAGATAACTTGATGACCACTGCACAAGAGTTAATATGAGAGGCAACCCACTGTCTTTGAGATCCCAGGACAATTTTTGGAGGAAAATGAAGAGCTGTTCCCACTGCCAGATGGATTACACTGTTACAGAGTATCACAAGTTTCTTTTTTCCACAAAAAGAAGGGTCAGACATTCTTCTCTATCAAATTAGGCAACAGAAGAGACCGCTGACAGGAAAGTGTCTCCTTAAAACTTTAAATAGGAGAATAACTCAAAAAGGCATCCATTTTAATAGTGCAAATATCAAATACATGAAATTTGCCAGTGTCCTAGTCACAAAACCCCAAAGGATTCAAGCTTTGAAATGCAATAGCTAAAGCCATTTCTTTGTAATGTTATCTGATATTTCACATTCCATTTGAATATAACAAAAATGATATTGGCTAGCTCTGTTGTTTACTGACCCTAATGAACACAGAAAATGAGAGTAATTCCCAGTGACAGGTTAACCAGGCTGTGGAGACAAGTGTTTTTCTATATTCTGTTCTTGCAGATATGAACTCAAAAAGGCCCTCTATAATTTTTATTTAGGTTCAAACAACATCTCTGTTGTTGCTAATTATGACTGACAGTCCTTAGCAAACAGAGCGCTGAGCACTCTGAGTGCTGTCACATCTACTTGCGAATTTCCCCATGCTGATTTAAAACCTGACAAGGTGCTCATTTTCTTTCTTTTTATCACCAGAATTCTCCATCAATAAAGAAAAAGTTGAACTTTCCTACTTTCAGAGACTATTTAAATTCTGACATTACAAGGGTCGGGAGTGAGTAATTTGTGTGACCAGAAAACAGTGTTGTGATGCTAAGATATAAAGCTATTGTTTACATTCCCAATGAACTGTAATGAGTTCCCAAGTAATTATTCCATGAACCATATGCATAAAATAGCTCCTGGGTTTCATTTATTTTAATACCAGCTCTTTATGATTAGAGCCAGAAAGTCTTTTCTCATGCTGAACTAGGTTTTTGAAGAGTTAAAAGTAATTGAGGAACATGAGGCATAATTCAGATTTCTGTTTATAAAATGCTTATAAAAGAAGTGCTGGTATAAACAACATTTTCTTGACTACTTCAAACTACTTGTAAGTACATACCATAGTTAAAACCATTATTTTAGTATTTAACAAAACAAAGGGGTGGTTTCCGAGAGACATTTTTATAAAATGAAAGAGTGATCTTAAGATTTTTCTGAGTTGGTTTTCCTTCTTTTCCAAAGTACTATAAGAAAATATATTTTAAAAAATCTAAATTGAAATTATAAAATAGCAGGTGTCATAGCAGGTGTCGTAGATACTTTAAAATAGCATTGACATCTTAGTGGTTCTCAGGGTTTTTAGAGTATCATATTATAATACCCCTCAGATTAAGTAATAAGATTAGGAACAAAGATGTACAGTGTGGGGAATATAATCAGTAATCATGTAGCATTTTGTATGGTGACAGGTAATAACTAGACTACTTATGGTGATCGTTTTATCATGTATAGAAATATCAAATCGCTATGTTGTGTACCAGGAGCTAACACAGTGCTTTAGCTCAATGATGCTTCGAAAACAAACAACAAAAAACCAATCCAACAAACACATATAAAAAGAGATCAGACTGTGATTACCAGACATGGGGGGATGGAGGGAGATGGAATTGGATGAGAGTAGATAAAAGGTACAAACCTCTAGTTATAAATAAGTACTGAGGAGATTATGTACAACGTGGTAATTAACACTTTGATGTTATGAGAAAGTTAGAGTAAATTCTAGGAGTTCCATCACAAGGAAAAAAAAATTTTTTAATTCTATATCTGTACAAAATGATGGATATTCACTAAACCTATTGTGATATTCGTGTTTTGATGTATATAAGTCAAATCATTATTCTGTACACCTTAAACTTTTACAGTGCTTAATGTCAGTTGTATCCCAATAAAACTGAAAGGAAAATAAACAAATAAATGAATTCATACATACATATACATACATATGAGCTGGGGGTCTGGGGAGTATAGGAATAGACATCACTGAAGATAAATTTATTCTTAAGGTGAATTCAAATTATCAAAGTTAAAGTACTGGGATCAAAGTACTACATGTGGTAGTAGAGACAATTGGTTTAGCATATAAATTTGGAAATCCAATTTTTGTTTCACCTGAATCCATTTTACCCTTCACCTGTGAATATACAGTTAGAACTTTAGGAATGCTGGTTGTATTTCTAAAAGTATGGAAAACTTCCCGCAGATTTTAAAAAAGAAATCATGTTTTGAAAATTAAGACTCTTAGCACTTAACCTCGCTCCAAGATGCATATTTATAAGACAACTATGATGCTTGAATTTAGAATTCCTGTCTCCAGTTTACAGAACTGGTGGGTAATAAGGTCCTATGATACTTTTGTTAAAACTCTTAAATATGGCAGCCTTTAGCTGAATTTTTCATAATTATAAGGCAGAGAAACGCCAATGTTTTATAAAAGTATAAATTCACATCAAGTATACCATAATATATATCAGTGTTTATAATTTTTAAATGACATTTCTTGAAGGCAGTTGTTCTTTTTTGTAAAAAGATGTAACAAAAGACAAATGCATGATCCATACTTCCATGCTATGGACACATGAAATTGGTCTTTGATTTGTGAGTGACCAAACTTTGTAGAGTCTCTATGTATTTACAGCTCTGTGTCTCAGACTCTAAATTAACATTTCATTTGGGACAACTACAGAGTTTGTTCTGCCTGCTTTGGTTGTTTTCTAGCAGTTAATGATTATATCCATTGTTTAAACTCTGCGTTAGCATTTCCTAAAAGTAGTTCTTCTGCCTTTACTATTTAAATTTATTCATTCTTTAGAAAACATCTCCTTAGATATTAAATAAGAATTGTTTATGTAGTCACAGGAGTAAATAGGGCAGTGTGGTCTCTGTCTTTATGGAACTTTCAGTGTATTTAGGAAACAAATTAGTAAACACACAACTCCATCATAAAATCATAATTAATACACTGAGGACAGCCTGAGTCATTACAGGCATGGAGTTGACAGATATGTTGCTATTTGTACATTACATTTAGGTCAGATTCATACTTAGGCATGACATATCAAAGAGAGGCATGCAGACTAGGAACCAGTTCTTTTTTTTCTTTTTTTTCCTAGTGACAGTGGAAGAAATGAATACACCAGTTAACTCATTTGATCTTTGTTTCCTAATCTATAAAAGAAAGCATCAGATTATTTTAAAATTTTCTTTCAGCTATAATATTCAATGATCGTATAATATGCATATCTAATTAAGCAACTCTTTTGTGTTTCATTGAGAGACAGTTCAATGAAACTAGCTTGTCTAACATTACATAGCTAGTAAATGGATAGATCCATGGATAGTAAATCTATCCATTTACTAGCTATGTAATGTTAGACAAGTTACACAGTCTCTCGGTGCCTCAGTTCCCCAGATTATGATTACCTACTACATCAGGTGTTTGAAAAATTGAGCTTGTGGATATAAAACACAACTGTGTATATGACATAAAATAAGCGCTCAACATTGTAATTATTATTTTCTCACTGTTTTTGCTATCTACAACAAGAGATGAAATCAGCCACATTGTTTAATGCTTTATGTACTCATTATTACCTCATAGAAAATAAGCAGTATTTTAAAGAAGCATATTGTAATTAGGCATAAGGAAATGTATTAGGAAAGCCAGTCCAGCTAATGAAACGTGTGTAGTAAAAACCATGTGCTAACAAATTCATAATAACTTTTGACATTCAACTAGATGTGAAAAACTATGAGAACATTTTCCCTATGCAAGCACATCATTACCACATATATTTGTAATAAACCATAGTATAATATAGCCAAAGATGTAATAAATTAATGAACTCAAATTGAATAGAACTATAAGTTTTGATTCAGGGTACTTCCAATTTATATATTAAGTTTTGGGGGATTCAAAAGAAAACTGTACATATATATTTTGTTTGGGGAATTATATCTTGAACTCTGTGACTAAAATAACACATGATTAAGCATAAACATCATATAGAAGGCTTATTTTCCTAAAGTAAGCAATCTTCAAAAATTGCCATTGGTGGCAGTCTAGAACCATATGGACACTTTCCAGATAAAAATGATGATGATATTTCAGCTTTTATTTTAGTATATTCATAGTCCCAGTATTAAAAACTAGAATAGTTTATTATTTTAAAATGTAAATAACTATGTTAAATACTGTGCTAAAAGTTTTGTTTCCCTAATAGAATGCTCGTAAATTTAAGAACATCAATTAACTACGGTTTCAATTAACATACATGTAATACTTACATTGTAAATACTTTTGAAATGCAATATAATGCATTGGAGAATCATAAATAATATAGTTACCTATATATTCTTATTATATTATTACAACATTGGAATATATAATACCAGATATAAGGTTAATTTTAAGATGAAAACAATTTCCCAGTAACCAGTAAAACTTATGACTTTTTTTCTGAGAAAATAAAGCACATGATAGTATTCTGAGTTAAACTGGAAGCAAAGAATATACCATACCAGTATTCCAAAAGTTTGACTCTAAATTAATACCATCTGTGATATTATTTAATCAATATCAATAATGTAAAAGTAAATTAAATTATATCATGAAAGTTATTGAAAGGAATGAAAGACCTTCGGATGTTTTTCCCAAAACTATTTTAATACAGTGTTTTCTGAAAAAAATAATCTAGTTCCTAAATCAGTAATAATTTGTTGCTTAAAACAGATTTTTTGAGAAGTCTTATATTTTAAATAGATGCGATCCTAAATTTTTTTTTGCTTTTAAATTTCAAAATAGTATGATTTCTCCACATAATTAAGGAAAGTTAAAAAATTATGAAGGATTGTTGATAGCACTCTACTTTAACTTAGATCTTTTATAATATTATGATGATCTCTTTTTTTTTTCTAATATAAAAGTAATTTTAATATATCAGCAGGGACTGTTTATAAGCACCACATTTCTGAACTATTGTTGGGCTATTCAAAGAGTTAAGGCCACTTAGTTTTCAGTCCTCTGCCTTACCTCACCACCCAAGGAGTGCTATAATCCTCTAGAAATGCATTGCCTGGAGTGTGGTACTGCTTAATAAATCACTCCATCTTATTTATCTTTCTCTTGACATATATCTAGCAGCAGGAACCTTTATCCTGTGACAATGTTAAGTTCTATTGACATTTTCTCTTAATTAACTACACTACTGGCTACAAATTTTACATTGGGAATAAACTTCCTTTATTGAATGCTGTCTTGAACAAAGAATGTGTTAAGTCTGGTGTGCATTCATTGTCATAACAGCTATTGCAATAAGTGAAACATTTTTGTTACTTTAAGTATTTGGGGTCCAAATTAAAGATCATTCACTTAATTCAACATATATTGAATTTCTGCAATATGACAGGCACTGTTCAAGCCCCTGGGACTACCTTCATAAGAGAAACAGATAAAGATTCAGGCCCTCATTTTGCTTATATTCTAGTGAAGAGAGACAGGTAACAAACAGCAGGCATGAGGAATAAATAAATAAATTCCATAGTATATCAGAGCTTGAATACTATTTTTAAAAAAGTAACTTAGAGTGTGGGGAAATTGGAGTATATGTTGAAGGGCTGTGGTTTTCAATGGGCCATTGAAGTCTGAGAATTTGATACTGCAGCAAAGACCTGGAGGACAAGAAGGAATGCACTACATCAATAGGGAAGGGTGGTTTGGCATAGGTAACCACAATTGCAAAGAGCCTGCTCCAAGAAGCCAGAGAAATAGCTTAGGAGGAGGCATGGCCAGAGAGGGCCGGGAATTCAGATAACATTGGTGCTTTGTAGAGTTTGGCTTCTATTTTGAGAGTGATGGTGAGACCCTGGTTGTTTTAGAGGGTGTTAATTAGAAAACTGTTCTATATTTGTTCTGTGTTCAAATCCGTATTTGAGGGTTTAATCGTTGCCCAAAAAAATTATAGATTTGTATCTAAATGAGTCATGGGTTACATTTTACAGGTATAAGATGTGTATCTATTTAGATAGATATATGTTGGTTACAAAATATATCCAATCCAGTAATTCCCATTGTGGCTCAGCAGTAACAAACCCGACTAGTATCTATGAGGATGCAGGTTCAATCCCTGACCTTGCTCAGTGGGTTAAGGATGCCACCTTGTCATGAGGTGAGGTGAAATTCACAGACACGGCTCACATCCTCTGTTGCTGTGGTTTTGGTGTAGGCCAGTAACTGCAGCTCCAATTTGACCCCTAGCCTGGGAACTTCTATTTGCCATGGGTGTGGCCCTAAAGAGAAATCCAATCCATCATACCTTTTAGAAATCTTAACTCCAAGATCCAGCCTCACTGTTTTCTACTCTGCAGATCAAGCTAATGGTTGGTTATCCATTTCACGCAACGTATTAACAGTTAATCAACAGGGGAAGAGGTACATTTCTAGCTTTATTTGTGGTGACAGCACCTGAAGAAACCATTTTCTTTTGAGTAAATCTCCCCAGTGCAATTTTTTTCCTATATCAGACCAAACTGCTAATAATAATAATATCTTTCTTTCAGAGTGGGATTAAATGTCCCCTATTCCTAAATCACCAGAAATAGAATATTCTTTGTGTAAAGGAATTGAAGATCTTTCTTATTACTTTTATTCATTTGAAATTACATGTACTTCCCTTTGTTCAAAAAGATCTTGAAATTTGCTAACATCCATAATAGCATCAGATTCTTTGGCTTCTCTCACAGAAAACAAAATCTGTAACTTTCTACTACCAGGTTTCCTTGTCAAGGCCAATTTTTTGATTTAAAAATTTCTTGATTTTTAAAACCACAGGCTTTTGGTCACAAAAGGCCATCTGGAGTATAAGATTAAATAGACACTATTTCAGGCACAGTAGGAATCTGCAAACTCAGCGTTATCTTCCAGAAAACCTTCTTTTGAAAATGATGTGCAGTTCATCCATTGGGGCTATACTTAATCTTTAAGCCATGGGGAAACAAGGTCAAATCTTCTGTTGATACCAGGAAATAGTGCAACTGTTCCCTTTATAGTTGTTGTAAATAGCTGTATAGATGAGTGACAGCTCTGAAAAACTATTTTAAAGTGAGTCTTTAATATTCAGTCCTCAAAATACAGGAAATGGGATAGGTTAAAGAGTAAAAATTAAAATGTTTGCCCTGATGTTCATTGATTTTTAATTTTTTTCTTCTGAGTTAGTATTGACCCAACTGACATTCTACAAATGCTGACTTGAATTAGGTTAAGTAAACTAAGCTATATTTGATGACCTGGGTAATTCATTAAAAAAGATAAGCATTGGAGTTCCCATCGTGGCATAGCAGATGAATTTGACTAGGAACTGTGAGGTTGCGGGTTCAATCCCTGGCCTCACTCAGTGAGTTAAGGATCCGGCATTGTCGTGAGCTGTGGTGTAGGTCACAATGCGGCTCGGATATGGCATTGCTGTGGCTGTGGTATAGGATGGCGGCTGTAGCTCCGATTAGACCCTAGCCTGCGAACCTCCATATGCCACGGGTGCGGCCCTAAAAAGCAAAAAAATAAATGAATAAATAAATAAGCATTAAAACTTGCTTTAGTGGCACAAACACTTTTTTTTCATAATGTAAGATAATGAAGCTGGCCACATACTATGTCCAGGATGGACACTTTTAAGTTGGAATGAGTAACTTTTGTGCTACTAAATTACACAGAATACATATCTAACTGATGAACCAAAGAGAGTAATTTGGCTGAGAAAAAAGTCATTCCTGGCACTAAAAGGCAATTTAACATGCATTTATACCCAGGAAAGCTTAGGAAATGAACAGTAATTGCAGAGGTCAAACTTGTAAGCTGGCTATACTTACTTGTTTCACTCCAAGACCTGACCGCAGTGCAATTTAAACCTTAAATCTGTGACTGTCTGAGACTGTCATTGAATTTAGGTAGTTTATAACTGGGAAAACTGCAAATAATGACATAAGCAGATATCCAGGGTGCAAATAATTTCATTTATCAACAAATAACATCATGAAATGTTATGAATTTATAAATTAACAAATTACATACATATTAGAATACCTTCTCCTGGTATGTCTTTATAGTTTAATAAATTTCATAGCAGCAATTGATAAAGTTGAAAATCAATATTATATAATGCATAGGTGGCATAAAATAATCTAAGGTACATGATTTTCCAAAGCAATAATCTACAAGCTTTATTGTTTAATTTTATTTTTTACTTTTAAGTAGTAGCTAAGTAGTCCTATGGAATGAGACATTTTACTTTAAAATTACACTTTATATTTTCATTTCCTTTATGACATTATAAAATGCAGCTCAATTTTTTAAATGATATAAAAACAAACTAGCAAACACAAGATTATTTGATGCTCATTTTCTGTGTCTAATTTGTTTTATAAGTCTTTATAGCAATACTACAAAAATATTTGAAATCAGAGAATTCTTAGGAAGAGTGAGAAAAGCCAAGGGGAATAAAGATAATATCCCTTTTTAAAAATATAGTGTTTGAATTACAACATCTGTCATTATTGAAATAAAATGAAACAAGCTTCACAGGAAAAAAACCTTGAAATATTATTGAAAACTCTTTTCTTCCTTTTTTCTGCTTCTGTGCAGATGATTTTTTGATAATCCCTCTGAAGGGCACAGAAGCTGTCTGCTTCTCACAAGTTATGAGAAAAAAAAAAATGCCACTGCTTCCAACTTTCCAACCATCTCTTTATAAGTTAAGCATTTCCAAAGTGTTATAGTCTTTAATTCTCTAGTTTGTTTCTCCCATTTTTAATTTATTGATAATCAAGTTACACAAAAACAAAGTGTTGGTAGGCATCCTATCGCAGGTCTGAGAGGTTTGAAGACTCAGCTACAGCTTACAGGGATCCTCCCAGGCTGGTCTTTTAAGTGCTTTGATCTTCTACTTTTGATCTTCAGTTTGACGTGTTATTGCTTATCAAGATGCTTTAGCTGGAAAACCTCCCTTTAACACAGAAAATGTGGAGATTTAAGCTTTAAACAGTTTTTAGGGTTATATATTTTTTGAGTTTAAGAAGTACTTCCTATTCATCAGTTTAAGCATTGCCATTTATTCCCCTAAATTTAATATTTTATTCATGCTGATGAGAGAGTTTTATCAGCAAATGATCTGGCTGAGTATGACTGTTAATCTCAAAGAAAGAGTTATATAAGATTAGTTCTTTATTTAAAGCAACAACAGTTTTTTATCCAAACAGCTAAATGATCTGTGCTGTTTAAAGACAGTATGAAGGATGGCTTTGAGATCATGAGACTGTTGAAGCAGATTAGCTAAAGTGGTATTAGCCTGAGAAACATTACCCAGTAAAACAACAACAAAAATGGAAGTAAAAAATAGAAAAGAGAAAATGATTAGAAATATACACAGTAGACCTTAGCACCTGAGTGGGTATTAGAATGCAGAAATATATTCATATATGAATTAACAATGATTTCCTACTCTGTGTAATATGTATAAAATTAAATTAGCAATAATCTTGAATATACATTTATTAATTAAGGTATTTTTATGTAGGGTTAATTACTAAGTTTTTATAAATCTATATAAGAATCTATATTATGTGTGTGTATATGTGGGAACATATATGTGATTTTCTTGTCAAATTCCCTATTATTATATATTTATAAAATTATGAAAAAGAAGTCTAGTGGTTCCATCTTTGTATATCTCCATGATTATTTTCTTAAATTATTTCAGATATGCAATTTCTGAGTTAACTGATATATATATGAATACTTCTAAGAGTTTTAGTACTTTCAGCCAAACATTGTACCATGCTACACATTTACACATTTTTAACAATTAAAATTATCTATCGGGGCTCTTGTAGCTCAGCGGGTTACCAACCCAACTAGTATCCATGAGGATGTGTGTTTGATCCCTGGGCCCCCTCAGTGGGTTAAGGATCTGGCATTGCTGCAAGCTGCAGTGTAGATCACAGATGCAATTTGGATCCCATGTTGCTGTGGCTGTGGTCAGCAGCTGCAGCTCTGATTCGAACCCTAGCCTGGGCACTTACATATGTCACAAGTGCAGCCCTGAAAAAAAAAATTTTTTTTAATTGTATAAGTCTCCATATAATTTTAAAAGACTTATTTAGAATATAAGAGACTCGAGTAAGATGGCTGAATAGAAGGACTGGAGCTCAACTTCTCTCCCGAAAAACAGCAAAACTACAACCAAATGCCGAGCAACCTTCAACCAAATGGACTGTAAACTTCCAAAAAAGATATTCTACTCTAGAAGACAAAGAGGGGACCACTTCAAGAGGTAGGAGGGGCGATTACGCAATAGAAGCAACCCCATACCTCCTGGGTGGGAAGCCCCACAGACTGGAAAGTAATTGCATCACAGAGACTTAGCTACAGGACTGAGAGTTCTGAGCCCCACGTCAAAACCCCACACCTGGGGATCGGGCACAGGGAGAAAGAGCCCCTGGAGCATCTGGCATTGAAGGCCAGTGGGGCTTGTGTGCAGGAGCTCCACAGGACTGGGGGAAACAGAGACCCCATCCTTGAAAGGCACACACAGACTTTCACGTGCACTGGGTCCCAGGGCAAAGCAGTCTCCATAGGAATCTGGGTGGAACCTGACTGCAATTCTTGGAGGATCTCCTGGGAAAACAGGGGTGACTGT
>PVHT020000886.1:1923430-1936697 GCA_004024745.2 Catagonus wagneri | reverse complement strand
GTTTAATTAAGTCCCATTTGTTTATTTCTCTTTTTATTGTCCTTACTTTGACACATGGATCTGAGAAGATGTTGCTATCATTTATGTCAGAGAGTGTTTGGCCTATGTTTTCCTCTAAGAGTTTTATAGTATCTGGTCTTATATCTAGATCTTTAATCCATTTTGAGTTTATTTTTGTGCATGGTGTTAGGAAGTGTTCTAGTTTCATTTTTTTACATGTAGCTATCCAGTTTTCCCAGCACCACTTATTGAAGAGGCTGTCCTTTGTCCAATCTCAATTAAACTTTAAAAACTGGTGTTCTTTCCGCCAACAGACCCAACGTAGTTCAACTCAGAAGCAAAGAACAGCTTCACTCTCCCTCAGAGAACCGAGGGATGTGAGCTCCAGCTCTAGTGCATAAGCCCTCCCAAACAGGCGGTGGGCATGGCTGCTCTGAAAATTTAATAATCTTAAAGCATTGAAGTCTTTGAATACCCACTAAAAAATTCAAGGTCATTGGCCTTTCTAGGAAAAAAGCTACCCAATGTTTTAGCAAGAATTAATTCTAATATTACACAAACTCTTTTTGAGATTAGAAAAAAGCAAGACACTAATCCATACATTTTATAAATAGGGCACAACCTTGGTAAAATCAGAAAAGGTCATTCCAAGAAAGAAAAGTTACAAGCCAATCTTTCACATAATTGTAGATTTTTAAAAAAGACAAATTAATAAACTGAAATTGCAAAAAAAACATGCTGGGTTTATTACATTAAAATTCATTACACTATCACTAAAAAGGAGAAAAATCCTTTAACTATCTCAGTAAAAGAAGAAAAGGCACACATAAAATTTTGACTCCTAATTTCCTATTGATGGGATTATAAATTGGTTCAATCACTTTGACAATTTGGCAGCATCTCTGAAAATTATCATGCACATATCTTAAAGGTCAGCAATTCCATTCCTTTGGTACATACCTCAAAGAGGAATACGTGCACCGAGACATGAGCGGGAATATTCATAGCAACATTACTAATAGTAGCCTCAAACTGGAAACAGCCTAAACACTCTTTGAGAGTAGAGTGGATAAAGTATGATATATATTCATATAGTGGAATATTAGACAGCAATTAAAATGAACAGATTTTTATTTGTATATAACATCATGAATGGGTTGCACAAACTAAATGCTGAATAAAAGAATGCACACTGTATGATAGTTGTCCAAAAACAGACAACATGAATGGTAGTGCCAATAATCTCATGAGTTGTTACCTTGGGGATGTAGAGTACTGGTTGAGATGGGGAAATGGGGACTGTGTCACTGGCAATGCTCTATTTTTTCTTAGGTGGCAATTACACTGGTGTTCCTTTGCTGATAATTCACTGGGCTGCAATTTTATTTCATGCATTTTTCTGTACTTCACAATTTAAAAAAAAACAAAAGACGAGAGAAAAGGGTGAGTTTAAAAAATCATTTTTCCCCTTTCTCTCTTTCTTGTCTCCAAAATTTTAAAAAGTATTTTCACAGATTCTGGATGCTAGAGGACACATAAAGACAAAAATTATTTGCTAAATTGAAAACACAACCCCACATCGCTAAAGCATGGCAGAAATTAGGTTGGTTGTTCCTGAAACTTTAGGGGGTGCAAAAGTCTGACTCTAGAGTTGAGTATTTTGCCTCCTATAACCCCTGATGAGTGTTAAGTCTCCCAGTATCACTCTGAGAAAGTATGTGGAGTTTGTATTTTCCAAAGTGACCCCTCTGCAGTAAGAGAAATATTCTTGACACAGATTTGCATTTTGATGTGGTTGGTTTACCGCCTCAAAAAGTATATCAGCCTTGCTACTGTATAAATTATCTTGCTTAAAACCATTGTTGAAGAAGTAAAATAACGTTTTGCCCTCAGGCAAGGTTATGGAAGTTGATAATTTCACCTAAGTTGAGTAAAAATTGTTGCTCTAAGTCTTATTCCATGTGAGCATATATGCATTTGTGTTTGTTGAAATATAGAAAAGTAATTGTTTAAGATTCTCCAATTTGGTTGTTTGGCAAGTCAGCTTCTCATAGGCATAAAAGCTTGTGAAGTGTTTATTATATAATCTGAGACTAGAATTTTTTGTGAAGTATGATTAGAGAAAAAAGAAAAAACTACCTATTCCTATAAACATTCCCGTTTCAAGAACTGTATCCTTACTGAAACTAGAGTACTAGCAAAATGGCTAAAAACTTACAATATTAAGGATGACTGAATATATTAAAGTAAACCAGTCAATTGGAGTGTCAGTACATATTAGAACATTTTATACCTACAATATCGTAATTTAGAAGATATGAAGAAGGATACTGTTGGCAATTAGCCATTTCCAGGACAATATCCTATATTTAAGAATGAGAAATAATACATATATCTCCTAAGTGCATAAGGTATGTTGGTCATATTTATGTATTAATCTATTCATTGAAGATTCATTCATAAAAGCGTGGCTCTGACCAAATCTATAAATGCTTTAACATTTTTTCCTTTCATGGAGGGTATGGAGATAAAGAGTGGGTTTGTCTAAGATATGCTTAACATCGGCAGTTGGCCACAGGTTAGTACACCCACTACCTGAAGATAGGACAAACTTTCCATATGGGATGTCTGTCACTGGTACAACAGATAGCTTCAGGTGGTAGAGAGGGATAGCACAAAATCATATTATATCCATTTAAAATTATCTTTTAGTATTTTCTTATTATGGCAAGAACAAAACCTCAGTTTGGTGATAATAAATCTGTTTAAAACCTCAAATCTAGTTTTATAAAAGGAAGACACATCTCAAACATTTTTTAGCAGGCAACAGAAATTAATTAGAATTTTGTAATTTTTCATTTATATATTATTTATGGTTATTTTCTTTGTGTTTTTTTTTTTTTTTTTTTTTTGCTTTTTAGGGCTACACCCGTGGCATATGGATGTCCAGGCTAGGGGTCTAATTGGAGCTACAGATGCCTGCCTACACCACAGCCACAGCAACGCCAGATCCGAGCCACATCTGCGATCTACATCACAGCTCAGGGCAACGCCAGATCGTTAACCTACTGAGCAAGGCCAGGGATTGAACCCGCAACCTCATGGGTCCTAGTTGGATTCATTAAACACTGAGCCACAACAGGAACTCCTATGGTTATTTTCTACTTAATGCAAATGGCGTTGCTTCTATATTAGTGAATTAACAATAACTTTGGCAATTTCAAATATTCCACTCTTTTATACTGTCTTTTATCTTTTGAGCTCCCTCCTCTCCATCAAGTCTACAGCCCCAAGATCTAAGATCTACTGACCCTACCACCTTTTCATTATCCATCCCTAACCCTCTGAGATGCACATCCCTCTTACCCAGCAGAAATCCAGTGATTTGTTAAAATCAGCATCGCACTTTCCTCAACTCCCTTGAAATCCTCTCAGCAGAGCCCAAATTGAGTCAAATCCAACTCTCTCTTTACTCAAGCTGTGGAATGACTTACACCTGTGCAACTCATTTTAAATGCATGTCCACAAACTTCAAATGAACCTTTAATGCAGCCTCATAGTCATACTACATCTCCCTAGAAATTCTCTCCTCTGTTCTCTTAGACAATTATTTCAATGCTTCTCTGTCCTCTAAAACCCCAAATTCCATACTCCTATCCTCATTCTGAGAAAATGATCATGATCCCTGGCCTTGAGATTTCTGTATGCTATGGGTGCAGCCAAAGAGAAAAGACTGTGGTTTCAGTTAACTGCTCTGAAGTCTTCAGAGAATACAAAATTTAAAGGAGAAACTGAAGGCAATGGATATTCAACTCAAAAGTAAGGGAAAATTTGAGAGGCTTAATGGCAGCTTTGAAGGAATCTCTTAAATTGCACAGTTTAGGGAAGATATGACTGAGGACAATATTAAGGCTTGACTGTAAGGGCAGGACAATTCAATCACCCATTAAATCTTCTGCCCTAGGTGGTCTCTCATCATAAAAGAAGGGCACGGATCAGAAATTTGAGCTTCCAAATCTCTCTGAAATGCCTTAATATTGAAAGCAAATCTTCAGTCTCCCTCAGTATAAATGCTTCTCTGTGACTGAATCTGGGGAATCACAATTCTCTCCTGGACTCAACCACCCACATCACCCCTCACTGCCCTTAGTCACACAACTAGGTCGGAGAACTATAAACTCCACTTATAAAAGTTTATACGAAGTAAGATACAATGTAAGTATTGATTAGGGCAAATATATTGTCATGGGTGGTCATGATCTCGGATTTGATATTTCATTTATTGACTTGGTACATAGGGAATGGTGGTAATAGCCTGTTACTGGCTAACTGAAGGATGGACCAATAATGAAGGGATTTTGAAGGTAACCTATACACAACATCTCTGGTATACGGTAGAGATTCAGGGAGGTGGAAATTTTGGAATGAATCTCCTCGGAACAACTTGTTCCCCTACCTGACTATTAATGAGAGGAACACTTCCTACAAAAGACATTAAGGAATTCACAGGAAGGCGTGGAACACAGCATCTCTGAAGAGTTCTATGTGCTTGTTCTCTGTTGGCCTGGGGAAACACTGAGACTACTGTAATAAAATTGGATTTTTTGATATTAAAACGAATGCAGTACCCAGGTCAATAAAGGCTAAGTGTAGATATGTAACCATCAGAGACAATGTGAAATTAACATAATATGACATAGTTTTTTGGTGAATGGTAATTGGAGTATACTGACTTTCAGAGACCTATTGCAATAGCTTATCACAGTATTCCTAAATATGAAATAGATAGGCAGCCTACTAAGATGCTTCTCGATATGTATGGATGAAATAATTTTAGATCTGAGGGCAGAAGACCTAGTCTCAGTTGCTGAGTGGGAATTTGGAGTTACTTATCTGGTTTTTAGAGCTTATCTAGTTTATAGATCCCAAAACCCAATATTAAAGAAGAGGTCAGGTTAGAATTTTTTAGTATTTTTTGACATTTTAAAGTAATTTTTAATACTAATGGTTATGCCAAACTTACA
Organism: Catagonus wagneri; assembly: GCA_004024745.2. Classification (NCBI taxonomy): domain Eukaryota; kingdom Metazoa; phylum Chordata; class Mammalia; order Artiodactyla; family Tayassuidae; genus Catagonus; species Catagonus wagneri. Next base: position 1,931,673 of record PVHT020000886.1, on the reverse strand, counting down.
CTTTTGTATTCTACTTATTATATTTTCACTGGCTGAATAATATTTTCCCACTCAGATACACTATAGTTTAAGGAAATGCGGAGATTTTACATCACCATATACCACACTGAAATAAATATTTTCTTTTTGACAGAACCCATGGAGAGAAGTTATTTGGTGAAAGAAATGAATTCTGTTATGTCTTATACAAATGTTAACAATTTTCAAATACATTTTATAACATTACTTATTGAACAAATAGTGATAAGTCATGTTACTCCTCTACTGTTAACATTGATCTTTCCAAAGTGTTGACATTTCAGCTGAATGACAAAATATTGTGCTGGACTGGCTGATAAGTCTATTTGCAGATAAACAAAGGTAGGCTAGAAAGCAGTATCATGTAATCTAAATGTCAATTTCCTATACATAAGAAGCCTTCTCTCACTTAATATTTATATTTTCATAGTAATTATAATACATGTAAAGTGCTTATAAATAGCAATTCCTTCTTTCCAAGTCTTTAGTGTTATACACTTCTGTTTTAAAGTGTTCTACTTCAACTCAATGATGAACGTTAATGTTTCATTTTTTCTTAATTAATAAATTGCTTTTACACATACAAATGCCATCTATACATACATCAGATCAAATAAAAAAAAGTGTTATTTCAACATTAGAACTCCCTACAGAAGAAGATAACTTTTATAATTCTTGAAACATCAGGTTTAATATAAGTAAAGTCTATTTTAGTGAACTCAGAACCATGGAATATTTCTGATGAATACTTTTGAAGAATGTTAAATTAAAAATTAATTATAATCAGAGTCCCTGTTGTGGCTTAGCTAGTTATGAACCTGACTAGTATCCATGGGGATGTGGGTTTGATCCCTGGCATTGCTCAGTGGGTTAAGCATTGCTGTAAGATGCAGCATAGATCACAGATGCAGCTTGGTCTGGCATCTCTGTGGCTGTGGTGTAGGCGAGCAGCTGCAACTCAGATTAGACCCCTAGCCTGGGAACTTTCCATACGCTGTGGGTGCAGGCCTAAAAAGACAAAAAAAAAAAAGAAAAGAAAATTAATTATAATCAAATTAGATGGTTGCTGGTTATACCATATAAACCTTATACACTGATTTAACTTGTAAATACTGATTGCTGTAACTTAGAGTAGATCTAAATTATATGACATTACACTTCAAAACTAACACTTGGCAGCTTCTTACTCTCACAATATTTTTATTATTCCAGCCCACGTAAAATTCCCACTGTTTCAGAGACCCTGCTGTGGTGCAGTGGGATTGGTGGCATTGCTGCAGCTGTGGCTTAGGTAGCAGCTGCTATGGCTCAGATCTGATCCCTGGCCCAGGAACTCCATAGGCTGTGGCATGGCCAAAAAAAACAAACAAAAAAAAAACCGAAACCAAAAAACAAAATTCTCACTGTTTCTAATGATCTATGGAATTAAAAACAATCAACTGAAAGTTGATTTTCCTATCTGATAGTATAAAATTAAAACATTTGAGATTTTACTAATTCAATTAAAAAGATTTCAAGGTTTCAAATTATAGTTTTACACAAGTTGTACCTCAAGTAGTAGTCAAGGATCTTGAGGTCAAATGCTGCAATGGAATATAAGCTCCTTTAAATACAACATTAAGAACATATGTGGACTTATTAATGATGACCATTCTGACTGGTATGAGGTGGTACCTAATAGCAGTTTTGATTTGCATTTCTCTCAAAATCACCGATGTTGAGCATTTTTTCATGTACTTGTTGGGCTTCTGTATATCTTCTTTGGAGAAATGTCTACTCGGGTTTTTTGCCCATTTTTCAATTGGGTTGTTGGCTTTTTTGCTGTTGAGTTGTATAGGTTGTTTGTATATTTTAGAGATTAGGCTCTTGTCAGTTGCATTGTTTGAAACTATTTTCTCCCATTCTGTATACACAATGGATACTACTCAGCCATAAAAAAAGAACAAAATAATGCCCTTTGCAGCAACATGGATGGAACTAGAGACTCTCATATTAACTGAAGTAAGTCAGAAAGAGAAAGACAAATACCATATGATATCCCTTATATCTGGAATCTAATACACAGCACAAATGAATCTTTCTACAGAAAAGAAAGTCATAGACATGGAGAACAGACTTGTGGCTGCCAAGGGGTAAGGGGAGGGAGTGGGATGGAGTGGGAATTTGGGGTTAATAGATGCAAACTATTGACTTTGGAATGTATAAGCAACGAGATCCTGCTGTATAGCACTGGGAAATATATCTAGTCATTTATGATAGATCATGATAATGTGAGAAAAAAGAATGTATACATGTATGTGTAATTAGGTCACCTTGCTATACAGTAGAAAATTGACAGAACACTGTAAACCAGCTATAATGGAAAAAATAAAAGTCATTATAAAATAAAATAAAAATTAATCTTTTTTTAAAAAATGAGCACATAGATGAACAGTAAATACATGTGGTATTTATCATGATTCTCCAGCACAAACTGGTTTAGTTTCATATCTCTAAGGATAGTGGCAGTGATGGTATAGAAATAACTATTGTAAAACCTTTCTCTAGGTCTCATTTAATCATAAAAGCTTTTTTTCTCCTCCTATACTAGTAGCTGAGAAAATGATCATGGGATGCATGAATTGCACTAGATCTTTTAGCAATCCTGAAATAATCCTGAAATTAGAAGTTCTTCTTCTATTTTATGAGATTTTTTTTTTTTTTAATACAGAAGATCTTTATATTTGACCAGTTTAGTTGGGAGGCTTGGTGGATAGTATATATGGCTATTTGCTGAGATTTTAACTAATTCATAGATCCACATTTTATGGTATTAATGGTTAACAAAAGCAGCTTTGGCACAAACTAAAATGGATTAGCAGACACATCTTCCTTGAACTTCCTGCTATTTTATGAAAATGGCCATTTTGACAAAAATATGTTTACTTACAGCTTTTTCAATTTCCTTTCCCAGTACCCATCAAAAGGACCTTGTAAATTTTATGATAAATATAAGACTTTGCATCTTTAGAGCACTGATATCACACTAAATTTCAACAGCTATGGAGAAATAGATCTCAAACCCTTGACGACACTCCTAATATATCTCAACACTTACATGCTTTCTATATTTATTTTGGAAAAAAAAAACACGCAGTTATTTAAGAGGTGCTCCTAGAAATAGCTTTAGCCTCTGTATTCACACTCTTACTATATCTATTCCATTGTGCTATTTTGTTAAAAATATAAAATGGGGAGAAACCAAATAATCTTGTCTTTGCCACCCTGGTTTGTCTTTAGATATACCACAAAACGTCTTGCTTTGTAAAATTCAAGAGTTTAAGTTCAAGATTTGGTTAAAAAAAGATTTTGGTAAAAGATTTAAGTGTATATATAGTACATGATATTTTTCTATCTGATATTACAAAATTAAAATATTTTATATTTTAGTATTCGTATAAAAAGGGTAAAAGACATCTATACAAAACACTTAAAAATCTTCAGAAAGCTTTTAGGTAGTTTGGTTAAGGGATGAACTAAAATTTTTCAAGTCAATTTACTTGTCACCCCTTTGTTTTTCTCATGTCTACCATATTCAGCTTTACGTACCTTTGGTTTATTTTTTACTAATTTGTTTGATTGATACTTTAGGTGCTTTCTTCCTATTTTTAATACATCAACAACCTATATCAATTGCCTATCTGCTCAGGAAGAAGGAAAAAAAAACAGGAACATAATACATGATTTGAACAAAGAATATACCATGATTCTTTAAATACGTATCAATTTAAAGTACATATTGAGGAGTTCCTGTCGTGGCTCAGTGGTTAATGAATCTGACTACGAACCATGAGGTTGCGGGTTTGATCCCTGGCCTCGCTCAGTGGGTTAACAACCTGGCGTTGCCATGAGCTGTTGTGTAGGTTGCAGACGCGGCTTGGATCAGGCGTTGCTGTGGCTGTGGCATAGGCCGGCAGCAACAGCTCCGATTAGACCCCTAGCCTGGGAACCTCCACATGCTGCAGGTGCGGCCCTAAAAAGCCAAAAAAAATAAAAAAATAAAAAAATAAAGTACATATCAAATGCCATTTTCTATAGGTCTTAACAGTTATTACATTTTCTTTCTGTACTTGTTACTTCTTTTTCTTGTTACCTACTGATTTCATCACAGACCTAGTAATGAAATGAAGGCTAGGAAAGGTGATCAAAGAGGAAATATTTGAGTGACTAGTTGTTTGTCAAAGAGCAGGAAGCAAGATGGCAGCTGAATCAGGCCTACAACTCTGGAGTGATGTATTAGCTTTTAATGTTTTAAAATAATAATATCAGGGCCTAAGCTACTATATAAATTTTAGAGCCATTATCAACCCCATTTTTCAAGCATTCAGTCAATCAATGATTCCGAGGAAATCTGTACCCATTTTACCAATCCCACAGGCATTTAAGTTCAAAAGGGAAGCAGCAGTTGTCAACAGAAATCAAAAGTGAAATGGATCTCCAAGTGAAGCTTTTCATTACCTCTGGATTTTCTGAGATTGGTTTCTAAACTAGACCTTATGCATATGTGCATCATTATTTCCATAAGTTCAGAAAAGGCTAATGCACATTCAATGATGTTTTCATGATGGTAATGACAAAAATTCTAATGATGGTAAGATAGCCAGGTATAAGTCTAAATAAATTTTAAAGCTCCAAAATGCCATTCAGACCTAGTAACCTGTTAACCACCACTGGAGATTCATTTCAAATCATAGCTTATTTATTGACTTTATAACAAGATTTAAAATTTAAGAGAGAAGGAAATCATTTAACATTTTGAATTCAGGCTTTCAAAAACAATAGAGACCTTCTCAATATTAAATGTTTTTATCCTGTTTTCTAGAGATCTTATGCTTAAATTATTAGGAGGATAGAAAAATAAATTTGCCTCCAGTTTCTTTTCAGTATATTCTTTTGAATAATAGGTTGGAAAAATGGCTAAAGGAATGACGTTTTGGTGTGCTGGTATAACAAATACAGAAAATTTGAGGTAAAATACAGGCATTTATTCAGTATATGGGCTCTACATATTCAGATAGATTTCAGTAAGTAACACAGACAGATCTGTAATTGAAGAACATAAAATAATTCATATCATCATAATTTCCACAACCCTGCTGATTGAATAAGGAAAGGTGTAGGAAGCACAACTCATGGCTTTCTGTATTTGCTTGTGAATGCAAATGTAGAAAGCTGAAGCATTTCAGAATTCTACATGAAGCTTAACTATGTTACTCAAAGAATACGTCCTCTTCTTCCTCTTCCTGCTCCTCTTTTTAAAATGAGCTGCTGGGCTGTGGTTTCTAGATTCTTCAGGAAGTTCTAAAGGTATTTTCAATCTAGAGTCCCTGTAGTCAATGAATAAGGGACTTGGGGTGAATTAATGACCAACAGAAAAAATCAGAAAACATGTTCAAATTGCTGGGCTGAAGTGGTAAATCAAAACCATGGATGTAATCAAGTAGGAAGGTGGGATCAAGAAAGAAAGGGCTTAGGGTGAAGTGGCAAAACAAAAAAGTAGACCAAAATCCTATGAAACTCAAGGGCAAAATCAGGAAGTAACAGATTATAAAACAAAGATCGGGGAATGAAGTATAAAAGCCTCTATTTGTTGAGTATTTACTAAAGTGCCAGGCATTGTGTCAAGAGTTTACAGGCATTTTCTTATTTGATCTTTACAACAGTCTTATGAAATAATTAGGAAAGCAAGACTGGAGTTCCTCAGCCAAGGTCAAGATCATAGAGGAGCAGGGATGGATGATTCATGCTCATAGGCTCTCACTGATAAGAAAAACACCAGGCAGGGAGTGGCATATGCCAAAGAATCTAGGAAGCTAATTCCAAGAATCATGATGTCTCTTCCTTCAGGTACATTTCTTTTCTTCCATCAAAAGTTCTGATTTATAATTACCGCTTCATTTTCTCCTTCTGTTCTCCTCAGTGATCAGAATAAATAGTTTTATTTGTAAGCTGACAAGGCTAAAAAATTAGGACTGATTCAAGCAAACGAAATAAAATAAACAGAGTAAGAATTTAGGTATCTATAAGACCGAGGAAAAATCTTCCTTCTTTTGTCTTAGAAGTAATTTCCTCAGACCAAGACACTTTTAAAGATGACAGTAGGAAGTAATCAACTTAAAATATAACCAATATAATTAACAGGAGATTTTGGGAGATGAAACATATCAGGAAGTTGATACTGCAAAGAAAAGAAATTGTGAGGATAAGTAAATAGAGAAACTAGGAAAATGAAGATCTCTTTCCTTAGACTTGGTGGACTTTGATTCTATGCAATTAACTTGATTGTTTGGATTAATCATCAAGTACAATTGCCATTTCTCTTTTTAATGGTCACAAATAAACTTTTTATTGTATCGGCAAAATATTATAAGCCAAAATTACTAAAATTGTAAATAGCTATTTTTTTCTTTTCAAATTACTTTGACAAATAACTTTGTAACTAACCTGAGACATAGTAGGTTATATAAAGGTGAATAAAACTTTAATATGTGTTTTACATGCAAACAAAATGGTGAGTTATTTTTTTGTTCCCCTTTTTCCTGGAGACATACATTCACCTTGCTTCTCTGAATAGGTTTGCTGAAAATAGAAAAAAATGTACTTTTTGCTTCTTCCAAGTTTCACAGACTTAGAAATTTCTCCTGTGCACATATGGCAATACACAAGAGACCTCTGCAAATGCTTGAGAATTCAGGCTGCTATTTGAAAATAGTAGATATGATGGGTGATTTTTATGTGAAGATATTTGCTGAGGAATTGATATTAATATTAATTACAGTTATATGACTAACTTGTGCAGTTTTCTGCAACTTTCTTTTTTATTTCTTATTCTGCTCATGGTACAAACTTATTCTAACTCTACTGTGGAATGAACTTTTCAGCCAATATATCCTTCATAAAATACTGGGCACTAGTAGACAAATAATGAAATATAAGCTAATCAAACTAAGTACTGCCAGTCGTTTCTGTGGCTTAATACCACTCTTTATAATCCTTTAGAGTCCACTTCTGCCTAATAATCTCTGATGACTGGAATAAATAACTTGAAGATTATTTGATTTTTTTATTACACATGAAATTTTTAAAATTGTAATGATTGGATGAGCTACTTTAGGTAAATTTTGATCATTTGCTTTTTTCTTTTGTTCTCTCTTTTAATGGAGCTGATGAATCCCCCTTACCCCTACCCAATTATTCTGTTGAACAACACAGCCCTCCTTTATAGTGAGATATATAAAGGTTTTGCTGCTGCATTTTAAAATAATCTAATAGCCTCACTATATTACATAGTAAAATTTTATAACTTCATAAACACCAGTAAAGTACATTGAAATTATTGAGCTAACTTTTGATCTGGTTTTCATCTGTTTTCTTAACATTTTTGTTCACATAACTTAGCATTTTGTCCAAATGATTCAGTCAGCACTTCTTGTGCATGGTAGTGCTGTCCTGCTTTATATGTACAAGCAATTTCCTCTATCTGACTATGTTAAAGTATCCTCAAGGAGTTCCTGCTGTTGTGCAATGGGGTCTGTGGTGTCTTTGGAGTGCTGGGACCCAGGTTCGATCCCCAGGCCAGCACAGTGGGTTAAGGATCCCATGTTACCTTAGCTGTGGCTTAGTCACAACTGTGGCTTAGATCTGACCCCTGGCCAGGAAACTCCATATGCCACAGGGTGGAAAAAAAAAAAAAAGTACCCCCAGGATATCTAGTGAAACATAGAACGTAAAGCAGCTATAATTATGTTATTGAGTCTCTTATTTTTCTTTTCTTTTTTTTTATTAACAATGACTTTTATTTCAGTTATAGGTGTAAAAAGATCATAAGTCAATTCGATAGATTTTGTATCCTGAACCCACAGTGCATCCCCCCACCCCCAAGACTGTCTTATTTGAAAAACCAAGATTTTCCAAAATCTGTGAGTCATTGTCTGTTCTTCAAAGAAGTTCATTGTGTCTCTTTAGTTTCCACATGTAAGCAGTAGCATTGGGTGTTGCTGTCTAATTGTCTCACTGGTTTCACTTTGTATGATAATTTCTAGGTTCATCCATGTTGCTATAAATGTTGTTATTCCGTTCCTTTTAATGGCTGAGTAATATTCCATTGTGTGTATGTACCATATCTTCCCTATCCACTCCTCTGTCGATGGGCATTTAGGTTGTTTTCATGACCTGGCTTCTTCCCT
>PVHT020000886.1:1800210-1914401 GCA_004024745.2 Catagonus wagneri | reverse complement strand
AGAATTACCATTTGATCCAGCAATCCCACTCCTGGGCATCTATCCAGCAGAAACCATGACTCGAAGAGACACATGTACTCCAGTGTTCATTGCAGCACTCTATGCAATAGCCAGGTCATGGAAACAACCTAAATGCCCATCCACAGAAGAGTGGATAGGGAAGATATGGTACATACACACAATGGAATGTTACTCAGCCGTTAAAAGGAACGAATTACCAACATTTATAGCAACATGGATGGACTTAGAAATTATCATGCGAAGTGAAACCAGTCAGAGAATTAGACAGCAACACCCAATGATACCGCTTACATGTGGAAACTAAAAAGACACAATGAACCTTCTTACAGAACAGACAATGACTCACAGACTTTGGAAAACCTTGGTTTTTCAAATAAGACAATCTGGGGGGTGGGGGGATGCACTGGGGATTTGGGATACAAAATCTGTAAAATTGACTAGTGATGATTTATGTACACTTATAATTGAAATAAAATCCATTAATAAAAAAATAAATAAAAATAAATGTAAAAAAAAGATTATTAAATTTTCTATTTTGGAGGCAATTTTTTCACAAATTTGTCCATATATATCAATTTTCAAATTAATTGGAATAGGACTATACATAAGACCCTCCTCTTTTTATCCTTCTAATATCTGTAACAGTGTATTTTTTAATCACAATATGTATTTTTTTTTTTGTGCCTTAACTTATTTTCTTGGTCAATCCCAAAAGCTTTTTATAGGTCTTTTTAAAGGACCAAAATTCTGTTGGATCAACTTCTCTATTGCACTTTTTTGTATATCTTACTAATTTTTGCTCTCGTATTTATTATGTCCCTCCTTCTATGTTCTTTAGGTTTAACTTGGTGGGGTTTTTTTAACTTCTTGAAATTGATGAGTAGCTCATTAATTTAGTACTTCTTTTCTTATAAAAGTTTAGTTTCATAACAAAAATTTATAACCAATATGCAAATGTGGCTACATCCTATCTGCCTGCAAAACTTGCAGAGTTTTTGTACAGAGTATTTTTTTATTATCAACAAGTTCAAAATATTTCTTATTTCTTTGTGATTTTTTTTCAACCCATGGCTTAAGAATTGTAATTATTGATTTCCAAGCATATGAGAATTTTTTGCATTTGGCAAGGCCTATGCCTTAGTTTTTATAGTCACAACTGTAATGGAGGTTAAAGACTTCACGGAGGCAGACTTTCAGCCCTTTCAGTTATGAATTTATTTTTCTACTTTCATTATATAAATTAATGTCTTTCAGTCTTTAGCTATTATCTTGTTCATGTTTTATTATTATTTTTTCAATTAGTCGTTTTTGTCCAGGAAGTCCCCATATGGTTTAAAAATGAATATTTTCTTTTACTTTCTCTTTTAAAAGCTTAGTGAATATTTCCTTTGCTTTGAAGAGGAAAATATCTAAAGTGCCTTATAACTGCTTTTGAAAATATGTTCCAGGTATCACAGGTTAGCCTATTCTCTGTGTATTACATCAATAAAATAACTACAGCCATACCCAAAGGGTATATTTGCACAACACTGAAAATTTAAAGATATTACACAATGATAATTAGTGGTTGGCATAAAAAAAAATCTGCCTGATATGATAATTAATTGAATCCTATTAAGCCATTCATATATTGAGGTGCTTAGGCAAATATCTCTTTATTTTTACTCTTAGCATAAACCTAATTTATTTTAGGAGGATTATTAACTTCATATAAAACATATATTCATTTAACAGATATTTACCCAACTGATATGGGGCAGAAACTCTTTCTCCAGTACAAACTATACCATAAGGGAAAGATAAAAACAAAAATATTTCAAATATATGATAAATTATGATTTTAAAAAAGAAGGTGACTGCAAGAATGCGGTTGTGGAACGGGCTATTAGAATAATGATAAATTGTGAAGAAGTGTCATCCAAGCAGAAACTTAAATACATTAAAGAGAAAAGTTATTTTTAAATTAACGAGTATTCCAGGCTTAAAACTTTCAAGTACAAGTAATCTGGATATAATGTCCTTTTAGATTTTGGAAATTGTTTCTCCCAATCTTTTGTAGTTTCCTCACCTATAATAATTTGACAGCCTTTTTTGTTTGTTTGTACTTGACTTTTTGAAGTTATTTCAAAGTCATTAAACTTAATTTTCATAGAATAAACATTTTCCTCTTTGCTCTCATTAAAAAAAAAAAATACAAATATAAAGGCTCTAGGACAGAAACCAGCAAAGCTCCGTACAAGAAACTGAAAAAGGCAATGGAGAGAAAGGAAGAAGATAAGTCAGGAAGTTGATCCAGGATCAGTTCATGTAGGACCTAGAAGAACTTGGCAGAGATTTGGGGAATATCATTTCAATTCATTTTAAAAAGCACCATGGTGGGAGTTCCTGTCACGACTCAGTATCCCCAAGGATGCAGGTTCAATCCCTGGCCTAGCTCAGGGAGTTAAGCATCCAGTGTTGCCCTGAGCTGTAGTGAAGATCGCAGAGGCAGCTCGGATCCCACGTTGCTATGGCTGTGGTGTAGGCTGGCAGCTTACACCTCCAACTTGACCCCTGGCCTGTGAACTCCCATAAGTCATGGGTAAGGCCATAAAAAGACAAATAAAATAAAAAGCACTATGGTGAAGACTTAGGAATGGTAGTGCCTAGAATGTAAACAAGTAAACCATTGAAGTGATTCAATAAGTAGGACAGTCAAAAAAAGATGTGACAGCACTGGAACTAATGAGACGAGGTAGAATTCGTTATGTAGTTTGAAGGGAAAGGTGACAGGACTTGCGACTAGATAAGAAGTTGGAAATTTTAAGTGTTTTATCTGAGAAACAGAATAAAGAGTGGCGCTATTCCCTGAAATGGTGCAGACTAGTGTGTTAATTTAGGAGTGAAAGTAAAGTGTTCTGGTTCGGATTGTGATAAATTTGAGATGCCCTGTAGAGTCCAGGTGGGAACTATGAAGGCACTTATCCATAGTTCTCTAGAGAGACTAGGGGTTGAATATAAATCTGAGAGTAATCAAAGTATACTGAAGATAATATTCAACATCAGGGGACTTGAGATTAGTTGGGGCAGGAATGTGGACAGAGAACAGAAGCCGTTTAAAGACTGAGCTGAAGGGTACAACAGCATTTATAAGATGGAGAAGAAGATTCTACAAGAGTATAAAAAATTGGTTAGTCATAAGTGGAACAAAATAAATGTGATGATACTGAAACCAATAGTAATATGTGTGTGTTCCCAAGATTATTAATAATCTATGATTCTAGGGAATTTAACAAAAAATAATTTTTCAATATTAAACTAGGAATCTGAAGTTATATTAAATATAAACATAATAGTATTAATATCTCTAACTAGTGAATAATCAAGTCCTTGGATATAAAGTGTATATTTGCGGTATTAATAAGAAAGTAGTTAATTCTAATGTTGAACAAGAAGGTGGAAGAAATATCCTTTAGCATGTCATACTAAATATTTATCATTCATTTCTTTGACTGAGTCTCACATAGTCTCAAAAAAAGAGAATCAAATGTAACATGATGAACATAAACAAAATAGACCCATGCTGATGTTAAGCAGAAAGATTTATTACTTAAAAGTTAACGTGATGTCAAATGTGTATGACCTCAGATGCCCAATAAAAACTTGTTGATGTTCTTTTATTCTCTTTGCTTCCTTCCGTAGGTGGGGAAGTCCCATACACAACTCTGGCTACCCGAATGATGATGGGGGCTTGGTGGCTCTTTGCTTTGATTGTCATCTCATCTTACACAGCAAACCTTGCTGCTTTCCTCACTATCACCCGCATTGAAAGCTCCATCCAGTAAGTAGACAAGAATTCCAGCTCACACAAAGCATGAGAAACGACAGGAGTGGCTACAGCTATATAAATGAGTATGTGGTATCTGACAGTAAATTTACAACTTCATTTGGAGTAAAGGTTTAATTGTGTGGTATACAGATGCCACAATATAGTCCAACTCTAGAAAATACGGTTTTCATAGAGCATTTTTTATAAAATAAAATTCTGGGTGTAATTTAGATGTTGCTTCCCATATTTTCCTGGAAAGTTAACACATATTGGCACTCTTGATCTTTGCCCTGAGTCTGACCCATTATGGACTATCTGAATAAATAGGTGACTGATCGATAGATGGTAGGGAGAGAGGGAGGGAGAGAGAAAAAAAGGGAGAGAGAGAGGATACCTATCAAGAGGTATCTGCCTCTTCATTGCATTATAGCTAATGTGCTCATTACTGCTGCTGCTTTTCCAGCTCCAATGGTGGTAAACTGTCATTAACAATGGTGTACTTTAAAATCCTGAAAGCTACCTAAGTCAATGCTTCATTTTCACAAATGACTTTCCTATGAGCCCTGAGAGTCCAAACGCTTTTAACTTACCAAAGCTAGTTTTGCTTTTGTGGTTTCATGCCGTAAAGTCAGAGGCACAGTGTAACTTCTGCCTTAATAAAACACAATATTCTATATATTGTTCTAAGAAAAAGTTTTCTGAAAATATTTTATTCATCCAAAAAGCAGGTAGTTTGAATTATCCTAAAGTTAAAAAAACATTTACTTCTCAACAAAATTGACAGTTCAAAATTAGAGTAATTAGATTTATCAAAGAATTCATTAGGGATTTAATTCGTCCTTAAGAGAAAGCATTTCTCTTTGCCTTTAAAAATATATATAAAAGAATCCCATTAGTAGGTAAAAAATTATTACAGCATAATACTAAAAATAAAATCAAGAATTAATGATCTACAGAGAAATAGAGTATATTTCTTTGATTGCTTATGTTTATAAATTGAAACCCTGAAATTCAACTAATTATACTAAATAAAGATAGGCAATTACTTCATCCATTTATGAAAATGATGTTTCCAACTTCTCTCATCAAATCATGGTCTTAATGTTATTTTTCCATTATTTCTTTGGTGCAGAACCTTCACACACTCTCAACTTACTACCCTTGTAGCCAGTTCTATGTATGTCATAAATTATAAGTGAGTTAGAGTGTAGCTCATGGAAAATTTAAACTGATGACCCCATCAGAATCCTATTTTAAGAATAATGAAAATGATTACAGATTTACAGCCCAAGAAATCAACAAATTAGTAAAATTATGAAAATAATAGTTTACATTTTTGAGCACTCACAAGATGCCAGACTTTATGCTAAATGTTTGACATGCATTGGCTCATTTAATACTTACAATCACCTTCTGAAATATATACAAGGTATTAATAATCTATTTTGCAACTGAAATTGAAAAAATAATTTACCCAAAATCATGCAGCTAATAAGTGATTGGTTAAAGATCAGACCTTATGTCTGTCTCATTCTCGAACCTATGTTCTGACTGTACCACAGTAGCCCCCCATTGCACACCCTTGTGCGTTATCTGGCTGGTTGTTTTTAGGCAACAGTATAAAGGAGGTGTCATAGCCTTATTCATTGTGAAGTCTAGTGATGTAAAGTATGATATTCTTCAAATACTCAGTTTGTTTGAGGAAATAAAGTATCAAAAGTGAGGAGGTTTCGTGTTGGATCAATTCTGTAGGCATACATCCCAACATGAGCTAATTACTTTTATAAAGGTATCTGCCATTCAGTGTAAGATTGCTTGGCAGAACCAGTCAATAGAAATCACATTAAGAAAAATAGTTTTAAGAAATTAAAATGGAGAATTTTATCTTGCTAATATACTTCTTACCAATTATGTTTTAGGAGTACTTAAAGCCAAAGCCTGTGTAGCTCAGATCTGACTTTGAGGCATTTTAAAATAAATAAATGAGTAAAATTGTAAATAAAATAACTGACTTTATATACAGCACATGACAGTATTCGTAAGTGATAAAGGTTATAGTTAACATTCACTAAGATTTATTCTGATTTTATTAAGCGTTTTACATATATCTCCTTTATTCTTCAAATTTACTCTAATAACACAACTACTACTATTACTCCTATTTTATAGTTGATGAAACAGACATTTGGAAGTTAAATGCTCACTATCTCACTATGAATAGTGTCAGAGCTGGAAATATAACCTACATCAATCCAGTACCAGTCCATGACTTTACCTACTGAAATTTTTCCTTGTCTCACAATTTGTTTCTTGCTGGTTCTTACAATGTGTTTGCTTGATCCACTGCTTCACTGAGATTGCAGGCCTCATGGTGAGTGTGTATATGAGCTATTTAGTCATTACCAACTTTGCCAGCACTTGTCTGTATCTAGCCTTTCATGCAATAGCAGTGGGAGCAAAAGCCTCTATCAAATTTTTATACCCATAGGTTTTTCTAACGTAAAATCTAATGAAAAAAAATCATAATTTCACACGATGTTTCCCTCAAGTGTAGTTCCACATTTCAAAATAACTGAACGTTCATTTCTTAACAAATTATCTCTTTCTAATGCCAACTCATATTATTAAAAGTCAACAGTAGGTATAAGAAATCTCCCCTTCTTTCTAATCTTAACACTAGACTAATTATGAAGGAGGGAAATCAGAGCCAAATAAGTTAAAAGAGGCCTGATTCTTTCCCCAAACTTAAAGATAGCTCTAATTTCATGCCTCAGCTGTGTTGTTACACATAATTGTAATGGGAACATTACAAAGTTCCATTTGTAACTAATGTCAAACTTTCTTGGAAAACTCTAAGTCTGATTTTTTGTAGATGAGACAAAAACTTTTTTTTTCACAGTACCGTCCAATGTCATGCTTCTTAGTCATTTATATTCATGAGGTTTGCTCATCAGGGTACCTGCCTTTTTCCAGCCCAGTTGCTATGCCATCAGCAAACCTATACCAACCACATCTTTATTCCCAAAATTCAAAGTCACTTCTGCACACCAGAGGAATGTCAGTGAGAGAGAAAGAGAAAAGCAGCTACTTTTAAACAGGTGGTTGATAGAAACTCATAGTTTGGTAGGAGAAATCCAATAGATTTATTCTTAGGAAGCAGAATACCTTTTATAAAATTGACCCCTTTTACAAGATTATATATGTATTGTCACCTAAGCTTCTAGTTGGCACTTGCCATTTATAAAATGTTGAAAGTGAATTTTCCCTGAAGAAGATAATCCACAAATTAATTTAGTATCCCTTCAGTGATGGGACAGCCCAACATAACTATGTTCTGCTGCTTAATATGATGTAGTATAACGAACTGCAACACGATGGCTATTGATATAGAGTTCAGTTTTTAATAGAAAAAGTATATGCAATTTATGTAAGACTAGCAATATCTGAGCTTTTTCATTGTCACTGAACAGTAACAATAAATAGCTGAATTGTCTTCAAATACTTAAAAAAGTGGAACACACTTTTGTTGGTAACCAAGCTAGAAGTGGAAATGGTAAAATGGAGCATGTGAAGCTTTGATGCTATTTTCAGAGTAAACAGCAATATAATCAGCATTAACTGTATTTGTCTTTATTGTGATGCAATTTTCAGAAACGTACTTATTTCACTCATCAGAGTAAAAATAGCTCTAGAGGAAATCATAGTTGTATGGTTATAACCAATAATTACTTTAGTGTCAGATTGTTCTATGGTGATAAAACTTGAGGTCTTCCATTTCCTGGGACTGTAAGTAAGCTTGAATCTATTCAAAGGGATGCCAACATCCCACCATATTTTTATGTTTAATGCATTCATTCTTCATAATGATTTAGGTTGGACTAAACAAAATATTGAGTTAATGCAGCCCTGAATCAAACTAACTTGGGATAAGTTTATTGCCAAGCATATGTAAAAACAGATTCATAAATATTCTTTTCACTGACAGAGACCACTTTTTCCCTGCCATACCAATAGCAGGATTTTTGCATTCATATTTATCGACATTTGGAAAAGGAAAAAATTATTGAGCAATTGTTTTTCTCAGTGCCACCCAGTGAGTATCACTGGGCTAAGAAGTCTGTCTCCCAGTACTGACTCACAGACTTTGAAAAACTTATGGTTTCCAAAGGAGACAGGTTGGGGGGAGGGGGAATGGGCTGGGGATTTGGGATGGAAATGCTGTAAAACTGGGTTGTGATGCCTGTTGTGCAACTATAAATGTAACAAAATTCACTGAGTTAAAAAAAAGAAAAAGAAAAAAGAAATCTGTCCCCCTGTTTAGGGAAAGAGCAAATGGTGTAGAAAATGACAGGTGCTCTCTAATGAAACGATTTATTCCTTTCTTTTGTCCCCACGGAGCTACATAACTGTCTTTAGTAATTTACTGTTAAAAAAGATCAGTACAATCATGATTTTGGAAATGAAAGTATTCCAAATTAATGCGTTAGTTTCATTCAATTAGTTCAAATAATTATATATCTTATATTGTTGATCCTTAAACACCCTTAAACAGTGTGGGGCTTAGAGGTGCAGACACCCATTGAGTCAAAAATCCATGCATAACTTTTTTCTTTCAGTTTTATTGAGATATAATTAACATACGGTACTGTATAAATTTAAGGTCTGTGACAGTGATTTGACTTACATACATCATGAAATGATTACTACATTAAGTCCAATGAACATCCGTATCATAGTTACAAAATTTAAGAAATAGAAAAAAGTATTTTTCTTTGTGATGCGAACTTAAGATTTATTCTCTTAACTTCATAACATACAACAGTGTTAATTATATTTGTCATGTTATACATTACATCCCTGGTACTTATTATCTTAAAACTACAAGTTTGTACCTTTTGATTGCCATCATCCAGTTCCCCCTCTCCCCATCCTCCACCTTGGATAACCACAAATCTGATCTCTTTTACTTGTATTTTGTTCCCTGGCTATTATAAATGATGCTTCAGTGAACACAGGAGTGTATGATCTTTTCAATTCAAATTTAAAATTCAAAAGAACATAATTTTTCAAATTAGTATTTTCATTTTCTTAGGATAAATACCCAGGAGTAGAATTTCGGAAACATATGGTAACTCTACCTTTAATTTTTGAGGAAACTCCATACTGTTTTCCACAGTGGCTGCACCAATCTATATTCCCACCAACAGTGCACAAGAGTTCCCTTTTCTCACCAAGAGTTCCCATCTTCACCAACACTTGTTATTTGCTGCCTTTTTGATGGTGACCATTCTAACAGGTGTGAAGTGATATCTCATTGTAGTTTCAATTTGCATTTCCCTGGTAATTTTACTAGGTGGTGAGCTTCTTTTCATGTGCCTGTTGACCATGGGTATGTCTTCTTTGGAAAAATGTCTATTCTAAGCCTCTGACCATTTTTTAATCAGGTTGTTTGTCTTTTTATGTCAAATTGTACGAGTTCTTTATGTATTTTGGATATCAACTTATTAACAACTTTGTGTATATGTGTGTGTGTGTGTGTGTGTGTGTGTGTCTGTGTGTGTATATATATATATATATATATTTTTTTTTTTTTTTGCTTTGTAGGGCCATACCTGCGGCAAATGGAGGTTCCCAGGCTAGGGGTTGAATCAGAGCTGTAGCCACCGGCCACAGCCACAGCCACAGCAACACGAGATCGAGCCTCGTCTGCGACCTGCACCACAGCTCACGGCAACACCAGATCCTTAACCCACTGAGCGAGGCCAGGGATTGAACCCACAACCTCATGGTTCCTAGTCAGATTTGTTTCCACGGCACCATGAAGGGAACTCCAACTTTTTATATTTTGGATGTATCATTCACAAATATCTTCCCCCATTCAGGAGGCAGCCTTTTCATTTTGTCGATAGTTTCCTTCACTTTACAAAAGCTTTTTAGTTAGATACAGTCCATTTGTTTCTTTTTTGCTAATCCTCGTATGCTTTTTAATCCCCCAAAACTTTACTAATAGCCTACCGTTGACTTACCAACAACAAAAACAGTTGATTAACACATATTATGTGTGTTGTACATATTATATATTTATTTGTAATAGACTTATTTTTACAATTAAGCTGGAGAAAAGAAAATGTTATTTAAAAATCATAAGGAAAACATATTTACAGTACATATTATGATTTTAACCAAAAAAAATCTGTGCATGGTTGGAACCTGGCAGTTCAAATCTACATTGTTCGAGTGTCAACTATAGATATTGAAACATGCTGCTAGGCATTTAGCAGGTTAAAGATATTTAGTTATCACCTCTGAGTCCACTACAGTCCATCTGGGGAGATAACAATGGAGAATAAAAATACCCAGCTGTAATTCCTATCGTGGCTCAGTGATTGACAACCTGACTAGAATCCATGAGGATGCAGATTCGATCCCTGGCCTCGCAGTGGGTTAAGGATCCGGTGTTGCCACAAGCTGTGGTGTAGGTCACAGACTCGGCTAGGATCTGGCATTGCTGCGTATGTGTCAGAGGTTGGCAATTTTAGCTCCGATTAGACCCCTAGCATGGGAACCTCCATATGCCACGAGTGTGGCCCTGAAAAGCAAAAAACAAAAATGAACAAACAAAAAAACACCAGGCTATGATAAATGTATTTATAAAATGCATATGAACATAGGGAAAGTGGTGTTTTAAATTATTAACTTGGAGAGAAGACGGAGAAAGAAAAGAAACTATTCGGCATCACAGAGGTTCTCTGAAATATCATCTGTGAGTTTGATCTTGAAGGATAATTTCACCAGACTAAAGGAGTGGCGTACAGCAGATGTATGAAACTCCTAGGACAGTATCCAGCAAAGAATAGATGATCAAAGTATGTTCATTTCCTTCCTGGATTGAGATAGGTGAAGTGAGAGTGGCAAGTAATGAGGCTGAAGAAGAGAATGGGACCACATCTTGAAGGGCATGATAAAGCTTGTTAAGAAACTTGGAATTTTTCCTGGAAATAATGAAGAGTGACATCATTTAAGAGAGACAGCTCTATCTGAGGAAAAAGAAATTAGGTGGGAGAATAAAGATGAAAGAGTGTATAGAAACTCATTAGGTGAGTCTAATGCACATATATCCATGGCATTTAACACTATGTCTCTACTTGATATAAATCTGATCCACATGTCTTCTTGTTTCAAGAGCTTTTCATTTGGAAATATCTAAGGATTAAGGGTAATTTAAGAGAAACTTGAGAAACTTTTTAATCTCTAGACACATTCACATTTTTTGTGAATGCAGAATTGTTGCCTCAGCTTGTTTATTTTTTTAAAGATATTTAAAGACAGAATGTGGTTTACTACCTCTTAGTTAAGTATGTAGGGAAGAAGAGAGTTACTAATTTGAGAAAATTCTAAAAATCGCTCTCATAAGGCTACTTTTCAGATGCAGTTTTGCCAGAAATTTGCATCTCATAGTTTTCTATTCACAGATCCCATCTTACCTATTAATTACTTTTAGCCTGAGCCATCAAAAAAGAAATGACTTATTTTTATTCAATTTTAACACATTTTCTTCTTCTTATAAAAGTAACACAAGGCTATTTTGAGGAAATTAGAAAGTAGAGTGAAATTTTACAGGGCAAGGTATTAATGATCCATAATCTGTCATAAAACAGTAAGTTCTGTTAATATTTATCAAAACATTTTTAACTGCTTATTTTGAAGTAAATTACATAACAGGAATTTGCAAAGTCAATATAATTCTAGGACAGAGATGTCTCAGATACCCTTCTCCTGGTTCCCCCCAATAATTTACATCTCCAGTGACTATGGTACAATATCAAAATCAGGAAACTGACATAGGTACCATGTATACATATAGTACCATGCCATTTTATCACGACTGTAGACTCTGTAACCGCTACTGCAATTCAGATATAGAACTACAGTTTATTACAAAATTCTCCCTCAATCTACCCCTATATGGTCACACTTACCCTTTCTTCACCATCCCCGCCCTTGGCAATCACTAATATTCTCCACTTCTGATTTTCCGTCATTCTAAGAGTGTCATATAAGTTAAATCATACAGTATGTGGCCTTTTGAGATTGGCTTCTTTTATTCACTCGGCCTAATGCCCTTGAGGTCCATCCAAGTTGTTGCATGAATCAATAGTTCATTGCTTTTTATTGCTGAGTAATAAAAATAATAGTGTAGTACAGGTGTTTGATCAGTTTTTAAGAAACTGCCGAACTATTTTCCAGGGTGGCTGCACCATTTTACGTCCCCACCAGCAATGTACTCAGTTTCTCGTCATCCTTGCCACGATTTAATGCTGTCACTAATTTTTTTGAAGAAATTTAATTTGTATTTTTTTTTTTTTTGCTGTCACTATGTGTAAATTTTAGCCTGTCTGTTAGGAATGTCATGATATCTTACTGTGACCTTAATTTGCATTTCCATAGTAGTTAGTGATATTGAACATCTTTTCATGTGTGGTTTTTTTTTGTGTGTGTGTGATCCTTATATCCTATAACATGAAAAGTCCCTGCATATCTTTTGTCCATTTTCTAATTGGATTGTTTGCTCTCTTACTGTTGAGAGCTCTTTACGTATTCTCAATACAGGTTCTTTGTCAGATAGTTGCTGGCAAATATTTTCTCCTAGTCTATTGCTTGTTTGTTCATCCTTGTTACAGGATCTCACATAAAACCAAAATGTTTAATTTTGATGAAGTCAAACTTATGACTTTTTTTTATGGATTGCAATTTTGGTATCATGTCAGACTCTTCAAGCAAGTCCTAGGTCCCCAAAATTTTCAAATGTTTTCCTCTAAACTTTTATAGTTTTATATTTCACATTTAAATTTGTCATCCACTTTGAGTTAAATTTTGTACTAGGTGTTAAGTTTAGGTTGAAGTTTGTTTTTTTGACTATGGACATTAAAATGTCCAGGAACATTTGCTGCAAAATCTTTCTTTCCTTCACTGAATTGCTTGTGAACCTTTGTAGAGAAAATTCAGTTGACATACTGTATGAGTCTGTTTCTGGGTTCTTTATTCTGTCCCATTGACCTGTGTATCTGCTCCTCTGCAAATAACATAGATTTTATTATTCTTATAATTATGATTTTATTCTTATGATTCTCTCACCTATTCTTTTTTTCTAGAATTATTTTGGCTAATCTACTTCCTTTGCCTTTCTGTATAAATTTTAGAGTAATGTGATCTATATTTGCAAAATGTTTGCTAGAATTTTAATAGGAATTGCATTAAATCTAATATCAATTGGGGAATATTCACATCTTTACTATTATGAGTGTTTCAGTTTATGAGCACAGTATATCTCTCTGCCTATTAGGATTTTTTATTTCTTTCATCAGCTTTTAATAATTTATAGTCTTGTATATGATAGAATTGTACCTAAGTATTTATTTTTATCCTAGTGATTATAAATGGCGTTGTATTTTTGAATTTCATTTCCACATATTCATTGCTAGTATAAAATGCAATTGTTTTTATATGCTGATTTTTATCTTTTGAGTTCTGGGGTTCTAGGAGTTATAGCAGATTCTTTGGAATTTTCTATGGAAACCTTCATGCTATTTACATTACTGAGCAGTTGTGTTTCTTTCTCATCTGTATGCTTTTTATTTCCTTTTGTTGACCTTTTCTGTGCTGACTGGAGTTTCCAGTACTATTTCAAATAAGAGTAGCGAGAGTGAATACTGTACTTTATTCTCAATCTTGGGGAAAACAGTCAGTCTTTCTTTCACTATTAGGTGCAGAATTAGCTGTAGGGTTTTTATAGATATTCTTTATCAAGTTGAAGAAATTCTTTTCTATTCCTAGTTTTCTATACATTTTTATCATTAATGGGTATTGGATTTTGTCAATTTTTTTTTCCGCACCAGTTGATATGCTCAGATGATTTTTTTTCTTCTTTGGCCTGTTTGGTGAATTGCATTGTTTGATTTACAAACAGGTTTAAAAATGAGGTGGAGGCTAACTAGATTTCCCTCTCCTATTTCTTCTCTACCATTTTTCCCTAAATCTTGCTATTTCTCTTGATTTTCTTCCTTCTATTGACATAAGGCAAAGATCTTGACTTTTCTTGCTTACTGCCTCACTTCTTATTCCCTTTCCTTCTTCTTCAGCTGTTGCTTCCTTTTAGTCACTCAAGTTCATCTTCCAGAGTGTGCAGTGTAGATAGCTCCCATCCTTAAAATTGGCTTTAAAAAACCTCTACTATTACCTCATTCTATCAAAATAAGGCTCAAATCCATCAGCAGAGCTTATTAAATCCTTGAAAAGCTAATCAGCCTCTTTTTTGCTTACTGGCACCAGTTAACCCATTCTCACACTTGTTCGTGCTCCAGTTAAGCCAAAGTCTTGTAGGACATTTCGTACTTCTATGGAGTTTACGTGCTGTTCCCACTCCCTGAAATGACCCAGAACTGCCTTCTTTTCTGCTGGCATTTTCTGTTTGCTCAGGCACAATTAGTGATTACACATGTCTTTTCTTTAAGGGTGTAAATTTTTTAATGGCAAAGACTATGTCATATTCACATTTGTGCCCCTGATGCTTCTCAGAGTACCTGACACAGAGTGTTAATAAGCACTGCCAGCATTGACTGACTGCTTGCTATGTGACACTTTCCTAATGCTTTGCATAGATTTTCTCATTTAATCCTCAAAATAGGCCCAGGAGAGATATATCATTTCACCTCTTTTTTGAAGATGGCAAAACTAAAAGCCAGGTAATCTGGAATGCAAACCTTTGTCTTCACCAGGGGGCCATATCATCTGCAACCAACAAATACACTCAATCTTTATTGAATGAAATGAATAAATAATATAACTGTGAATGCATGAATGAATGAAAACCATTAGGGTCATTATAAGACTTTTTTAAAAAATAAAGAATTTTGCAGAAAAGAATTAATGTTTTTAGCTAAATTAATTCCAGATATTTCTAAGTTACCTGGTATCCTAGAAACAGGCACCACCAGAAGCTATGGATTCAAATAAATCTGCATTTAAATTCTCTCCCACTTAATAGCTGAATGATCTTGTCATTTTTCATGATTAATTTAAGCCTTATTTTCTCTAAGGGTATGAAGAGAATGGGTTCAACTTCATAACTTTAGTATAAAGACTAAATGGGGAAAAAGATATAAGTAACAGTACAATTCCTAGACACACCCTACCTGGGATTTGCTTTCATTTTTCTACCTGCTCCCCTGAAACTCATGTAGATTTCTTGGACTGTCCTTTCTGCCACTCCCATTTCTGATGCTACTGATAACTATTCTTTTTACCATTTTGTACACAATTTCCTATGCTAAATTATTTCTTTTACCTGATTCAACTAGACTTCAACATTCCCTGCTGCTGCTGCTGGTGCTGCTGCTGCTGCTGCTTTCAACACAGCTACCACCACCCCACCTAGTGGATACTGAATTCTTGCACCACCACTTAATTCTCCAAGTCCCCCAAAGATAAAAAACTGGCTGTCAGCAAACCTTATCTGATCTTAAGCATAAATAAGAATTTAGACAAGTGATTCACTCTGTTGTCTCACTTTAGCTGGATACTATCCCTAAGATTAAGTTGCTACTTAATTGTATTATAGTGACTAACATTAACCTTGGGTCAGGATATCCACTTGTCAGGCAAGTTTTCTCTTTTAACTTATCTTTAATGACCCTTCTATTAGCCCATAGCTCATATACCACTTCCTCTATGTGGCTCTCCACAGAGTTTTCTCATAGCTACATTTAATGGCTTCCTTTTTTGAATGCCTTTGCAACTACCTTGTGTACACTCTGTACTGTATCTCGCCTTGTACTACAGGATTATGATTCTACTTGTTTTACCTTCCCAGTTACAATGTATGTGCTTGAGGAGATTTTATCACCCTTGTATGAACACAGTACCTTATATAGTGCCTTATTGAGTATACAGTTGGTTACAAATAAATATTCATTGAGTGAATGAACCAGAAAGGGATTTCTTAGAAACCTGGCGTGAGACTATGGAACTCCATGACTTATTTACATACCTCACAAGAAATCAGAAAGAAATATGAAAGCCATTTCTTTGTCTTATTATTCCAGGATGAGACAGGGAGCCCAGAATGATATGCTCCCTCAGTTTCCTTCGTATCTCACCCACTTCAGTCTTCCAGGAGGAGTCTGTTTCTTAGCTCTCAGCAGGGAATTGCCCACTTTATTAAGAATAGCCAAAGACAAGGTAGCTGGAGTGAGCTGGGAATGATTCATACTGCTTTTTATGTTTTTCTTTAGTACAGACTTGTATAGGCTTAGCTCCAGAGTACACAAACACCGCAGACAGAGAAGACATTCATCTCCTTACTCTATATTGTTCAGTGTTGAAAAGGCTTACTTGTCAAAGCACTTAAGTACCACAGCGATGGATGTTTTATAGACATATAGTCATCTAGATGTTATGGACAGGATTTTGTCTTTTCGAAAGAAAAGAAAAACTCTCAGAACTCCACTCTTCAGTAAGCATTTAAATAAAAGTTGTCTCCCACTTTATTTGTGATTCCCATGAACAGGGCTATTTTAACATTGTCATAGACTCTACACTGAGCTCAGCAAGATGAAAACTTTGCCAAACTAATAAGGTCCCACAACCCCCAAGATGATCTCTTTCTTCTGGACAAGCTGACTCATTTCTAAACAAGTCAAACCTTCCTCTCTTTCTCTCTCCCCAGCCTTACCTATTGAAGCCTAAAAACCAATCAAGTACTCAAGAAAATGGATTCCTGTCTTCTCTCTATTTCTTATTTTCCTTTCTTACCTGAAGTCAGCTGAATAAATAAATTCTATTTACCACAGTATGGGAATACGGTAAAATCCTTATACTTGTGAGCACTCTGTTTAGCTGTTTAAGAGGAGTCAGTGTGCATAAGTGGCAGGGTTTCATGAAACTAATGTAGGAAGGGTAAGTGAAGGACATGAGTGACAGGGGAACATGTAGGCAGTGCTGTTTGGCAGAACATTGTTGAAGGGGACCTGAGACCTAGCTTTCGGTGTTCAAGTCTCTTTGCTGCTGCTAAAGAGTAAGTCAAGTTTTTATTTTTATTTATTTATTTATTTTTGCTTTTTAGAGCTGCACCCGCAGCATATGGAGGTTCCCAGGCTAGGGGTTGAATTGGAGCTGTAGCCGCTGGCCTATGCCACAGCCACAGCAACGCAGGATCCGAGCCACATCTGCGACCTACACCACGGCTCACAGCAATGCTGGATCGTTAATCCACTGAGCAAGGCCAGGGATCAGACCCGCAACCTCGTGGTTCCTAGTCGGATTTGTTAACTGCTGTGCCACGACGGGAACTCCAATAAGTCAAGTTTTTAAACCACCCCATACCTTAGTTTTCTGTCTTTGAAAATGAGATCCAGAGTTCCCGTTGTGGCTCAGTGGTTAACAAATACGACTAGGAACCATGAGGTTGCGGGTTCGATCGCTGCCCTTGCTCCCCTGGGTTAAGGATCCGGCGTTGCAGTGAGCTGTGGTGTAGGTTGCAGATGTGGCTCGGATCCTGCGTTGCTGTGGCTGCGGCGTAGGCCACTGGCTATAGCTCCAATTAGACCCCTAGCCTGGGAACCTCCACATGCCACGGGTGCAGCCCTAAAATGACAAAAGGCAAAAAAAAGAAAAAAGAAAATGAGATCCATTTCTTCTCTTACTCCACAAATATTTGTCCCAGAGTTTGAATTATTTTCAGTGTCCTTTCAACTATAAACTTCTATGTCAACTACGCAAATGGAGTATCTTATAAAACAAGGTCTGAGATAAATGATAAACAGTACATTTACATAGAGTGCTTAATAAAACAAATCCCAGATTGAAAGTCAGAAGTGAAAGAAAACCCTTGTTTTGCCGTTTGCCATCCTGTTTTTCTTGTCCCACCTTTCTTTCCCAGTCCAGCAGGCCATCGTGCCAGCAGTCTTGGTGCACTGACCTCCAGCATCTGTTTGACCCCATTAGTACTCTGATCCTCTTAATTCTTCCAGAAGTTCCTGTCATCTAAAGATAGTCAATTTATTTTTAATGGCTTTCTCCTCCACCCCTACACACACACACACGCAAACACTCACCCACTACACACACCCCTACGACAGCCTCTATTTCTCCAGTCTAAGGACAAAGCAGGAAATTGCCAGGTGCCTGAGATCCTAACAAGTGTTCAGGAGGACAAAGAACGAGATCTGCAGCCAGCTGTCTGGACTGCTTTTTCGGATGAGGATTGTCATTTTCTGAGTGGGATGATGCAGAACTCTCAACATTTGCAGCTGAATGAAAGGCAGGGAGCACATTTTAAAAACAGTTGGGTCATTTGTAATCTGAGTGTGATTAAGACGTGACTCTGAGCATTAGGACATGCATTTTATATCTGCTTTCAGTTGACATTTCTCAAAAAAAGAAATATACCTAATGGGGAATTGAGTATAATCTCTCTGACTAATTCCCCCAAAAAATATTTTTGGAGAAATCCACAGACCTACTGTACCGGGAAGGAAAACATCTTTTGTATTTGGGAAAGTTTAAATGATCAAGACGCTTGGTCCCCTACTCTGCATTATGAAAAGCCAGTTTTTTTTTTTGTTTGTTTTTAGTTAGATTCATTAGAATTGTCATTGAAACAATGACCTTCCACCTTATTTTGACAGTAGTGTTTCACTGGGTCTTCAAATAGGCTATTAAATTAATCCTATTGTTATATCTGACAAGTTCTTTCTCTCCAGGTATTTCCACTACGAATAATTTGATAATGTGATTAACGTTTTGAGCTCCTTAAAAGACCTTATAGGAAAAAAATTTCAAATTACTATTGATTCTTCATTTGAATCCACACTGTATTTTATCGGAGGTCATTGTTTTATGTAGTAATGGTGTGTATTATTGTATCACAGCTTGTTAGTGGCCCAGATGTGAGATAGTGATCAATGGTTCAATGTCAGCCCAAGAGGGCATATTGAACAGTTTTTTTAAAGTCAGTGCTGGCCCTGATTCTAATTAACATTTTCAGTGTTGATTTGAAGTATGAAATAGGGAGTAAGCTTATTAAATATGCAGATTGCTTTATATTGAGTAGGGGTGATTATTGACTAGAACCACACTGTGAGAATTCACAAGGACCTTGACAAATTAAACAAGGTGATTAGAAGTGAGATGAAGTTTAATAGGGACAAATATGTGATAATTCACTCAAAAAGAAAGAACAAACCTGGTGTGTGTGTGTGTGTGTGTGTGTGTGTGTATCTGTAATAGTTCAAAATTGGGAGCTGAAGGCAGTTTAGGAATGAATCATCTGTCAACTGTAAATTTGAAATGTACCTTTGATGTTTATAAAGAAAATGACCAAAGTCACCTAGCAGTGTGGAAATTGTTTGGGAATTTTAAACTACCATAATCTGTTTATAAAGTCCATAAATTATGCAAAAATTTCAATAGAAGAGAAAAATATGGCTTAGTTAGTCACAAAGTAAAAACGGGAGTAATTAATCCTGTGAGTAAAACTACAGGGATTTAGCACCAAAGAGAAGACTAAAGGATGAAAATGAAAAAGAAACATTTTCTTATCCATTTCAAAGGCAATACTTTGCATCTATTAACCCCAGATTCCCAATCCATCCCCACAATAAGCCAGCTATAATGGGAAAAAAAATCATTATAAAATAAAAAAGAAAAGAAAAAGAAACATTTTCTTACGTAAAGAAATAGTGTCCTAGAGGTGGTAAGTACCTATTGTCCATTTAGCTGAGTCTAAACGAGGGGCTTGTGTGAAATAGGAGGGTTTTAGGTCTGGCATGAATAAGGTCTTAAGTTTTCTAAGTCATAAAAGTGCCGTAGGAAGAAAAATAAAGTCAGCTTTGAAGGATGACTTATGTGCCTTAAGGAATATAATTGAATTACGTGATACCTCCAGGAACTCTTTCAACTCTCTGGTGTTATGATTGTATTAGGATTCTTTCTTAACATCATTTAGAAATTTGTTGATCCTCAGGGAAATTCATAGGAACTAGTCAAGTCTTTCCTGTATTTCCAATGACATAAACTTCCACTATTCCAAGTCTAATGGATTACTTGAGGATATTGTCCTAACATGAATTTTACAATTAGATGACAACCATTGGTAAAATTAGTGAAATGCTGGTCATACGAATTTAGGATAATTTCATATTTTTTCATATTTTCCTGTCTAAATATTTCATCTTTTTTGTGATATATAGGAAAGAAACTGCACAGGAAATTGCATAGAAATTGAATTCCTTGAATACTGGGCTTTTTGCAATGGAGTTTTGCTTAGTTAGTGTATATCTATATCTCTAGCTATATATATTGATATGTAGATCGTGAAAAACTATTTAACTAATAGGCCATTTAAAGTAGAGAATAAGATTATAAATGATAATTCTCTCAGCAGGTAGAAACATATAATATCTGCCACATATCAGGCTTCATGACATGACAAATTAGTTACTAACTTATAATATGGGTCAACAAGTCGGGCAAGACTGTCAGAATTTCAGATGACAATTTTCTTGCATTTTTGTAACATTGTCATTTTGGAGAAAATTTAACCATCTTCTTTATTAATTATCGCCTCATAGCGGCAAGAAGGACAGACTGTTTCCTCCTCCTCTGGGTTCTCTAAAACAGCCTATCATATCCACAAGTCTGAATCAACTTTTTAAAAATTTTATTATAGTGTATTTATAATGTTATGTCAGTTTCTGCTGTACAGCGAAGTGACCCAGCCATATATATGTATATATATGTATATATGTACATACACACACACACACACACACAAACATTTTTTTCTCATGTTATCTTCTATCACGTTCTATTGTAAGTGGTTGGATATAGGTCCCTGTGCTATACAGCAGGACCTCATTGCTTAACCATTCAAAGTGTAGTAGTTGGAATCTACTAACCCCAGACTCCCAGTCTGTTCCACTCCCTCCCCCTCCCCCTTGGCAACCACAAATCTGTTCTCCATGTCTGTTTCTAATCTATAAATAGGTTCATCTGTGCCATATTTTAGATTCCACGTATAAATGATATCACATGCTATTTGTCTATCTCTTTCTAACTTAACTTCACTTAGTATGAAAATCTCTAATTCCGTTGTGTTATTTCTTATGGCTGAGTAGTATTCCAGTGTATGTATGTACCACATCTTAATCCATTCACTTGTTGATAGATAGTTAGGTTGTTTTTGTCTTGGCTACTGTGAATAGTGCTGCTATGAACATAGGAGTGCGTGTATCTTTTTGAATGAAAGTTTTGTCTGGATATATGCCCAGGAGTGGGATTGCTGGGTAATATGGTAGTTCTATATTTAGCTTTCTGAGGTACCTCCATACTGCTTTCCATAATCTTTGTACCAGTTTACATCCCCACTAGCAGTGTAGAAGGGTTCCTTTGTCTCCATACCCTCTCCAGCATTTGTTATTTGTAGGCTTATTAATGACGGCCATTCTGACTCGTGTGGGCTGGTACCTCATGGTAGTTTTGATTTTCATTTCTCTAATAATTAGTGCTAACAGTGTATGGGAAATGCAAGTCTCTCCAAGTGCAGGAGGGTGTTGCCAATCCATTCATGACATTTGTCTATCTCAAGTGTATCTGTTTTACATGAATGTCCAGTATTGACTCTGACCATCTGATCCATACCACGTGGCAGACAAGGGTGCCCCTGATTACTCTTTGGAGAGAAATATTCCTAAGTCTCTTAAAAAAGACTTGAAAGTTGCCTCCTGAGATGTAATCCTCCAAGCCTGGTAACTCCCCACACAAGAACAGTGTGTGGAGTGTCCTCTTCGAGAGTACTATAAGGCCCTGGTTCAGGACCAAGCATATTTGGAATTCTGATAGATATTTAAGATAAAGGTCAAATAATTATCCCAAAGAAGTTCAGAGAACAAGACCTGAAGCTGTCTGTTATCTAATTCACTCTGTTGTGCCACATAAGTTTGGGTGTGAGGGCATGTGAAGGATGTCGGACGGGAGCGGGGAGAGGGACAGAACAAAAGGAATGGAGAAGGAGGCCCAGCTCCAGGCCTTTTTCAAGCATCCCACTCTCATCTGCTGATCCTCCTCTGTCAATCCTCAGTCCTCTTTGGTCCCCTTCTTATAAAGCACCCTCTCCTTCCATCTCCTCTTTGTCTCCACAAGAAGTCCTAGCCCTCTACCCTGCCTGATATCATTCCAAACTGAAGGCCTCCAACGTCAGGTTTCTGCTTCTTGAGAAGGAAATTTTCTGACACCATTAGAGGAAGAAAGACAAAAACACTTCAGTGCTAATACAGTCCCTTCACTAGAGACAGCTCTGGCTGGGTTCCTCCTGAATTACCCTGCCCCATGAGTTACACTTTCGGGCTATACAATCTAATTTTTATGAAGGAACTCTATTTCTTCCACTAACATGACTTTCACTTTAATATTTTAAAAATAAGAAACCTAGCATCCCTGGGCTAAAGAACATTCAACTGTTTCCTAAGCCTGCTCTCATTAAATACTGGTAGCCCTCCTGTACTTAAAATAGCTCTCACCGAGGTCTTTAGTATGGACTGAGCCCATTTGCAAACGAAATTTTCTTCTGATATGAGGGAGTGTTAGAGTCCTGCTTACCCCACCATTTACCCTTGATACCCTTATATTTCATCAGACTCCCTTTACAAATTCATGTCTGAGGAGTTAGGAAAACTTCACTGAGGAGAAGGAGCTACTAAAATTCAGAATGTGGTTTCTCAAAGGACATGTGGTCATTGGTTACACTGCAAATAGAAAGATGGCAAGCCTTTCCATGTGCTTTCTCTTCTCCTGTAAGTAGAAGTTCATATTCTTGAGGCTTCTTCCTCTTTATGTAAATACTAAATCCTTGAAAAGAAAAAAAATTCCAAAACATTCAGTATTACCAAAGGTGACTATTCCGTCTTTGCTCTTGTGCTTATCTCCTCGTTAGCTATAAAACCCATGAATTCTTTTGTATTTTTTAATCATTTCAGAGTTAGTTGAGCAGTTTCGTTCACTGTTTCAGCTTGCTTCTGATATTTGAGTCAGAAATCACTCATCAAACCAAACACTAAATTGTCAGCCCTGTTTCCACGCTGCTTAGATAAGTATCCATCTCAGAAGTAGACATTGTACTTTGTATTGAATCCTATGTCTACCAGAATCTTGGACTATATTTCAGATTTTCCAGAGACTTATTTTATTTTAGTCTTAGTTGTTTTTCTTTTCACTTGCTTTGCCTCTGAATTTATTTACTTTATATACATGGCAACATATCTTGTCAAGCAATTCACTAGGGGTCAGATAAAACTTTTGAACCTGATTTTGATACAGGGGAGATTTCCAAACTCTCTTTTAAAATGTTTTGTTTTATTTCAGCTCCAGAATACTACTGGTTGTGATTAGTCACCCACAGAATGGCTGGGTAATATACAACAAAAATCTCATTTTTATACAGTGCTAGTTTAATGGAAATGCTGGTTTTCCAAGATGAAAGCATCTTTCTAGTAAAGAAGAGCAGCCAAAACAAATGAACCTCATTGACTGTTGTTTTCCAGACTCTGGACTAGGTTATATATTTTAAGATGAATAAAAAATTAATAAATAACATTTTTAAAAAAAGCATGAGAATCAGCAACATGTATTCTAATGAGGTAAACAAAGAAGTAAAATTTCAAAACACAATGCCAAAGTGTGAATATATTCTAAGGATCACAAGAGCACTGAGGAGGCAGCTGAGTTTGATCTTGAAGAGAAGAAATTCAACAGGAAGACAAGGAAAGATCTTATGCTGAGAAAACACCTACCAAGCAAGGAATGGTGAAATGGTCTGTTTCCTTGCAATATGAATATGAATGAGGCAAAAGGTTATTTCTGAAAATGGAAAAAAAAAGTTTTTAGGCCACATTTTTTGAAGGATTTTGAATGCTATGGAGTTTGACCATTTTCTAAGGGTTGTGGAGTGTGTAGGAAGTATTTAAATAAGCCAGGGATAGGATCAGATTTGCATATCAGAAAGTACAGTTAGCTGTGGTGTGGAGGATGGATTAGAGGTAGGTGGAAGTAGAGAAAAAGTAAGGAAAAAGCTTAGAAATAACTTCCTAGGTAGAAATGATGAGGGTATTGGTAATAGAAAAGCAAAGGTAGTGACACCTTCGCAAGATTTAGGAGGTGAAATGTACAAACCTTGTTGAGAGATTAGATGGTGTGGCAGAGTTAGAGAAAAATGCCACAGGTGACAAAGAGGGATTGGCTGAGCATGAATCTAATTGGTGGGAAAAATAAGAGATGGCGAGTCTAGAAATTATAATGGAAAACAAAGTAACGGTGTAATAATAGTAATAAATTATTGACTGTGACTCTCAGTAATTGAATATTTGAAGAATAAGTTCTAAGG
This sequence comes from Catagonus wagneri, assembly GCA_004024745.2. Lineage (NCBI taxonomy): Eukaryota > Metazoa > Chordata > Mammalia > Artiodactyla > Tayassuidae > Catagonus > Catagonus wagneri. The sequence goes on along the minus strand of PVHT020000886.1, from coordinate 1,890,138 downwards.
TAAGCATCTTATATCAAAATCAATTTCAAACCTCCAGAAACCTTATTACAAGATTATTTCTCCTGTTTACTAGGAAAAGAAATTTGGAGAGATAAATAATTTGCCCAAGGATTAAAACTCAAATCCTTACATCTTTAAAACCCATGTTTTTAGAAGCTAAGAGGTTGCCCAGAGCAGAGGTTAGCAGTACCTCTCAGTGGCAGGCCTGCCTTACCTGACCACCGAAACCCATTTTCCAACACTTATTTCTGCTTCTTAGGTCTCAGTGACTTGTGTTCACTCGGCTGGCCTTCTATTATGGTATAGAGTTGTTCTTTAAGTGTTAGATTTTGGAGGACTACTCCTGCTTGGAAAATGTGCCTCTGTATCTACAGCAGTTCTCAGCCAGTGCAACCAAAGAACATGCATCAGGCAGGCTCTTTTTGTGTTTGATAATGGGCTCTTGGAGCTACAACACTATCTATCTTTTGGCAGATGCTGAAATTAGCATCCATAAGAGGAAAGTGGAGAGAGAGTGGGGGAGAAAAAGCCTGAACAAGTTGGAACTCACTTTGAATGTATCCCTACTTTTTTGTCTCTCTTCCACAGTAAACCCCTTTACCTGAAGCAGCTAGCACCCATCCTGTCAACCATGTTCCATTTCTCTCCCCCTGAAGAAAAATTCTTCTGATGTGATAACTTGAATTGATATGTTCCATTCCATTAAAAATGGGCTCAGACTTAAAATTCCCCAGAGCTAAAGCTGGCAGCTCACTCTTGTCATTTGTTGGTGAGCATTCCATACAATGAGGCTCAAATGTGGAAAGAAGGAAAGAAGGAAGGAAGGAAGGAAGGAAGGAAGGGAGGGAGGGAGGCTGGGAAGGAAGGAAAAGGAAAGGGAAGGAAGGGAAGGGAAAGGGAAGGAAAGGAAGGAACGAACGAACGAAGGGATGGGGGAAAGGAAGGAAGGGAGAAAGAAAAAAAGAAAAGAAAAAGGAGGAAGGAAAGATAAAGAGAAGGGGAAGAAGGATAAGGAAGGAGGGAAAGAAGAAGGGAAGATATATGGAAAAGAAAGCGTGATGAGAGTTATTTGAAAGTTTATGTAGATAAGAGCTATTCTCTTATTAAAGGAAAACAGGTAAAAATATGATTGAAAATTCACTGCAGAAAAGACAGACATTAGATTTGTATCCAGTTCACTGCTTTAAGAATGTAAATAGCAACACATTCATTATAACATAATTTTATTAATGAAGTCATATAAATGTCCCATAGAATTTGCTATGAAGATAGTTATGACCATTTAGTATCCTAGATTGATAAATTCTTGTACTTGGAAAGGGGATGAGACATTAATTGAACTCCAACTCATGAGTCTCCTCTTCAACAATATCAGGTGTCATCCTGCCGCATTCAGAAAAATCCATTACAAATCATTATATAGGGCATTATTAGCAGATGACTCATTCTAATGATAATCTTTGTATAAAAGCAGTTGACAGCTTGATCGAATGCTGATGTGGTGGTCCTTTTTGAAGGACCTTTGTGACAGGTCCTTTGAAGAGGCCACTGTTTCTCTCTCCATTTATAGATGAGGAAGGTAAGGTTGACGGGGGTACCAAACATTATATAGCTCACAAATCACAGACCTACTTGACTTTAAAATTTGACCTATCCAATGTCAAAGCTATTGCGATCAGATATAGGTAATGTCAGACTATCATGTGTATCAAAATTAATTTTCAATGTTTGAAGGGTTTTAAGTGTTAATTCTTCTCATGGAAAGAGTTTGTAATCACCCTATATCTACTCAAATTCCTAAAATGTACTTCCACAGCCATGCCCTAAATTACACAGTTTCTCAGTATATGTAATATTCATGTAACGAATTATCACTTACCTATCAGAAAGTATTGTTTAGTAGCTAAGGGTTGCTAGTCATATAGAACCAGTACAAGAAATAAAAGAAAATCTCAATAGGATGTTGAGAAAATGAGGCACATTAGAGTGGCAAAGCATTTGCTTTCTTTTATTATCCATTCATCTTTCCATCCCTTATAGCTAAAGACAGTCATTTTTTTTTCTGCGTGCTTGAGGTGGGATGTAGGATTAGGAGAAGAGGGCTCAGGTTCAAAGACTAATCATTTGCTGAGTGTTATGTGAGTTTTATGTGGTTAGGTGGGAAAAGAGAATTTATTAGTATGAATATATGCATAGCTAATGTTGCCAGAATTCGGCCTCTGTTCACTGGTGTAGAATAGAAATGTGGAGATAGAGTTTTAGGTGAAATAGAAAAGAATAGCTTTATTGCTTGGGCAGGCAAAAGGGGCCACAGCAGGCTAATGCCTTCAAACCCTGCCACTCTCTAGAGGGGGTGGTGAGGAGTCTTAACAGTGTGCAAGGAGCAGAGTGTGTTCAGCTTGTGGACATTCTTCTGACTGGTTGGGGGTGAGGTAATTGGGAGTCAGTATCATCAAACTCATGGTTCCAACAGGTCTGGGTCTCTGTGCTTGTGGGCAGCATATAGTTAACTTTCTCCACCTATGGGGATTTCAGTATCTTAAAAGACATGGCTTTTTTACAGCTCAAAAGACACGGATCAGCATATTATCTGTAGTCCTTGAGGAAGAACTAAAGGTCCCTGACTTTTTTAATGGCTAAACTATTATAACATTGTCTTGCTTGACTGTTTTCCTTTCTTTCTGCATTTTCTCACTTCTCTGATTAAATTTATTCTTTGACTGAAGTTTCTCCTACAGACAAAAGGCAGGAGGAGGACATGGGTGGGGGTCAATTCTGGGAAGGTTCCATAGGATCCTGCTCCTTTAAGAATGCTCTAGATTTTCCCATTTCTTCTGTGTCCTGAAAAACATGGCCGGTTATTTAAAAAAAAAATGTCAGGGTGGGGCTGTGTGCATCAAATGATCTTAGGAGGCAGCTCTTTCAGTGCCTGGCGTCATCTATGATGGAGGCAATGCATTTGGGTCAAGAATTCAGTGGCCCCCACCTATTCTTCCACTCTGTTCATGAGGGAGGATGGCAGTTCCATGTCCTTCTACATGGTAAAGCAACAGCTCTGGAATTCGTCCTGCAGGACAGTGGCAGGGATCCCAGTGCAGGAGCCGGTGTGTGCTGCTGGCCCAGCCAGAGGAAACTGCAGCCGAGGTCTAGTTGACTTGCCGTACACTCTGGACTGTGTGGAGTGCAAGGAGAAGCTCTAGCTGGTGATTGACCAGGACTCAGAGACCAAGCCCAGAATGCAGGACAGAGGCGCTCAACCCGAGAAGCCTGAGCTGCAGTGCGCACATGAGGGGATCCTTTTCATGGGTATGGACCACATGGCCACCTTAACCCACCGGAAGGAACATGCCCACTCGCCTAGCTCTGTCACTGGTCATGCATAATGGAAAGTGATGGAGTGGAGCACTCTCATCCAGCCCTAGCCAGGCCTGGAAGGACTGTTAGGTCAAGTGCCTGTGGGGCCAGGAGCACAAGTACCTGTTGGGGGAGCCCCAGCGAACCCCTCCTCCCAGAAATTTAAGGGAAAGCTGAGCAAACTTTTCAGGCTGCTGAGGTCAGAGAACCACAGAATGAGAACTTCAGACTTGTCTGAAAAAGAATTTGTAAAGAGGTCAAGGAGAATGAAGAAGCAGTCCAAAAGACACTTATAGAAGCCACCTGGGAATCTGAGGAGATTGTGGTGGACAGGAGCCCTGATTTTGAAATACACAGAACAATGTGTGATGGCAATACACCCACACCTGAGGAGTCTCACGAACACAGCCTTATGAGGAAGAAGACAAAGTTTCTGCACCAGGAGTGGAAGCTATCATTATGATCACCTGGCAGTCAATGGAAAAGCTTAACCTGGATCTGCCAACAGTTACACAAGGTTTCCTACAAATAAGTGAACTGGAGGCTTCTTCCTCTTTAGAGTCTGGCCAGAGGGCTGATGGGTATCCTATTTGGTCCCCATGGGATGCCTTAGATTTGCAAGAAGATGATAAGGGTACTCAAGATGCTTTAATCAAAAAAAAAGTTAATGCTCATGATGTAGCTCAAAGGATTGAATTCCAAAAGAAATAATTGGCAAGGTAACTAGAAGAAAAAAAAAAGGTTTGGCAGATAAGGTGTTAAAAAATATCTGTGACCATTGAACTTCAGAGATTTTGACTTTGGACCTGACACTCATCTTTTGACTAATGCTGCCATTTCTGTGTGAGCCCTATATTTCATAGCCAAGCAGAGTTGTGTAGGATGATAAAAATAAAAGAAATCAGATATATTTAGAGCTGTTCCTGGCAGTTTCAGTGTATTTATGAGAGGAAAATCGAAACCAGAGAGAGGTCGGTCTGCATACTAGTAATCCTTTTCTGGAATGGAATCCCTGCTATATTGGTGACAGAAATTAGTGACAGAGTCAGAGGAGAAAAATTAGATAGGTCTTTTCAGAAAACAAATAAAGAGCCTCCTATACTTTGGCAGAAGCTGTTCTAGATTGTGACAGATTCCAAATCAAGAATCAAGCTCAGGAGTTCCCGTTGTGGCTCAGTGGTTAACGAACCCACCATGAGGAACCATGAGGTTGCGGGTTCGATACCTGGCCTTGCTCAGTGGGTTAAGGATCTGGCTTTGCAATGAGCTGTGGTGTAGGTTGCAGACACGGCTCGGATCCCGTGTTGCTGTGACTGTGGTGTAGGCCGGCGGCTACAGCTCCTGTTAGACCCCTAGCCTGGGAACCTCCATATGCCGCAGGTGCGGCCCTAGATAGGGCAAAAAGGCAAAAAAAAAAGAATCAAGCTCATACGATTTTAGCACAAGATCGGCACTTCAGCTCAGATCTGGCATTGCTGTGGCTGTGGTGTGGCCCTTAAAAAGCCAAAAAAAAAAAAAAAAAAGAGATTGATTGCAAAATTGCTCAGGAGCAAGCGGTCATTCCTATTCTGGGAGGGTTTCTGATGAATGTTAACATGGCCTTCTCTAGCCACACACCTTCAGTTTTCTAGAAGGTGCAAGCTGTGTACCTCTACCTAACGTTGCCTTTGTGTTTATAGATACTGAGCAAATGAGGCCTACTATCATAGCCTGGATAGACAAGTTTCATTTCTTTCCCCTGTGTTACCAGTTTATAGAATTACTAAACAGTGTTAATGTTAATAGCATAGTTTAATGTTTTCAGTATAGTTTTACTCCTACTACTGGAAACAGCAGTAAATAAGTAAATGGTCCTTTTGAAATAAAATTCTTATGGCTCAACTATGACCAAGATAATATTATGATATGTCTGGGAACAAATACCGTGTCAGTCTAGTATTGTGCTGAACCCTAGCTACCTGTAGCTCACTTTCATTCCTGCTTCTGCCCTCAGTTATTTATTTATACTGTCACTTTATCTTTTACAAATGGTAGAATTAGCTCAACAGTTGTAGAATATTACAGAAAATTCTTCCCTTCAAATGGTAATTTTTAAATGCATCATTTTAGGCAGAAGTGTAGAGAAAAAGGAATTATCATGGCATCACTCATTGCCATAGGGTATATGATGCACATCAACAGCATAGAACTCAATAAAATGCAGATCAAATTTTGCTGAAAGTTACCATTAGAAATTGGCACAAATATTCCTCTAATATATATGGCCCATAATGGATTGTTTGCAACATAATTTTGCACATGATAGAAACTGGTAACCTGCATGAGTGTTCCCAATACCCTTGTCCATGCTAGTGTTAGTTGCAAACACCCCTAGGAAATCACTGGCAAAGTCCATCTAGAAACAGACCAAAAGATCAGAGGTGTACGTAACATGAGATTGAGGGTCCATGGTTGTGCAGGGCTGTGAGTATTTGTTCTTGTTCAAAATATGGTATAGTGTTTCAAAGCGTCTGCTCCCATTCTCAGAGGTTAGTGAGTTTGAAACGTGCCAGCATCTAATTTTGAACAGTATGCCAAAGACACATATTTGTTCTTAAATGTCAGTCATTAGATTTGGAAGCCGACACAAATTCAGTGAATTCCAGTGAAGTGGTAATTGGTTCTCCAAGCTCGAAAGTCTTGAGTGGCTCAGAAACTCAAATATAAGGAAATCGACCACCAGTTCAGAAACAAATAACCTGTGACAAGCAGAGACCATCTGTAACTCCAAGACTGGTTTGGAAATACTAAAGATTTTGTGCAAAAGAAAGGTGAAAACATATTCAGCTTTCCAGAAGCATGGAATTTATTCTATTTGAATACAAATGGAAGCCTCTTTCTCCCCCCACCCCACATGCACACACATACACACACACATACTTAAAGCAAATCTAGCAAAAGAAATACAGAAATCAGAGTCAGCTTCTTTCAGTAGAAATAGTATTGTTTTTGGAGCTGGTCAGAGTTACATTTGAATTCTTTCTCTGTCTCTCACAGACTGTGCTACACTGAGCTAGTCCTTTTATTCCCTCTACTTAAGTTTTCTTATCTTTTATAAAACAGGTAAAGGAGTTCCCTGGTGTTCTAGTGTTTAGGACTTGGTGCTTTCACCACTATGGCCAGGGTTCAGTCCCTGGTCTGGGAACTGAGACCCCCACATCAAGCCACTGTACACCATGTCACAAAAATAAATAAATAAAATAAAATGGGTGAAATAGTTCTGAGCATGAGGCATTGCTATAAGGATAATGTATGCCAGTTGCCTAGCATGTATATAGTAGCCATTCAATAATGACTATTACAAATACTAATTTTTAAGTATACGTCTATCCAAAACATGTTGTTTAGGCAAAATGGAATTATTTTATAAAAATATTTAAGCCCTGCCACCTAAAAGAATATAGAATTAAGCTTGTTTATAACATATTGAAATTTTTTTAAAAAACTGAGTGATTATATGGTTATCTCGCAATATAATTTGTCTTTGTTTTTGATGGGATTGCTAGATTTATTTTGCAGTGAATGTTTATAAAAATAGCGTTGCCCTATCACTAGAAACTTCCCCCGTTCATTCAGTAATGATTTTTGTCTTCTCATAATCCATGTGAGTGCTGTATACCCTTATAGCAATTATCTTTGTAAACTGCATCTTAATATTAAGAAACAACAAAATAAGAAAAGCAATTTGACATTTTTATTTATGTATACCTTTTGCTTCCTTTAACTTTATTTCCTCTTGAAAATATTTAGTTTTTATCTTGTGTCTCTTCTATCCCAATAATTAAGGTCTCTCCAGGACCTTTCCAAGCAAACAGATATCCCATATGGCACCGTCCTGGATTCTGCAGTATATGAGCATGTTCGCATGAAGGGAATGAATCCTTTCGAGAGGGACAGCATGTATTCCCAAATGTGGCGGATGATCAACCGAAGTAACGGATCAGAGAATAACGTTCTGGAGTCCCAAACAGGCATTCAAAAGGTACTGGTCATAGTTCTTCATTCATAGTCTCTGCCATGTTGTCCCCCATATTGGAATTCCTACATTAAATTTGGTTTACTTCCTTCTTTAAATTGTAATATTGACATAGAGTTTTCTGTTAAATTTTACCTTCTATTGATTTAAAGAAGATTTTGAAGTGACTCACTGCACTGGTAGAAGAAATTCAAGGCTTTCCGTGGTGAGTCTCAAAGATAATTTTCCAGTGGAATTCCAAAGCTAGAAAACTTGAGCTGGTATTCTGTTCAGAACAGGGTCAGGGACTTATAAACATGAAGGCTTGAAAACGTTTTTACCAACCCTGTTCCAAATAATATTCAGGTTATAATTTTTTTCAGATGATTCAGGGTATTTTCTACACTGCTTTTGTTTTCAGATGAGAACTTGATCTTTACTTAGGATTATGTGAAGTTTTCTGTGAGTAAAAGTTAATCTTGTCAACAAATAATGTTTCTATAAATGTCCATTTCTATTTCCAAAAGTGAAAATCTTTATATCTTACTTTTATGTGATCATCACTTAGAAGTTATTTTTCAAAAGAAACACTTTGAAATCAGTCCTTTGTGTAAAAAAAATATGAAACTAGTTTTTATTCTGAGCTGTGGTTTATAAACAGGTACACAGAGTAATTCTTTCTTCCTCTGGCCTCATCAATTTCCATGAGAGTTGAATGATTTTTGCTTAAAATTATCCCAGTAGCTATCACAGTGAAAATCATAAGAGTGGATATTCAGTAAGTAATGCTGGGATGAATGAATGAATGAATGTCCAGTAACGGCATCAGGTGGTATATACTTTTTCTCTGAAACCTTTCACAGCAGAATAATTTAGACTCCAAGTCTGAGTTCCTTGTTCAAGAGGCAAACTCAATCATAGTATGTTGGAGAAAGTTTTGATGACTATAAAAATTGTTCTTCCAAGGGTTGTAACATTATTATGTGCCTTTTCATATGTTGTCCTTTATCTGCTACTGCTGTTTCTATAGTTCCCTTGCATCAGCCTAGTAATTTTTGCAGTCATTACACTGATGTTATTATTTAAAAACTGATAATGCTGACATAAACCTCTTTCTAAGTACTAATGATGCCTATAAGAAAGAGAATGGCCTTGAAGTCTTAGCAATGGCCTCTAACTTCTTCACTCGTATTATATTAATCCTAGGTTCCTAGGGCCCAAGTATTGATCCTAAAATATTTCTCCCTTATTTCTGTTAAGAAGCCCATTGGCTCCTAGAAATTCAACATGGTACACTCCAATTACTGGAGGGATGAGGGAGGCAGTTGAGATTGGGTGGGTGAATGGACCTATATGTTGTCTAGGGGAGAAGGGAGGATAGATTTTAGGATTTACTAGGTACTCATTGGATGTGAATGAATTTAAGCCTCAGAGTAATGGTTTTTGGAAGAGTTATTTTTCTTCAAATGGTTTCCTGTTAAAAAGAATTTTACTTTCTTGAGAATAAGTATAAATTGAAGTTCACAGTTTATATTTCTATTCCATTTTAGATCCCAAGCTCCTAACACTTTATAACTTCTTTCTCTACTATATCATTCCAGAATAAAATCATTTTCTTTTCTCCAGATGTATAGATCCCCAATAGAAATAGTTTTAAATGTATATATTCACTCATTCATTATGTATTCATTCATTTGTCCAATATTTGCCAAGTAACTCTTATGTACCAGGCACTGAGGTAGGAACTGGAGATAAACTCAACTATAGAGGAATGGCAACTGGATTCATGAAATATAGAGTCTAGTGAGAGAGACAGAAAAGGGAAGTAAAACACATGAACAAATACAATGCTTTAAACGGTGATAAATGCTATCAAAAAGACAAAGAGGGTGCTATTGTGGAAATTAAAGAGGAAATCTATGTGAGAAACAGTGATCAGTTACAGTTCCCTGAGGAGATAAGGTGTTAGCTATGATCTGCCTGATCAGGAGCTGGCCATGTAGGAGAGAGGGTGACAAAGCATCCAGACAAGGCACAGACTAGTCCAAGGCCTGAAGGTCCACCCAAAAAGAACAATTGAAAATCAACAGCAACTGGGAGTTGCCATCATGGCTCAGAGGAAATGAATCTGACTAGCATCCATGAAGACACTGGTTCGATCCCTGACCTGGCTCAGTGGGTTAAGGATCCGGTGTTGCCATGAGCTGTAGTGTAGATCGCAGATGCAGCTCGGATCTGACATTGCTGTGGCTGTGATGTAGGCCAGCGGCTACAGCTCCGATTCCACCCCTAGACTGGGAACCTCCATATGCTGCAGGGGAGGACCTAAAATGAAAAAAAAATTCAAAAAATGAAAAAATTTAAAATTTTAAAATTTAAATTTAAATTTTAAAATTTAATTTCTATTGGAGACTATTGAATGAGAAAACGTGGAATTAGGTTAGTGCACAGGGGACAGATCATGTAGGACCTTGATAAGGTTACGAGCTTGGATTTTATTTGAATGGCAAAAAGACTCCTAAAGTGGGGACTATCATGATTCATTTTTATTTGTCAAGAAGATCACTGTAGCTGATGCATAGGAATTGGGTAAAAGTGTGCAAAGAATGGTAACAGTGAGATCATAAGAGATCTGTGACTTTGTGAAATAGCCAGTCAAGTGAACAAGACCTTGTTCTATTCTTGTGTTCTTGCACACACAGACACACATACACACACACACACACACACACACACACACACACAGTCACACACACACACAGACACACACACACACACACACACCATTGTCTTTCATTCTTTGTATTAGTACAAACTGGTTATACTTCCTGCATCCTGGTATCTCCAAAATGATACATAAATCATAAAGATTTAGGACATCAGTTGCTACCTAGAAGCTTGAAGTAGTCATATGTGTGAGATAGACATATATATCTTCTAAGGTCTTCAGTGTTCTTTAAGAAAACCTCTTCTTTTTTAAGTGTGTAGACACGTTTTCCTACCTTTTTTGGTTCTTTAAAAATTTTTATGTTTGTAACCATATGGAATTTAATTTGACATATGTGTATATGTAAAAATAAACTGTAAATATTCACACTGAGAAAATTCCTTAGTTTCTATGAAATAAAGATGTCTTAGCTATTGACAGTTTTGCTGACATATGCTGAGAAATTTAATTAATTAGGCTTTCACGTTTCTTTAAATATGTAGCCGTTCCATCACCTTTCAACTCAGGCTAGTGTTTCTTATACTGTTGTAAATGTCATATATATTTTTTTAAATCAGTCTTTGAGTGGAAAGAACTCTGGTCTTAGAAATATCTGGCTATTTTTCCTGGTTCTTCCAAGTCTTACCTGTATTACTTTGGGCAAATCACTTCGTTTCTCTCAGACTCACTCTGCTCATTTGTAAAATTATGACAGTTTGAGAATTAAAAGCCTGAGCTTTGCAGGCAACAATCTGGGTTTGAATTCAGTTCATTTTTTTAAGTAAAATGTGTAAAGGTGACTCCTTAAAATCTTTGGGGCTCAGGATTTTTATCATGATGATAAGAATTTCTAGTTCATATGGTTTTTATCATTGTAAATATTTGTATTATTCCATATACATATATAGTAGAATCAATAAATAGTATAGAGTAATAAACTCTTAAGATGATCCTGACGTTTACATGAGAATTATGTGAGCAATCTGTAGTTACAAAGGTTTATTAATTAGCATTTTCCAAAGTTAACTAAAATTATAACATAATAAAAAAGGTAATGCAATAAAAGAAATTGATAACAATAAAGAGGGCTTATGGATTTAAAACTGCAAATCAAGTCCCCAAGGATTTATTACACCCCATATATTCAGTTTCCTGATTTACTGGAGGAACAGTGAAGAACGTTCTTAGTTATTTATCATGGAAAATATCAAAGTAAAATTTGTTTATTGTATGTATTTCTTTCAACCGCTATCAGAGAGAGATGAAAATTGATTAGACAGAGACCAGGTAGTAATAATAAATTGCATTTTGGTTCAGTTTTCAAAATCTTGGCTAGCTTTAATTAAAACACAAAACCAACCAACCAACCAACAATAACCTTCTCACCTGCCAAAGCTCACTGAGAGTTTGTGAGATTGAGAAGTCATACACATGAAATGTAGCTGGTGAATTCTTTCTCAAGTAACCAGTCTTGCACATCTCACGCAGCAACTTCCTGTTCTCTGTCACTGATTTCTAATTTGTGCAGGTGGAAGAGATCTCAGAGGTCTTCTCAGTCAATATTCTGCAAAAGGCCAAACTTATTCTGGAGTATCTTTGATAGGAATTCACATATATAGTCACTGCCTTCCAGGAAAACCTGCCTCACTGTGAAAATAATCCTCCCAATCTGATAGTAACTTTAAATAGATCTCATTAGTGTCTTGAGCTGTGCTTTTTCCTAATTGTGCTACTAGTCTCATTAAGTTTCTCTTAACTTGAAGGTAGATCCTGATCCTTTCTAACGTTTTTGTTCTGCTCCTACCAAAGAAACCTGTATAAATGAGGATTAGGTAAATGAGTTCTGATCTGCTGATCTTGGGAGACATTCACCTGTACCAAACTCGTCTAATTAAACCAGAACAAATGTGTTTCTGTCTTCCTCTTTCTAAGACATTTTTGCATGAAGTGGAAAAAATGTGATATGAAATTGAGTTTTTAATGAATTCATTCAGCAATTATTTATTGAGCACATTCTATGTATTAGCCAGTGTTTCAGTCACTGGAGTGAATATAAATGAAAAAAAAATGCCTTCATGAAGTTTACATTCTAGTGAAGGCAGACAATAAAGAAGACCTATATAATGTGTTATATTTCAACAGTGTAAATGTTAAGGAGAAAAAATAGAGTAGGAGAGAAAGAAGGGAGATATGGAAAAGGTGATGGTCTGCCTTGTTAGATCAGATGTATAGGGAAAGCTTCACTAAGAAGGTAACAGTCAAGTAAAGACTTGAAGTGAGGTCAGTGGTGGAGAGGTGTATACCGGGGCAAAATGTTTCCAGACAGAGGGTCAGCCAGTGCAAAGGCCCTGAGGTGGGAACTTTCCTGGACGTTTGAGGACTAGGAAGGAGGCCAGCCTAGCTCCAGAAAGGAAGGATAATGTCAGGAGCAGAACAGTGTCAGAGAGGCAGAGGAGCCAGTGGTAGGGAGGAGCATATCATCATACATGCTCGTTGTGGAGTGCCGTGAACTCTCGGCATCAGCATCACCTGAGAGATTGTTAGAAATGCGGATTTTTAGACCCCACCTGAGCCCCTCTCAATGTGAATCTCACCCTAACAGGTTTCCTGGGTGATTCCCATGCATGCTGAAGTCTGAGAAATGCTCACGGAGGGCTGTGTATGGTATTCGCAGCAGGCTTTTATTCTATGAGATATGAAACTTAGGAGTGTTATGACCTAACAAGAAGGGTAACAAGAGCTAACGCATGTTTTGGCAAGTCGTATGGTTGCTGTATTAAGAAAAACTGAAGGTGACAATGTGGAAGCCTGTAACTAGTTAGAAGGCCATGACGGTGACTCAGCAACATTCTGAAACTGTAGCAATAGAAAGCAATCCCTGTTAAAACCAAATACATCTTGGAACCCTATGTGCTACCCTATGTAGCACATTCATGAAATTTAGTCTATCAGATTATTTTTGGAGAGACGAGAACACAGGGCAGGTAATTTTTGAGAATCTTAGGGAAACTTCTATGTCACAGGTAAGCATCTGACTAGGAATGAAGGATCTGTGTATAGCTCTGAAGCAGAGAAGTCATTCATTCATAAGATGGCAGTATTAATTTCCTGATAACCTGTTATAACTTAGTTGGCGAATAACAAATTATTCTAAAACCTCACCAAGACCACTAGGGAAGGGAAGAAAGTCAGTATTGGTAGAATAACTCCTGCACTAGTCAAAAGATCCCAATAGTATCTACATAATATTTCAGACTATATGGTTCAAAGGGGTAGACTCTGGTAGATGCTATCACAACTGTGGGTAGTGGCACTGGCAGAAAACAGTATTAGATCAGAAAGGTAGCATCAATTTTTAAGGCTGTCAGCTTAAGTCCCAGAACAATATGGTGCAAGGGGAACTGACAAGGTCCAGGTGCAGCAGGAAGGCTCAAGCCAAGCCACTGGGCTTCAGGGCCCAGTTGTAATCCTTGCTGGAAAACTGGAGTGTTGAAATGAAAGCCAATACAAAAGACCAATCATATCGCATGGGCCAAAATCAAGGATTTTGGAGAGCTGGAGCAGAAAGAAAAACTATGTAATAGTGAAATAAGCCTACTCAGTTTTTTCATCTCTGGCTGAATAATTGGGTGAATTGAACCTATTGTTTTACTTATTCATTCAGCACATATTCATCGAGCACCTGTTACTTACTGAGAACTCTTCTAGGCATTGGGAAGTACAAGAAAACAAGCAAAGCCCCTGTGCAAAGGGAGGCCATACTGTAATGGAGAAAAAACAATAGACAAGCACATAAATGTGTGCTATGAAGGAAAACTGGAAGAGTAAGAATGAAAGGGAGCAGAGAAAGGGATGTTGCCATGATATAGTATGGGGTCTCAGACACCATTTCTGAGAAAGTGACATTTGAGTAGAGACCTGAAAGAGGGCACTTTGAGCCAAGACGACAATGGGGAGAAAAGGGAGATAGGAAGTGCTTTGGGTAGAAAGATCATTGCAGAAATCCTGAACCAGAAGCTACTTCGACATAATGGAGAGAAATGGCAGTTAGACCAGTGTAGCTGGAGCATGGTACAAGGAGGGTAGGGGGAAAAGAGGGTAGTAGGGCAGAGGAGTAAGAAGTAAGATCAAAGTGGGAGTTAGGCAAGCTGGAATCCCTGAAAGTGTGGACACTTTGATCCCACTAAAGTTCTGTTCTTTGGGGTTATTTTAGATATAACTGACATATAGCATTATCTTAGCATTATCAGGTGTACAACATAGATTCAATGATTGTATATATTGTGAAAAGATCATAACAATAAGTCTAGTTAACATCTGTCGCCATGGTTATGGATTTGTTTTTCTTGTGATGAGAATTTTTAAGATCCATTCTCTTAGCAGCTTTCAAATATTCAGTACAGTATTGTTAACAGTGGTCATCAAGCAGTACACTACATCTTCAGGAATTATTTATTTTATAACCAGAAGTTTGTACCTTTGACCCTTTTACCCATTGTATTTTCATTGGGAAGTGGAAGGCATCTGAATCTTAAATCATTCCAGGTGATTCTGATTCACCATAAAGGTTGAAAATCATTGACGTAATATTTTGAAGCCATATAAATAACTTGGTTTTTACTCTGAGATAGGCAACCAAGGAAGTGTTGAGGGCAGAAGAGTGACATAATCTGACTTAATTATTAAAGGTGTATTCTGGGTGCTATGTAGAAAATAGGAGAGGACTGGAATCAAGGAGACTAGTGAGGAGCCACAGTGATAATCTGTGAGACATTATCGTTCGTGGACCAGAGTGATTATGATGGAAGTAGTTGAATTTGAGTGTATTGTGAAGGTAGCTCTGACAACACTTTCTAAAAGATTGAATGTGTGGTATGAATGAGTTAAGGATTAGTCCAATGTACTTTGCTTAAGTAACTTGAAGAATGAATTTGGCATTTATGAAGATTGAGAAAACTATGGGAAGAGCAGATTTAAGAAACCCAAAGAGAATTTGCTTATGGCATGATAGTATGAAATGCTTATTAATTATAGGACAAAAATGCCAAGAAAGTTGCTGCATAAGTGAGTTGGACGTTTAGGAGAAAGTTCTAGTTGGAGGTAAACACATGGGAATGACTAGCATGCATCTGCACTTTAATGTCCTAAGACTCAAAGATATCACCTAGGATGTGTGTGTATCTAGAGAAGAAAAATACCTTTTTTTTTTTTTTTAGGGCCATTCCCATGGCATATGGAAGTTCCCAGGTTAGGGGGTTAGGATCGAATCTGAGCTTACAGCTGCTGACCTACACCACAGCCACAGCAATGCAGGATCCGAGCCGTGTCTTCAACTTACACTATAGCTCACAGTAACACCAGATCCCCGTCCCACTGAGTGAGGCCAGGCTTCAAACCCACAGCCTCATGGATACTAGCTGTATTCATTTCTGCTGTGCCACAACAAGAACTCGCCTAGAGAAGAAAGATATCTGAACTAATCCCTGGGACAATTTAATATTTAGATGAAGGAGAGATAAAAACGGTGTAAAAGAGTCAGGGACTGATCAGCCAGTGAGACAGGAGAAAAACCAAGAGTGGTTGTCCAGAAGCCAAATGAAAAAAAAAAAAAGTGTTTCAAGAAGTTTCAAATGAACTACTGTCAACCAGTGAGACAGGAGAAAAACCAAGAGTGGTTGTCCAGAAGCCAAATGAAAAAAAAAAAAAGTGTTTCAAGAAGTTTCAAATGAACTACTGTCAACCAGTGAGGCAGGAGAAAAACCAAGAGTGGTTGTTTAGAAGCCAAATGAAAAAGAGTATTTCAAGAAAGTTCAAATGAGCAACTGTCAAAAGATGCTCATGGATCAAGTATGATAAAGAGTAAGAATTAATGATTTATTTTGTAACCAGTAGTCACTGGTGACCTTGACAAGAACATATCTGTGAAAGCAGCAAGACTTAGAATTAGACTGAAAAGAAAAAAAAAAAAAAGAAGACAGGTAGTGGAGATTATGAGAAAAGGCACTTTTAAAAGGAATTTTCCTAAAAGGGAATGCTGAATAATGAGAGGGGTTCCTGGAGTGGGATATGAAGTTCGAGGAAACTTTTTATGGAGGAAGATATGCAATGTCTGTATATTGATGGGATGATATAGTAAAGAGGGGAAATTTCATGATACAGAAGAAGGGAGAACTGCTAGGACCCAGCGCACAAGCTGAAGGTTTGTATTTAGGAGCATAATCCATCCATAGTGAGAGGAGAGCGGGTAGAGTGTAGGGCCTTATGCTCAGATAGATTGAACTATATGGTGGTGGGCACACATGCAAGTTCATTTTTGACTCAGGATTTTCTCAAAGAAATGGAAAAACCAAGGTATAAGTAGCAGGATAGAGATTCTGGAGATTTAAAGGAAGAGAAGGTAGGAATGGTTGTTCTGGAGAGCAGGAGGGATGGTAGACTGGTAAAATATCATGGGATTCCTAGTGAAGACTAAAGACTTCTTTGAAATCATGATCATGACTGTAAACTGGAACAAGTCAGCATGATTTTGGGTTCTTCTCTAGCCTCTCTATCCTCAGCTGTGTAAGTATAAATGTGAAGTCCAAAGAGTATATTACACCAGAATTGGTGTTTACCTGACAGGCATGGTAGAAGAAAGACAATGAGGTGAGTGAGCTGAGAGTATATATAAAGAAATGATCTCTGTTATGAATCATGGAATCTGATTTATAAAGAAAGGAAGTAATAATACAAGGGAGATCATGAATACCAAAAGGATGGCATGAACAGTGAACTATAGGCCTGGATGGGACTGAAGAATTGTTGGAATCAGTGAGCCAGAGGGAAGGATTGGGAAAAATACAAAATTGGTTCTGAGATGTCACATCTGAAATTGAGATGATGTAGAAAGTTGCTGGCATTGGAAATGATATGACGTGAGAGTGGGTGGCTGCGGTGGGAGAAAAGACACGATCTTTGGAGAAGAAGCAACCAAGGGACTGAGAAGCTGAGTACTGGAAAAGGATGTCTATGTGAATAATCAAATCCCGAGAATAACCACAGAACTAGAATATAAAATGTAACCGAAAGACAAGTGATACAATCTTCAAAGGAGGTTGGAGGAATGCCAGAGTCAGCAGATGACTGCTGTAAGAATGAATCTTAAAAAAGGATACAAATGAACTTATCTGCAGAGCAGAAACAGATTCACAGACTTTGAAAAACTTACCAGAGGGACGGGTGGAGGAAGGGGAGGGATGGACTGGAGGTCTGGGATTGGCACATGCACATTGAGGTATATGGAACGATTGGCCAACAGGGACCTACTGTATAGCACAGGGAAATCTACTCAGTATTCTGTGATAATCTATGTGGGAGAAGAATCTGAAAGAGAATGGATACGTGTACATGTATAACTGAATCACTTTGTTGTACAGCAGAAATTATCACAACATTATAAATCAACTCTACTTCAATTAAACTTTAAAAATTGAGAATAAAACGAGTAGCAGGTAGTAGAGTCCAATAGCATGAGCTTCAAAGCTAGAGGACTTTTAGAGACAAGGGTCTAGAATTGGATCGAGGGGCAAGGAGAAAACCAACCCCTGATCCAGCCACAGTGGTATGAATGTTGTGATAAAGAAAAAGAGTCATGACTTGGGAAGACCTAAGGCAATGCAATCTCCGCAGAGGAGAAGCATGTTCTACTTAGCAAAAGAAGATAAAAGGAAATTTTAGAAAAACAGATTAAAGGTATAGGCAGGGTAACTGTAGGTCCTAGTTTGGGAAAGCCTTGATCTTGCCAGGTGTACCACTCTCAAGATTATCCCCATCAGGGAGTTCACATCATGGCACAGTGGAAACAAATCTGACTAGGAACCATGATGTTGTGGGTTCGATCCCTGGCCTCACTCAGTGGGTTGAGGATCCGGCATTACCATGAGCTGTGGTGTAGGTCACAGACGTGGCTCAGATCCTGCATTTCTGTGGCTGTGGTGTAGGCTGGCAGCTGTAACTCTGATTGGACCCCTAGCCTGGGAACCTCCATATGCCATGGGGGCAGCCCTAAAAAGAAACAAAAAAAGAAAACAAAGATTATCCTCATCAGAACAATAAAACATGTATCTCACTAGACATAGGGATCATGGTGATGACAGGGTTCCAAAAGGCATAGTGGAAGAGTCTGGAGGGTGGAGAAGAATGGGAAAACTGGTCAAAATCATGTACCCGCAATAAGAGAAAAAATGTATGGTTCCAATTCCAATACTAACTTTCTGATAAACTGCCAAGAGATTAACAATCTAAAAACAAAACAAACAGACTAACAGATAAAAGGGGGTGTGTGGATCCAAATCAATGAGACAAGGAGTAACCAGGAAGTCTTGGATTTTCCATGATAATGGGTACTCAGAAATCAAGAAACAAGATGGGCTTTAGTTCGAGAGAAATTGACTAGTTCATGAATATGAGGTGACAGGAAAGGTGAGCACTAGCTAGTGTATGAATATGAGGTGACAGGAGCGTAGTGACAATGACAGAGTGGAGCCCTGACAAAGAGCTGTCCTACCAGGGCTGAGTGATGTGGGGGCATTGCTTCCTACAGCGGAAGGATACTGGGAAAGGTAGCAGCTGACGTGAGCTAGACTTAAGGATAAACTAAGTGGGAACCAAGTTACATAAAAGAAAAAAAAAAAAAGGCTGCAAGTAGAAAACAGATTTCAACTGTTACTTAGTGTTATACATGTATAGGTTTTGCTCTTGTGTACTTCAAACCCACGGACCACACTGGCCATATTCTCTTCTGGTTGCTCCATTCTCCTTCCTTTTAGAGTTCTGTTGCATTATTTGCCACTGAGTAAAAGTGCCAGAGTAGATCACGGTTCATGAGCCAGCAGCAGAGAGAGGGTTAGAGTTAACTTGAGCTTCAGCAAGTGACGTGGTAATATACTGACTCTATGCATGACCTTAGCATCGGGTTAGGCTCTTATTACAGAAATGAATAATCAGACTGAACACAACTAGAGGGGAAAACAAGATGAAATACTAAACAGCTTGGGTCTATGAAAATGCCAAGAATTGGGAACTGTCATCCACGGGGCGTCGAGGTAGCGATGCGTTAGCTATATTTGCCCTCCTGCCAAGTGATTCAAACAAATGTATGATTCACTTTAGCACTTCACCCTGCAGCGGGGGCTCAGACCGCACTGGCATAATTTCTGCTCTCCAGAAATCAGAGTTTTTAGGTCTGTGTCAGTTATCACACAGTGAAAGAAGAGAACCAGTGAAAAAATGAAGAAACACATAGAGATTGTTACCAGCAGACTGCCAACACATTTCTAATGCCTGGGATTGGGTGTTTTTTTAACTAGTATTATTTTTTAAAACTTGTTTTTGTTTCTAAAAATCTTCATGAATGTTTGAAATTAGTCTTGATTAGATATTTTTTCAAAGAGGAAAGGGGAGTTTAAAAACCATGTATTCTTGGGCAATCCTAAGCATTTTAACTGGAGTTAGACTATGTTAGAATAGCACACAAAGCAAACTATAAATGAAGGGTTTTTTACTAGATGCCCGGAAAAACACATATAGATTCTATAAATTAAAGTGAAAATAATAAAGTGTTGTCTTATGTAACCCCAGAGCATGTACTATAAAAATTGCCTTTATATAGTGATTTAATCCATGATGAAAGCCCCTCCAAGTCTTCTTTTAATTAATTTCATTTGATTCTAATTCAACTATTCATTCACTCATTCCTTTAATCATCATTTATTCAGAGGCTACCAAGTACCAGAAACTATGTATTTTAGGAGCAGAGGGTGAAGAGTTGTAGTTTAGTGAGGGTGGGGCAGTAAGATGCAGAATAGTGGTTACCCCAAGGGGAGATAGATAAGGTATTGTGAGAACACAGAGAAAGGGAACCTGGAGGCATTGGTGGTTCAGTGGTAGAATCCTCGCCTCCCAGAGAAAGAGAACCTAGCATAGCGTGGGGGGAGAGGCTGGTTCAGATCACAAAGCCTTCCTAGATTGAGTAATGTCAAACTTAGAATAAGAAATACTTGATTAAATAAAAGAGAGATAGAAGTAGGATAGAGAGGAGATATCTGAACAAAAGCTGAAAGTGAGCAGAGCAGTGTGCATGCAGGAAAAAAAAAAAGCAGTTACAGTTAGATGTAAGGTGCTTGTATTAGCGTTTTCTAGAGAAATATACCAGTAAGATACATATAGATATAGACATAGATATATCCTATATAGATACATCCTATATGTAAATATCCTATATATAGATATGTATATAATTATAAATATCTATAGACATTTTATATATATGTACACACACACACAAAGGGAAAATTATAGTATGAAAATTTATACATGCTAAATATATGGATGTATTTATATAATTGTAAGACCTTCAGAATATTTCATGAGCTACCATAATTTATCAAATCATTGCCCTTGAAGGGCACTTTGAATGTTTCATATATTTTCTCCTAAAAAGAAGCTATGATGTACACTTATTTTTATATATTTATGTTTTTTAACTATAGTCCTACAAATGGGATTCTGAGTTGAGTATGTGCATTTATAAATTTAATTACTGTTCTCAAGGTAGTCTCTAAAAATGTACCAATTTCTACAGAAAAGAGAGCTATGTCTTCCCACTTTCTTGTGTGAAGTTGCCAGACTTAAAGTGTATCACTCTTTTGTTTTTTCACTTTTGTCAAAATGATGATTGAAAAGTATTTTATTTTTGTTTTTTACTTTTCTGATTAATAAGGTTGAACTTTTTTTTTCAAATGTGTATTACCTTTTGTACACCATCTCCATATTTCTAAATATTTCTGTTGTTCCTTTTTCTACTGACAACTGTCATTATAAATTTTGTACTACTTTAAAAAATATTGGTAATAGCATTTTTTGTCTTTTTTTGTTACTCTACCTTTAACCCTTCAGGCTTTTCTATTCCAACTCAGGCCTACATCTGCATTTACAGATGTACTGGCAAGCCAGCCCGATTTAGTCAGGTCCTAATATAAATCCATATGCCCGAGTGTACACTTCATAAGACAACATTTCTTTTGCCAGACAGTACTTTCAAAGAGAAGCATTTACTTTTTGAAAAATGGGAAAAGCTAAATGGTTTTGTAAATAGGACTCTAAGCTATCCACTGTTGGCTATCTTCCTTCCTCTTTACCCCTAAGACTATTAACATAAATAAAACTTTTATAAAACTTAGTTCCCTGGAAAAAGGTATATATCGAGAGAGCTCAAAATTTTTGAAATATTTTTCTGTGGACACTTTTAATTACGGTATTGGACTTTCATGCCTGTATATTTGTTTTTGTTTAAATTAAGCTATAGACCTTAACACATACTCTGAATGTTTAGTTTTTTTATGAAACCTACCTTTCCTCAGCAGAAAAATGAGGTGCCTATGTAAATTTCATTTGCGTTCTTGTGGGTTCCAGCCCCTGGGTGTCCTTTCGTATCTTCAAAGGGTCCTTTCCTCTCACACTTCCTTTTGTGTTCAGTGTTCCACTATTTTCCTTCTTCTCAACTGCTGAATTCAATTCTCCTACTAAAACATTAAGTGCCATGATTACCAGTGTATCCTTCTGCTTTTATGTTTCTCAGATTAATTGTCATCTTGGGTACTAAAGCTTCTGATTACAAATTCCTCCTTTCTTGTTAAATATCCATAACTCTATTATTTTCCTTATTTAAATCAGTAATGTTTTGCAAAATCCTTTAGGGTTCTACCATCTGGCACCAACTCAGCCTGAGAAATAATAAAATTTCAATGCCTTGATAGTATTTTGGGACAATAAATACATTACAACATGAAAACATACTTGTGTTTGGTAGAAAACCTCCTGTGTTTTCAGTTTTCTCTTTATTTCTTCTATTACACATAATATGAAAGACTGGGATCCAGAAGTGAAGAGGTTTTAGAAAACTCCATCACTGAGTACAGAGCTTCTCTTTTTATGTCGTAGGGAATCGATTTGTGATATAATCTGAACATATTGCATTTACAGTTTCCATACTCAACATTCAACACATACATTTTATTGAAATTTAAATTTTTATTTATTTACTTAAAATTGTGGCAAAATACATGTTAACATAAAATGTATCATCTTAATCATTTTAAGCATACAATTTAGTAAAATTAAATCACATTATTATACATACATCACCCCCATTCCATCCCGAGAACTCTTTTCATTTTGCAAAACTAAAATTCTGTAACCATCTAACAAAAACTACTCATTCCCCCTTCCCTAAACTCCTAGAAAGTACCACTCTGCTTTCTGCCTTTATGAATTTAACTGCTTTAGGAACCTCATATGAGTAGATTCATACAGAATTTGTTCTTTTGTGACTGGCTTATTTCACTTAATGTCCCCGAGGTTCATCCCTGTTACAGCATGGGTCACAATGTTTTGCCTTTTTTTTTTTTTTTTTGGTGTTTTTACAGTCACACCCGTGGCATAGGAGGGTTCCCAGGCTAGCGGTCTAATGGGAGCTGCTTCTGCAGGCCTACACCACAGCCACAGCCATAGCCACCTTAACACCAGACCTGAACCACATCTGTGACCTACACACAGCTCATGGCAACACTGGATCCTTAACCCACTGAGTGAGGCCAGGGGTCAAACCTGTGTTCTCATGGATACTGGTTGGGTTCATTAGCGCTGAGCCAGGATAGAAACTCCAGACTGCTTTTGTTTTTTAAAGCTGAGTAATGTTTCATTGTATGTGTATACCATATTTTATTCATCTTTTCATTCATTTAAAGGTACTTGGGTTTCTTCCACCTTTTGGGTATTGTCAATAATGCTTTTATGAACATAAAATACATTTGAGCCCCTTCTTTCAATTAAGTATACACCCAAAAGTGGAATTACTGGGTCATGTGGTAATCCTATTTTTAATATTTTAAGGAACCACATACTATTTTTCATAGTGGCAGTACCATTGTACATTTCCCCCAATTGTACGTAGATTTTCCAATTTCTCCACCTCTTTGGTCACTTATTCTAATTTTTTTGAAAGTGGCCATCTTTATGGGTGTGAGAGTGAACATATAAGTTTAAGTCCTATTTTAATATTCGTTTTTTAAGAGGTGTTGTTTTGACTAACAAACTTGAATCGCAATAATCTCTATCATTTACTCCTGTAGAAATTAGATTGTACTGGGTAATCATATAAAGCCCAGCATTCATGAGAGGTAGAACTCAATCCAGCCCGCAAAAATGGCTCACCCAGTAGTGATTCTCAAAGACAGAAGAGACCAATAACTTAATAAACTAGCTCCAGCAACTGAGGCAAATCAGAGGCAGGTACAATTCAGTAAAACAGAAGCAAAGCCATCTTATCCTGTTAAGAAATGTTGTTTTTTTCCCAAAACCTCTGGGAGTTACATGTTACCCAGAATTCATCACAAATCTTTCAGCTTATAGATGAAAAAAATTATGCCTAAAAAGCTTAAGTAATTTGCCTAAGGCCACACAGCTAATTAGCGTCAAGATTTATGACTGTGGCCCCCATCTTTTAACTCCTGGTCATTTGTTCCTTCTTCCACAATTACAGAGCTTTAATCTCTAATGTCCTCCCAAAGCTAATTCAAATTCATATCACAATTTGAGTGGTTCTCAAAGTTTAGAAGGTATGAAGACTTACCTAGAGAGGCTGCACAAAAAGCTTATTTCCAAACTCTAAACTCAGATATTAAGAAACCGCTGAGTCTAGGGTGAAACCAAAAAAAAAAAAAAATAATTATTAACAAGCAATCCAGGTGTTTCTAATTGTTCACAGATTATCTTCTTAGAATCACTTTTGAGACATTATTTATAAACCCCTGCCCTTAGGCCCTTGATCCTCAAAGTGTGGTCCTAGACCAGTAGCATCCACACCTCAGTGGAATCTCTGAGAACTGTAAATTCTTAGACCACTCCAGAATTACCTAATCAGAAACTCTCGGGGTGAGGCTGGGAAATTGTATACTAACAAGCTCCTTTGATGATTCTGCTTCAACTGGAGTTGGAGAGCCATGGCCTGTGTTAGAGTTTAGCCCAAACAAGCAACTCAGTTTATTCTCACTTTATTTTTTGCATTCCAATCAGAGGATTTAAGTATCCAGAGCTTCAGGTACATCTAGGTAATCTAAAGTCTTTTACACCTTAATTGATAGTACTTGGCTTTTTAAAATGTATACACGATTTTCATGAGTGTTTTGACACTGAGGAACAGAACCTTCGCTATCTTTGCTCCTTACATGCAATTAATCAGAAAGCAGAGGTTAGGTAGCAAATGTTGCTGCTCTCCTTGTGACAGCATTCATTTTTTAGAAGCAAGACAACACTTATCTGCTTGCTGCACATCTCTACCTGGATGCCCTGCCAGTGCCCCTGCCAGCCACACGTCTGACACTGATCTAATTATCTTTCTCTGCAAGTTGATGCTTATCTTTCTGTGTTGTTTCTGTTAAAAGCACCGATACCCTCCCTGTCATCCAGCCTGGAAACTGAGGAGTCATTTTCCTCGCTTTTATCGTTCTTATCAGAGCCAATTAATTGCTTTAGCTATTAATTCTGCCTCTGCAGCATCTCTCCCATATCTCCCTCCTTCCCCTTTCTACTTCCAATTTAGTAATTCGTGTCACTGTTGCTACCCCCCTGGACTATAGAAATAGCTAACTGACTGCCCCCCTCCCGCCAATTAATCTTCCCTCAGCATAGTTCTGATAGGATCCATCTTTGCTCAAAAGCCTTTAAGTGTTACACTTTATCTCAAGCGTAGTTTGTTTATCCTAGCATTCAAAGGTCTCTGCAGTTTGGCATTATCCTTCCTTCCAGTCTTCATTTATTCATTCTTTTCATTCAAAAATATTTATTTTTAATACCTTTTCTGTGCTAAACAATTGTCTAAGTATGATCTTTTCCCTATTATATGTTTTACACAGCTATTAAACTAAGTTACTGGCTTTTCCTGAGAATGTCTCAATATTCTTACATGTCAAATGTTGTTTATCTCTTTCCACTCACCAGAAACCCATTCCTCCCATTGCCTTCTTTTCTGTCCTTTGGCTATTCATTTTCAAGGTCTATCTCAGTTGTTACTAAGCAGTCTTTCCTAATTCTCTTGCCTAAAGTATGTTCTTTCTTGTTAAAAGCTCACCAACTTTCCTATCTCCATATATGATATCTTCTTAACATTATAACAGTCTGTGTCCTTCTAGATTGTGTATACACATTGGCTCAGGATTCATATTTGATTCACCCATTTATCCCTATATAGAGATATAGATAACTCATATATATATGTGTTGTAAATCTTTAATGAAATAACTAGCTCAGTTTCAAGTTTGATTCTTAGTGTTTTTTTCCAGTTTGAATAACTAAAATCTTCTTTGACGGTAGTCAATCTCATAGTACTCATGAATTCAGTCCCCTGCAAATATCCAAGCCTGGGTCCTCATGGAGCATTCTGAAATAGATCAGATATTTTTTGTATTTTTATTATATTCTGGATGGTACAACAAATTCATTGTCTTAGAAATCCCTGAGTAAAATAATCTGTCTTATAGATAGAACAGGTCTCAACTTCTCAAACCTGATTTAAATTTTCTGTCTCATTGTGTGTGTTTATTTAACAAGATCTGTTACTTTTATCAGAGGAGGTTGACATATAGAATTTTGGGCATTTAGATTGATAAAATGGTCAGTTTTAGGTTCTTATTTTATACTTTTGTCTAGCGGGCTGCTAAGTGTAGCAGGAAGGACAGGAACATGCCAGGCTAGGGTCAAGCAAATTTGGCACTTATCTCAGGTGCAGAATTTAAGGAAGAAGATGCCAAAAACTTAATAGTCACAAAAATAGACTTGGCTTCAAATGGCACTGGCAGCTCCAGTCTTTATTTAAAAGGAGATGAGGTGATCCAGTCTGAGATTCCCCAGTACCTAACTTTGAGGCCTAATCATGATCCTGTGAAAATTTCTTGTGAAAGCCAGGTAAATTTCCCTATATGGCGTGTAATTTCTAACTCACCCTAATGGGAAAAATATAAGCTAAAATATGGAAAAAATAAAAAAGAACTCAGAATCAATTTATTTGGGCAGATTCGATGAAGACATAGTTTAATACCCTGAACCTTAGTTTTTTTTTAACCTATAAAAAATAAGAGCTATGTAGCATGAAAATACAAAGTTTGTTTTGAAAGAACATAGGAGACTGCCTGGGAAAGAGTAGATACTAATTACTGCCTTCTCCTTCCTTGACAATAAAGCCCACAATATGCCTTTTTTTGTTGTTTCTCACCTTGTATGTTAAGCTTGAGCACCCCATCCACCCAGTAGTATGTAAATATGATTGGGATGTTTCTGCCTCAGATTGTATCACTGTCAGAAACGTATTGCACTGAATATTTTTTGTATGTTTAACTCAATATAAAATTATTAGGCTATAGGAAACTTAAGAATTACACTCAAGTGAAATATGGCTCTGGAATAGTGAAGCACAAGAAGCTCTTATCAATTTTGCAGCCCAAAATATCAATATTCTTCACCTTGTTAACACATAAAGGATATATGCATTTGTGTAGTTTTAGCAACAGGGAGAGTCTTACTTGTCATTTCTCCATTGGGATTTTGTATTAAATAATTATGTGCAGATGTAGGCATATTCCTTTTCTGTGTTAAGGGGAACTAATTAAGTTTGTCAATATGGCTGCTTTGGAAATTGCTCCACATATTATACACAAAACTAAATGACCCATATCTCCTTTTCAACCCTGCACTCCTTAGAACTGTCCACAATATTTTGCATGTTTTTTGCTAATATTCTGTTTGAAAATCAGGAGTTGCGACTAGGGCTTAGAATTGTATTTTTGTCTTGTTTTTGTGTTCGCCTATACTAATTAGTACAGCTTTTTAGTTGGATATGCTGTGAGAGCCACTGAGTGACCTAACTGACCAAAAACATTTACCCATTTGATATTCTCTTCTCATTATCTGGCTGTTGAATGTACATTTTTCAAAGTTATTACATCCAACACTCAATTTGCTCCACCTTTCATCTTCTTTTCTCAGTTAGTAGCAAATCCATTTTTCTAATTTATTAGTCCCAGAGCCTTGAAATCATTCTTGACTTCTCTCGCTCACATCCTGTATCTGATCCTTAGGAAATCCTATTGGTTCTTTATTTAAGAACACAGACAGAGATTCTCACCACCTCCACTATTACTCTAGTCCACATCTCCATCCTTTCTATCCTAAAACAGCCTCCTAGCTGGTCTTCCTGCTTCTATCTTATGCTGTCATAGGTTATTTTCAATATAGCCATTTACATGTACCTGTTATTTTTTTTCAGAACTGTCCAATAGCTCCCTATCATATTCAAGGCAAAAGCCAAAATCCTTGCAGTGATCAGCAGAGTGGAACATGATCTGTGCCTTGCCATCGAGTTATCTTTCTGGTAAATGGCTCATCTGATCTCTTTGCTGTTTCTTGAACAAGCCAAGCACACCTTCCTCAGAGCCTTTTTTTTAGCTGTTTCCTAGTCCTACATTATCCTTCCTCCTGAGAGCATCCTGGCTTGTTTTTTCACAATTTTTGAGTCTTGGCCACTGTCACCTTCTTGCTGGGACTTTCCCTGTCTACCCTATTTTTAAAGGCAGTACCCTCATTTTGTGTACTCCTTCCCTGATTGATTTTTTTCACTATAGCCTGTGTAAATTCCTAATATGTAATTTACTTACACATATTTTATTTATTAGCTATTTTCCTATACTAACTATAAGCTTCTTGAGGGAAAGAATTATGTCCTTTTTGTTTACTGATGTAGCCAAAGAACCTAGAATAGTGCCTGACATAGAATGCACCAAGTGAATATTTGTTAAATAAGTGAAAAATTTTGATCTACGTATATACTGAAAATATGTATATATATACTGAAAAATCATCAAGGTTGAATTTGCCTCTATGATTTCCTTCTTATTTTATTAGGGCAAAATATTCTAGGTATGTCAAATTATTAATTTTTAGAATTCAAAATATACAGTTCTGGGAAAGTGACATTTATAATATTCATTATTTCTCCAGCCCCTGCTTCATTATTCAGTAATAATAGTTGCCATACTTAAGAAACCATTACTTGGGAACATTTGCTAGGGAATGTAAATTTTGTGTAAAATTGTAATTTCCTTTTATTTTCTTAATCTATCTTTGATCAACATGTTTTATAATTAAATGAGTATCTCCTAAAATATATATTATTGCTATTAATATGTCCAATGAGAACTTTGCCAGGCAGCTTCTGTGCCTCCAGAATATTACAGGATAATTTTTCAGGTTTTCTCGTCTACTTCCATAGTAAACTTCTGAGTCAATGAGATATCATTTCAATCTAAAATCAGCCCAGCAATGACTCCCAGATAGTTATGTGAAACAAAAAGTCTTGACCAAGAAATATAGGATAAATGATCCAGGAATAAATGCTAGAAGACACTGTGGTGAATTAAAATGGGCTCATGGAGACAACTGTCAGTGAGAATCTTGAGCACATCACAGGTTCTGTTGGATGTTTGCGTCTCTGATTCGGCCTGACTTCCATTTAGGATTTAAAGAAGGGTAGCTCTAAAATGTGATTTAGGGAGCTTTTAAAAACTATTTATTGACTAAATAGAGAATCAAAGAACATTAAAACTGGAAAGGATCTCAAGAGTGTGATTGTAACCTCTCATGATACGTAGAAACCTCTTTTCCAAGTCTCACAAGCCCACTCATTTCACTGTTGAACAAACCAATTATTAAAAGCCTTTCTCACACCGTGTCTAAATCTGCCTCCCTGTATCATCCATCCACAGCTTCTGGCTGCTCTCTAATCAAGCACCAACCTTTCAGATACTTAACGTTAACTTTAAATTTTTACTTTCTGAATCAGACATCTCTTTATTTTATTTCTCAGATGCCATGTTTATTTAATTTCTTTTGAATTAACTGTTTTGTCAATGTCTTTCCAAAATCATTGGTCCCAAAGATGAACACAGTATTTTCAGTACACTGGTCTGATTGACTCACTCTTGTATTCCTATACCTTGAAATTCACACCACAAAGATGACACCTATTGGGTTGAATGTACTCAAATGCTTAGATCTCCTATTAAAGGAGGAGATAGGGCTGTTGGTTCAGCCAGTTCCTACCAAGCAAAAAGTACGTAGATCTCTAAAACTGCTCCTTAGTTTTTCTGTTCTCTCCAGCTTTAGGTCATTTGCAAATTCGTGAAGTATACATACCAAATGCTCATTAAAGCTGTTAATAGAAATTGAACTGGAGAATAGGATTAAATACAGAAACCCGTAGGAACCTAAAGTTGACATAAATACATGAAATAATACATTTTTCATAGAATGTTTAATTTATTTTAAAATCTATTCCCATTACTTTTATCCTACACATATTATTCTCCAGCTAACAAAAATAAAGCACTATGTCGAATTTATATATGTTTACATATTACCACTTACATATAAATATTATTTTCTCTGTAATTTCCAGTCTAGTAACCCTGTCACTAGGGAAATTATATTAGTTTGTCATGACTTGTTCTTAATGGACCCAAGATGATGCTGATGATCATACTTATCTTTTCTAAAAATCTAGAAATGATGTATTTGTTAAAGAATGGGCCCTAGAATATTATTTCTGAGCCATGTTGACCCTTTGGGGAAAAATTCCAAATCACTAGCCCAGTTATCTGAAAACATCACAGTTGAAAGTCTTTCAATTCTACCACACTGCCAATTCCTCAAAGTTTGCCAACAGCATTTGCAGGATCACATCTGCAGTTTGTTTTGTATGTAGGAGGTCTCTAGATTTTGCTGATTATACATTGTTGACAATAAAAATTATTGGGTAGTTTTGCCTAATGTATTCCTCTTCCCCTATAATTATTTACATAATCTAAAAGGTATAATAAGCAATATTTTAAAAGAATTCTAAATTTTACCATATTCATGGTAAAATTATTCACTAAAAATCATATCTTAGTACTTTTAAGTGGGAACATGGTAACTGGACACATTTCATTATTTTTTGAAATCTTGACTTAACTCTTTTTGATATGTGGCCATGGGATTATGTTTACATTTTCTCTGAATTTTTTTTAATTTGCTCTCTTGAAAGCTAAAGTGTTTAAATGATTCATCCTAACATATTTTTGTGTTAATTAAAAATTTACCAAAAGCAACATTTCATTCTCCAGGGTTCCTGTGATTTCTATCTCACCAAGTAATAATCTCTTTGACTTATTAATTGAACCTTTATTTGGTGTTTAGTTCTATTACATACCTTGAATTGGCCAGGTTTTTGAGAAGTATATTAAGATGAACAAGATGTAGATTGTACTTTCAAGGAATTTTGCCTTCTAGTATGACAAATTATGTAAACAAATGCTTATAATGCCTGGTGAAAAGTGATAATTACTATCAAAGAAAGGCACAGATTAAGTTTTGTGTGAATTGACAAAAGAAAATATAATTCATTTTTATTTTAATATTTCCAGAATTAAGCCTAACATCACAGTTTCCCTCATTATTTACTTAGTTCTTAAGAGATAAAACTGACTAAAAGACAATTGGAGATTTTGTTCACAAATTACACTTGATTGCATGAAAACTGCAAAAACACATCTGGAAAGTTGATGTCTCCTGTTATTATTAAATCTTGTTTCTGTATTAATTTTATGATCTATATTAGGAAAATTTCTTACCCTTAATTGACCAAGCAATAGGGGATAAAGGCATTAAAATTATCTTTTAAAACTAAATTTTTACCTCTTTGTTCCAATCATTGGTTCATATCAGAATATTATTATTTTTTCCTCTTATTACATGTTTTAATTTCATTTAATCTCATAAAAGTTATTAAATAAATTTCTAAATACAATAGTTTCTAAATAAGGTTACTTAAAGTTTTCTTTCCTAAAATATTTCTGTAACATGAAACTATGTAAATATATTTTGTTAAGTAAGAAACTTCAAGTTTACTTTGTAGCCTATACTCTCTCTTTTGTAAAGTTTTTATTTATTTTTAAAATTATACATCTAGATCCTGGTTTCTAAATATGGTTCTCCAATAAAAGGAGCCAGGAATCTCATTAGGGAAATGATTGATTTTAAGGTTAGGGTAGGAAAAATAGAAGATAAATCTGGGGAGTTCCTGTCGTGGCTCAGTGATTAACGAATCCGACTAAGAACCATGAACTATGATTTCTGACAAAAGCATAATTTCTTTCTCTTTCCTGCCTCCACCACATGTGTACAACCTTCCCATCCACCCAAATTCCTATTATAATTTTATTTATATCAACATATTGTATATTTGTATTCATAGTCAATCTGTTTAACAAAATTGTAATTACTTTCCTTTTCTTATAAAACCTCATTTCCCTGAACTTAATAATTACCTTAATTTTTCATTTGTTCAGTTTCCATGTACTTAGCTCTTATTCAGCCTCAAATTTTTCTCCATTGTTTGTCTCCTTTCAAGATGCTCAAATGTGTCCAGTGTTCTATTTATTTCTACCAATATGATAAATGTGTTCACAGACTTTTTTTCATCATTATTCTATTATATTTGACCTCAGCCAGTCTTAGCTCTTCCTGTTTCCTATATTTCATATCTTTCCTTGGCTTACTCCCTTGTTTTGGTGAAACACAGCATCCAGTATTTTCTTAGGAAAAACAGATTGGAGATAAAATGTGGAGACCTGCAATTCTGATAATGCCTTTATCACATTTTACACCTGATGTACAAGTTGGTTGAAGAATCTTTTTCCTTCAGAATTTTTAATGCATTGTTCTGTAGCATCCAGTATTGCTGTTGAGAAATCTGAAACACATCTGACTCCTGATCTTTTATGTTTGGTCTCTTTTATTTGTTTTGGAAGTTTGTGGTATCTCTTCTTGATCCCCTCTGTTCTGACATTTGACTGCAGTGTGTCCATTTCCATCTTCTGTGGTGGGGACCTGGTAGCTCCTTTTGCATCTACAAACTCACACTCTTTAGTTCTGAGAATATTCTTGAATTATTTTTCTGATGGATTTATTGCTTTTATTTTCTTTGTTTTAATTTCTTTTCTACAATGCCTAGAATTCATATTTGAGGACCTTCTGAATTAATTATTATTTATTTACTTAATTATCAACCTTTGTATACTTTTCTGTCTTAGAGATTTTCTAAATTTCCCAAGCCCTATTTTTCATTTCTACTGTCATACTTTTTAACTTCCTTAGTTCATTTTTGTTCTCAAAATGTTGCATTTTCTGTAGAATCCAATATTTTATTACTAATATTTTATTATTACAATGGCTTTTAACTGCTTAAAAATATAAGGATTGTTCTTTGTTGTGTTTTTTTAATTTGCCTTCAACATTTTTCTCTCCTTGAATATTTTGTTTATTTCGAATAGCTTTTTTTTTTTCTTTTGCCACTCCTGCAGCAAGCAGAAGTTCCCAGATGAGGAATCAAACCCTACCCACAGCAGTAACCTGAGATACAGCAGTGACAATGCCAAGTCCTTAATCACTAGGCCACCAGGGAACTCCCTAGCTTTTTCCTTTGCTCATTATGGTTACTTTCACATTAGAGAGATTCTTCTGATATTTGATAAAGTTTAAATGGTGGCTCATAATTAAAAGTTAAGAACTAAGAAGCTAATTGGATTCTGTGAGAAACAGCCAGGCATAAAAAGAAAGGAGCAGTCCCTACGGAGAGAAAAACAGGTGTGAAGAACCTAGAGCAGTATTGAAGTTATTAGTTCACTGGTGAAATAGAGTTAAAAATGAGACATCAGAGCTAGATGGTGAGGAAGGGAAGGGATATAAGGAATTAATTTTACCTTCCAGAAACAAAGCCCTAGGTTTATGCTGGAAGCTCAGGGGTCAGGTCAGAGAGCTTCATAATTTACACCTGGAAAGTGCAGGGCATCCAGTCCGTCCAGGCAGATGTCAGCTGCAGCTCTCTCCTGCAAACTCCAAGAAAACAGCAACAGCCACCCTGTGTCTTCAGTTCCTTTTATGAATGCTATTTTTATAAGTCACTTATAGCTTTGTCTTTCAGTGAATCGCAGAATTTTCGGTTCGTTAAATAGCAACTCCTGCATTTCACTGGTGAAGAAAGTGAGGCCGTGAGCCATAAACGTATTAGCATTTTTATCACAAAAAATTCTCTATTGACATTTACAATTACATCGAGAATATAAACATGCTGTTCCTAACATCGTTTAAAGTTCCCCAAACCCGAGTGAAAAGGAACATGACGGCCCGACAGAGAAAAAAGATGTGTTTACCTAACTCGAGGAAATGTCATTGAGAGGCACCATGGAGGAAACCTAGTCTAACTCAGTGAAATTGAAGTCTATTTGATTTTAAAAGACAGAAGGAAGA
The DNA here is from genome assembly GCA_004024745.2 of Catagonus wagneri. Classification (NCBI taxonomy): domain Eukaryota; kingdom Metazoa; phylum Chordata; class Mammalia; order Artiodactyla; family Tayassuidae; genus Catagonus; species Catagonus wagneri. The sequence goes on along the minus strand of PVHT020000886.1, from coordinate 1,856,650 downwards.
CAATGAAATCCCAGAGACATTTCCCCAAAAGGCATTTAATACACGAAGACAGTAAATCCCATAGTGTCAGTGTGCCTTTTGTTCAGAGCATTCAGAAATTTTCTTGTGAGCTGAGAATTATAAAAGTTAACATGATGGTAATGATTCCTAGCAAAACACCCCATAAGGCAGCCCTTAAATTGCAAGGACTCGGTGCTTTTAGGGTGTGAGCATATTCCACTCTGTTTATAAAGGGAGTGAGAGTTAACTGACTCGTGGGGTTTTTATCTCTTCAAATGCAAGCTGTAGCTCCTATTTCTCAGGGAAAGAAAAAAAAAATACTCAAGTGGGAGAATAAGAATTCTTTGTCTGTCATGGTTTCACTTTATCCAAAACAAACCTTGCCAACAAGTATTTGTTATTTTCTCAGATACGCTTTAGTCATTTACAGACCTTCGTGGCCTTTACACCAGGTCTTTCCGGGGTGACCTTTTGAGCTACAGCTCTTGATTTTCTAAATCCGCTGCCAGGAAGGTTTCCATGTAATGCTATTAGGGAGTTGCTATACAGAGTGATTCTTGGTCTTAAAAACCAAATGACAGAGTTCCTGTTGCGGCTTGGTATGTTAAGAATAGTATCCAGGTATCCATGAGTATATCGATCCCTGGCCTTGCTCAGTGTGTTAAGGATCTGGCATTTCCACAAGCTGTGGCATGTGTCATAAATGCTACTCAGATCCCAAATTGCTGTGGCTGTCACTGTGGCTGTGACTGTGGCAGGCAGTACCAGCTCCAATTCGACCCCTAGCCTGGGGACTTTCACATGCTACAGGTGCAGACCTAAAAAGAAAAAAAAAGAAAAAAAGACAAGAATTTTTTTAAATATTAATTTTAAAAAATCAATTAATTATACATTTAAGACACCAGTAATGCCGAATCATAAAATAAAATGGCCAAAATAGTGCTTAACTTGGGACTCCCTACCATTCAGACTTCTCACTGCAAAAACATTATGTACAATAGGTATGGGAAAGTTTAGCAGACATAGTCTATGGACGTCCTGGGAATATCACCTTTTCCTAAACTAAGCCAGTGGGATGCTTCCCGTATTACTCCAGGTTGCTATTCAGGCTCAATCTAATGTTTCCTCTGCCCTTCCCAGCCTGAGTCACTGTCTCTCAATTAACCTTCTTTAATTTCCTTCGATTCATTTACTACCATGAATATTAACTTGTTTTTATGGTAAACTTCACATTATCTGTCTCCTTTTACTAGATTCTGCCAGGGGCTTCAGAGACCTTGTCTATCTCCTTTGCTATGTTTGTTGCTGTGTTTCCAGCACCTAGAATAATGCTCAGCAGCAATCACTAGATATTTATTGAGTGAAATATTATCCCAGTTCAGACTTTGATGACTCACCAGAACTGAGCCCCAGCAAAAGGGCCTTTTAAATAATACTCTTGGGATCTGCTGAAAGACAGAGCAAATGTGGAAGAAGTTACTGGAGCTAGCAATAACTCCAACAAATAGTCACCATTCCGACGGTGTTGATAAAATATATAGGCTTAGTTGCCAGTATTTGCAATGTATGCATATAATAGAATAAGAAAATTCACCCCCACTGTTTCTACCTTTTCCTATCAGAAACAAAGAGAGGACAGGAGCAGAAAATGGATGGGATCGTGAAGTCAGGAAGATAGGAGGAGACATGATTTTTTTTTTTTTTGGCTCCGTTTTCCCCAAAGGAAGATGAAAGAAACGTGAGGGTTGGAGGCACTGGCCCCAGGAGGAGCTGTGCTGGTTGGAATGCTCATTCAGAGAGCTCAGGGCATCCCACACTTCCACCTTCTTAGTCAAAGCGGAGGGAAAGCAGAAGGCCTTTATGTTCTTACTCCACTGGACTGTCCCAAACAGTCTCCTGCTGTAACTGTAACCCTCTTCCCAGCATCTGCTCCTTTCTTAGGACCAGTGGTCTCAGCCATCATACTTTTTTGCATCACAGTCTCATGACTACAGAAACTTAGAAGTTCTCAGTGCCATCACTCAGATGACAAGAGTCTGGAAGAGTTTTGCACTCATTTCTGCAATTTACTTCCAGTCTTGCTACAGGGTATTTGCCAAAACTCAAGCAGATCCCTCAATACGGGTTTCTAACTCTTACTGTATCCCTTCTTCAGAGTCTCCTTGGTAACTGGAAAAAAAAAAAAAAGGAGCATAATAAAGTGAAAAACACACTGCTTTTACTACTATTTCCTATATATGTAATTATAAGATTTTCAACTCTCAGATAGTCGGGGGCCAAAGTAATATCTGTAGCCTTTGTTGCAAGAGGAAGAGGAAAAAGAAGAAAATAAAGTGAACATAAATACTCTATTGCCACGCCTGATAAAAAACACTTAAAAAACTGACTTATTTTTATATAATTTTTCTGAGATTCTAACAGAGGCAATAAGCCTTAGATAGTTGGTAAACATTTGAAGTGTTTTTCAGTTATCTCACTGATTGTTATGCATTAACACATTCTACGTAAAGCCCTGAAGAAACAGAAAAAGATGTATTATCCAAGTTGCCAGTGTAAACTAGGTTGTCAGCATGACTGAGTGAAAATAAAATTGCTGAAAATATTTGTTTATTCCTTTTCAGCCAGCTGACAACAAAATAGAATGTATTAATGTCTCAGTAGACAGTAGCTTCAGCTTGTGAGAATATCAAGTGGACTGGGAATAAGAAGGAGCACTGGAGAGAGAGAGAGAGTGAGAGAGAGGAAGAGAGAGAAATGGGAGGCACTGCCTGGATCACAGCGGCCCTGGATCACAGGGGGCCTGGAAACCTGTGCAACATCCTGAAGTCTCAGCATCTGGACAGAAATGGCCATTGGGTGAATGGGCATGGTTTCATTACCAAGAACACAAGTTGTATAGATGCTATAGCAAGAGGCAAACCCCGGAAACACAATCAGTATAAGAACTATAAGCTTTTAAATTCTTCAGCAATTATCATTAGTACTCTCATCTGCTGACTTCTCCATATCTAGGCTTTGGTTTATTATTTTTATAACCATCTTATTATACCAAATGCTATTATGATGTTTTCATGCTTGACACTTTTCAGGGGAAAGCACATCACATTAGGTATAGATTGATCAGCTCTCCAAGTGATTTGCTTTGTAACCATTGGGAATGTAGTATTTCTGTTTTCATCTCCTCATCAGTAAAATCAATACATCTTCTCAGATATTGTGGGATATCTGCAGGAGATGATATGAAACTCTTTTGTGCTCCCTGAGAAGTGATTTGTAAAAACTTAAGGTAGGATTAGCATTTAAAATAAGTATAGAACCGGGAGTTCCCATCGTGGCTCAGTGGTTAATGAATCCTACTAGGAACCATGAGGTTGTGGATTCAATCCCTGGCCTTGCTCAGTGGGTTAAGGATCCAGCATTGCCGTGAGCTGTGGTGTAGGTTGCAGACGTGACTCGGATCCCGTGTTGCTTTGGCTGTGGCGAAGGCCGGCAGCTACAGCTCCTGTTAGACCCCTAGCCTGGGAACCTCCATATGCCGCGGGTGTGGCCCTAGATAAGGCAAAAAGACACAAAATAAAAAAGTATAGAACCAAATATAAAAAGTGGTTTTTGTCTAATATATAATTTAATATAATTTTTAATATTCTGATATACCATAAATTATACATCTTGAGTATAATAATTACTGATTATGTAGCAGGTGTGCTGTGCCTAGCATATCACATATATTTTTAAATTTAGTCCTGAACATTATCTTCACTTTAAAAATTAAAAGACTCAGAGAGGCTGAGTGACAGACCAGACATTTAAACTCCTGGCTATCTGACCCCAAAACACTTAGTCTAATGTAATGCTCTAATAAACACTTACTGTACTAATACTTGGTGGGGGGGAGGGTGTTTCCAGATTCTTAAATATGCTCAGTTTCATATCTAAATTGATAGATTTCAATTTCATGATACTATATGTGATACTATATGCATCCTTTAGGAGAGTTAATCACTTACTTCTCAATCATATTCCATCCACCTATTTATTCACTTAAGCACTTCCTGTGAGTCAGGTTCTGAGCTAGGTCCTAGAAAACAATGGTGAACAAGAAAGACTATGCCAGCCTCTGCCTTCGTGAAGACTATATTCCAGTGCAGATACAAACAATAAAAAAGAGCTAAATAGATGAAAATTGCCCATTGCAACTTGTTCTGTAAAAAATGCAATAGCAACTTTAAGACTAGAGTAGCCGGTTTAGATTGGATGACCAGGGAAATGCTTTCTGAGTATGTGATATTTTACATCTGAATTGTGCAGGACAAGAGAATGTATATCCACAGGAAGAATCAGGCCAGAAAGACTAGCGTGTTCAAGGCCCAGAGGAAAGGAAGGGTTTGTTTTATGGTAGGGACAAGAGGGAGGACAACGTGGCTGTAATGTAAGTGATGGCAGAATAGTATATGATGAAGTTGGAGAGGTAGATGGGCATAGATAGCTCGTGGTAAGGACTTTGTCTTATTAAAAGAAAATGGGGAGAGAGGGATGTCCTAATGGTGTGCTGGGGCCAGTTCCTACCAACCTATGGTAGTTTCTGTACGTCTCCTCCCAGCTCCATGTTCAGTGTTGTCATGTTGGTAGCTTGAAATTGGGCACTGTGGGATACTTACATATCTCTATAAGTCTTTGCAGCATCTACATATCTAGAAGGTGATAATACAATTATATACATATATAAATATTATAGATGTGCACTTTACCCTATGATGTTATTCCTTAAGAATTTTTTTCCAAAAAAAAAAGAGGAGGGGTGCTTACAGTAAAAAATTACATAAAGAATCAATTCACTGTAAATAAAAGTTAGCAGTGACAAAAACCAAAATTAGCAACACAAGACTTTTAAATAAGAGAGCAACAAATTGAAAGAGAATGTAAAATAATGGTGTTTTTTAAAGGGAAAAAATACATAGCAGACAATATCTGAAGAGATATGGTTAAGAATCATCAAATTGAAAAAAAAAGCTGGATTATATTCAGAATATATAGTGAAATGGATGTGAAGAGTGAAGGAGGAGTTCCCTGGTGGGCACGGCAGGTTAAGGATCCAACATTGTCACTGCAGCAGCTTGGGTCACTGCTCTGGCATGAGTTCGATCCCTAGCCTGGGAGCTTCCGCAAGCCACAGGTGCAGCCAAAAAAAAAGAAGAAAAAAGGGGAAGGTAAGTGGAGGAATCAAGAAGGATTATAGATTCTGATTGACCTGTGGGAAAAATGGGAAAGAGGTTTGAATGGATGAATTAAAATCTCTGGTTGTTTGAGATGCTGACTAGCATCCCAAGTGTGAGTCAAGTACCAAACAGCTGAATCTAGAGGACAAGGTCTGGGAAGGTGAAATACATTTGGAAATGAAAAAGGGAAGTATTTAAAGCCACAAGGGTGAATGAGATACCAGGTGAAGAGAATGAGGCATAAGAGGACCTAGAATTGAATAGATACTCCAATGTTTCCATTCTGGCTAGAGGAAGAGACTCAATGAAGGAGACTCAATGAAGAAGACTCAGAAGGAACTACACGTTTCATATTTCACTTCTCAGTGATGCAGTCAGTGTGGTGTCCAGAAAGGAGACCTGTACAAAAACTCAAAATAATAAATTGTAGGCCTTGTTTAGCTAAGTGATAAAAGTGCATGTGGACTTGTTTTCTTATCTGTAAAATAGGGACGAGTCTTTCAGCCTACTGCTAAAATCTACATAAGGGCCAACAGAATGTATCAGAGTAGGCATGCTTTATAATCTAAAGCCACTAGCTTTTCTATTAGAGTACACTTAGAGGACCACACTGAAAATGACCTTCTCTCCTTTTCTACTTTATTTTTGTTATGTTCTTTACAGAGTAGTGTTATTATACTCAGTAAATTGTCTTGAGATTCTGGTACCTCGTCTCTAATATCCTGACCAAAATAGTTGTCTTATTTCAAATATATCATAGGAAAATACTAGACAGTGACTATTCCTGTAAGAAAAATTTGACTTAAAATCATTCTTCCTAGTTTTGGCTTTAGATGATCCTAAGAGAAATGAAAAACACAGAGCTCCGCCACAGCGCACAACCAAACTGCCATTAGCAAGGCCACCCAGTTCTCAAAATTCAGCTTCTAGAATCAAGAGAGAAAATTAATATTATTCGTTCTTGTTGTATCCAGTTTTGTCTGTCCTAAATTTTAGAGGGTTTTGTTGTCTACAGTAAAGTAAATAGAATTTCTATGATAGATTAGGGACCATTATTCTGAGTCAATATTATGGTACATATTGGGTCATGGGGAGTAATCTACCTGCTTTTATCTGAAGTCCTGAGTTCTCAAGTTTATAAAAGTCTTAATATTCCTCATTTACATGCATAAATGTGTTCTTAACTTGGCACTACACTTATCTAGTAAATTTTGACTGATTTTCAAAAATTAATTCTATTTTTAAATGATTTTATTTCACCAAGTGGTCCAGTGTTGTGGAATTCATAGAATGACTATTCCTCTGAAATGTACACTCTTACTGAGATGTGTTTCAATGAACATGACAGAGTTATGCCATTTCAGGCCACATGCTAAATGTTATCTAGTTATTACTCTTTGTGATTTTCACAAAACTGTTATGAATTAACCACCTCTGTCACCCACTTATAAAAGTGAAGTTTGAAATAGCCATGTGACTTGCCCCAAGTTGCATAGCCAACAAGTCATAAATCTGAGATTCAAAAATCTGACCTCAGAGCTACATTCCCGACCCCTCTGTTGGCCTCAATTCTGAGCGCTTGTCTTTTAAACTGCCAGTAGAACTGTCTGAAATGCTGTAACTGGACCATTAACTCTTTCTAAATGCAATGAGACTACTAATTCATTTTGAGGAAGCCAGAAGCATTCTTCATTTTGAAAATTGATGGTAATTTCAAAACTTAAAAATACTACTGTAGTGGAAATTTTTTAAATAAAAGAATGAATTGTCCAAAGAATGAACTGACCCTCAAGAAGCACATATTAGGAATTGTTTTAAAACTGGAGGCTCTTGAATGGCAATAGCACTCAACAGGGAACCATATCATGTGAAGTTGATTCCAGTTCTGGCAGTAAATTTCTTCCTTGACCTTGAAGAAGGTTCTTTACATTTTTAAAATCTCAGTTTCTTATATACGAGATAGAATCAGAGCAATTTTTGTGCCAAGGGCATATTTGTAATGGAAGAGATATTATATATGGCAATATTTTGAACTACTTGAGAACAGTCCTCTATAAAAGTAATAGTACGTAAAATAATCAAATCTATAATCAGAAAAGTTCTATGTCCTTATATACCACAGTTCTGAATAAGATTGACTATCCTTGTCATAGCCATATTAAAAAAATCTATCGAATTCTGATGATGTATTGAATCCCTTTTCTAAGCTCACAGCATGTCCATTTTGTGGCATACATTAGCCTCATTGCTAATATTCCTTTAGACAGATATAATAGAATTAATGTATTGAAACACGGCCTTCATTTATTTCCTGATTAATCTTTGTTATGCTAGACAGTGTATCATATCACTGAAGCACCAGATCTGGATTATGACCTTGACTTCTTTCTTTTCTTTCTTTTTTTGTTTTTTAATGGCCACGCCTGCAGCATATGGAAGTTCCAGGGCCAAGGAATGAATCCAAGCCACAGCTGTGACCTATGCTGCAGTTGTGTCAATACCAGATACTTTAACCCACTATGCCAGCCTGGGATCAAACCCACGCCTCTGCAGAGACCTGAGCCGCTGCAGTCAGATTCTTAACCCACTGCTCCATAGCAGGAACTCCCAATGACCTTGATTTCTTGATTTAGAGTAGTGAAAAAAACAAAATATATTCTTCCATAAAATCTACCTAGAAGAAATGAATTGTTATAAATATGATACACCAAGTCCCATGAAATCCACATGAACTTTTTTTTTAAGTATCTTTCTTATCAAAGCTCAATCAAAAGTCGATATATTAAGCAATGCAATTTTAAAAGCCTATTTTTTGCTCTCTTGATCAACTACAGTTTGTCACCTCAGGGGGTAACTGAGCTATCATCTCACCAAAATATGTCATACCAGCATCACAGTATTTTTATTAGGGAAAAGAAAAAGTAAAGAATCGAACCAAGTGCAAACTTGTGCTTGCTTTTACTTACACCATAGGGCATGATAAAGAGAATATAATTTGAGAAAATGAGCACAGTGTCTATGAGCAAAAAACATTCCCAAGTAAAGGAAAAAGAATTTACAAATATAATACTTGTTGTAAGAATGTATAAACAGAATTGACATTGTCATTGGAGTTATTAATTAAAACACAGCTTCACACAGGCCTTAATATTTGAAACATCTGTGGAGGTTTTGTGTTTGAAGCATATTCATAGTTTTAATGTCATTGTTTCAAATACTGAAATAGTGAGGGAAATGTTCAAAATTCAAATTCAAGCTACTGAACTTTTGAAAATCAGTGTCTAGTGCCTGTTGGTCAGATTTACACATTAGGAAGAAATATGAGGATAAATATGTGTGCCCCACAGAATTTTATTCATCCAAAGGAGTGTCTCATCACACTGAATTGTTAAATTCTTGTTCATGTAGGGTAGAGAGGTTTTCTGCCAAACTAGTTAATTAATGTAATTAGGGAAACCAAAATTTGTTGGCCTACTTCAGTATTGAGTTAAGTAATCCTACGAGTAATCTATTTTTTTGTTCCTTCTGGAAGAAAAAAAGAATAATTAAACATGGTAGAATGAGGACATGTTTTGAATCAGACTGACCTGTGGTCAAACAACATATTTGCTTTTATTTGCTCTGCAAGCCACCTAAATAAATTATTCTATTCCCTGAATCCTGTGCATGAAAATCAGAATAACACCTAGTTCATATACTGTTGTGAGGACACAATAAGAAAAATGCCTAACCTGTTTGTTCCCTTTCTTCACTCATTTTTTATTTCCATGGCTTTCTAAGGTTTATAAACAGAAAAAGATTTCTGCACATTTTATAAAAAAAAGATACAGATACACCTCTCATGACAAAGTACTCTTATAATCTGGTAAATCTAAGGCAAAGTCTATAAAAGTCAATGTTCTTAGAGTGGCATTTCAGATAGCTTCCTCTAATATTAAGCTTATGCTTGGATTTTACAGAGGAGATCACTACTTTAAAAGGCTGCCCAGGATATTTTGATCTGCAATATTTATGAGAAAGTTCATTCCTGTAAGGTGTTGAGAAATATCCTTCCTTATAACTTGTGTTCACATGTCTTTTTTCTGCCCTCTGAGGGCATTCAAACATTTCAAGACAATGGGAAGCTCACGTTAAGCCTTCACCAGCCTGAAATTCCCAGACTCTACAAACCTTTTATCAACTGACATAATTTCTAGAACTTTCATCATTTTGAGCACTCTTTAAAGGTTATGCTTTAATATGTCAAATAATTCTCAAATAGAACTGAAGATTATATTCCAGAAGTGTTCTTACCAGTGCAGAATAACAATAATAAATATGTTATTATGAATATTTATTGCCTGCTTACTATATGCCATGCACTGGCCTGGATATTTGAGATGAGATTTTTAATGTACTATTTTGTTCAAATTTTATATTTAGTTATTCAACAAAATGTTAGCTAGCACCTACAGTTAGATCTTATATCTTAGTAGTTGAAGGCTTTGTTTCTAGAGGTAGACTTCCTGGATTTGAATGCAGATTCTGCTCTTTATTAGTTCTGTGACTTAAGAGGAAATAGCTCAGCTTCTCAGTGCCTGTTTCTTCAGCTGCAAATGGGATTTTAAGTTTTGGCTTAAAAGATATTAAACTATATATGTGAAACACAGAATAGTGCCTTGTGAAGAGTAATTATCACAGGAGTATTAATAGTTATCTTTATTTATTTGTACTATGGATGCATGGTACCCTTATGGAGAAAATGGACAACTAAACAAGAAATAATATAGCAGCACTGAGATAAGTGCTGTTAAAAAATAAACTGTTAAAAAATAAAATGTAGAAGTTCCCCTTGTGGCTCAGCAGGTTAAGAACTGGACTAGTATCCGTGAGGATATGGTATGATCCTTGGCGTCACTCAGTGGGTTAAAGGATCCGGCATTGTCACAAGCTGCAGTGTAGGATGTGGATGTGGCTCAGATCTGGCATTGCTGTGGTGTAGGCCAGCAGCTGCAGCTCCCATTCTACCGCTAGCCTAGGAACTTCCATATGCCCCAGGTATGGGCCAAAAAAGACAAAATAATAATAATAAAGTATAGAAATAAAGAAGAAATAATAATAATAAAGTATAGGGTTAGGGTTAGGGTTAGGGTTAGGGTTAGGGTTAGGAGCGTTAAGATGGAAGCGTTAAGATGGAAGGTTTGAGGGGATGGAGGTTAGACGTGCAGATCCAACAGGTCTCCTATCAGGAGGTGACATTTGAGCAAACCTGAATGAAGTGAAGGTGTGAGCCAGGAGATGCGGAATGGGACAGTGAACCAAGAAGAGGGACTGGCTAGCAGAAAAAGCCCAAGGTGAGATGAGTTTGGAAGATTTAGGGAGAGCAAACCATCCACTGTAGCTGAAGAAGACTGAGCAAGGTTGATGGGGGAATCAGAGTGTGGCAGGAACCAGATGACCTAGGGCTTTGTAGGCAATGGCAAGGGAGGACCGCAGAGGTAAAGCACCTTGCCTAAAGGGACAGAGGTAATACCAGTTTTCTCTGACTCTAAACCTCATCAGTATAATCACTCTGTTGCTTGTTATGAGCAACGCATTTTACACATATTAAAGTTCCATCAGATTTCTTGGAAGTCAGAGCACACTGATGGCTTATCTTGAGCTTTCTGTCAACTGAAATATTTGTGTTTTTAATGGGAACTCTTATTAACTTGATTCTAGGCTCTCCTTTTTTTATAACTGATTTTTAAGAGGTTTTTATTTATTCTTATTATTTTTGTTAAAATTCAGAGAGCTTTACTTGATAAGAATTTTTTTACTGAGCAAGAAATAATATATTTGCAACAGTGAGACTTCAAACCCAAAACTGATACAAAGTTCAAAAGCATGACATTACAGGATGGCCTATGAAGTGAAAATGAAGATGTTGCTTAATCTTTACAATGATTATTGCAGTGAGGGTTATCACAGCAGGGGATTACTTAATGATTATCTGGTATCATTTGAAGAAGATAACTTAAATTTCATTTATGATTATCAAAGATATTTACAAGAAGTAACTAAGTTTTACTTCTGCTCATGAAATGAGCTAGACTAAGTTTTGCTTATGTGGCTTAACTGGTTTTGTCTACTCAGGGGATTTTTCAAGCCTGGTCTCTGTTTTATTTTATTTTAACGTATTTCACCTTGGTCTTTTCAGCCTTCTTATTTATTAATTCTTCCTCTCAGCTTTATGCATTCTAATAAACTTGCTTTCTCTGACTTCATATAAAAATCTAAGAAAATGGTGAACATAAAAAGAGGACAAAATAGTTTGTTCTCACAAATACAAATGCCTGCAGGTTGTCATAAGCCTACTTAATTATCTTTAAAGTAGACTGGCTCAAATTACAAAACACTTTCATTCTTAAAAACCTCTTCCATATTTACTAACAAAGATTTGTCCAAATATCTACAGCATTCTCATGAACTCCTAGTTGACTATATTTTTAAAAAAAAAATAGGAAAATTATCTTGGCATGACATGTTTATCAAACATGGAAAACTACTGCTGTTTACCATATTTGTTTCTAAGTTGATAAAACAATCTTCTTAATCATCTGTCCTAAAATTTTGTTATGCCTAAATAACATGCTTACTTAACTACAGGTTGTAGTTATTATCTGTTTGAACTGAATTTATCCATCTCACTTCCTATGGAACCCATACTAATCCATATAAATTCTTGAAATATTAGTGATGACAGTTGCATGACTTTGTTTTTTGGATATAAGATGTTTAGAGCTAAGACATGAACTCTATTATAGTGGTAGCTTAATCTTGGTACATCTCAATCTATCTTAAAATGAAAAATTCTCTTGTACTTATTTTGTTCTTCCATTTCTTTGTTAAATTACTACTATTAATAAAGAATGTAGAAGCAAAGAAAAAAAAAAGGGAACTGGAAATCTACTCAATTACCTTTTCCTGTTCATCCTGACATCATCTGCCAGAAGCTGAGCCTAGTCCTTCTTTGTTCTCTTTGCTGCAAGCTTGATTATAAAAGTCTTTTTTCTCCCTTAGATTTTATCCCAGTTGTTCAGATATTTCTTTTCTCTCTGCCCTTGATAAAAATGTCCTTTATTTCTTTTTTCTATACTTATATTTAAAATGTAGACTTCTGAAAAATTAAAATGTAGGCTTCTAACTATCCTATGTTGTTGTATTATTTTCTTTAGATATTCTTTCCGTTTTCTTCTTTAACTATAGTGTTTTCATTTGTATTATAAGAACAAATGTTTTTAGCAGCTTGTTCCTCTTGAGTGATCTTCTTTATATGGTGATTATCCTTATAGTTATGCTTACATTCTCTCTGAGCATTGAAAAATTTGCTTTTCACTCTTTATGTTTAGGGTACTTCAAAAACTCTGAAGCAGGGAGAGGATTCAGATAATAGAGTAGACTATCTGTTGATAACTCTTGAAGATGAGTGATGAGTACATGCTAGTTTAGTATATTATTATTACCTTTATATTAGTTTGAAATATTCCGTAACAAAAAATTAAAAGCAAACAAAAAGTATTTTAAAGTGGTACTAACTTTCTAAAGAGCACTAAGGGAAGTCCTATTAACTAAAGAGCACTAAGGGAAGTCCTATTAACACACATTTAAACCACCAATTTCATATCTAAAAATCATGAACTTCAGTCAAAATTTTTCTTATATGGTATTTATCATATTATATTTATGGTAGTGAAAAAATACAAATAATGTAACTCTTCAACTCTAAGTTACTAGTTAAGTAAAACTTCACCCTTATGATGGAACAGTTTGAATAGAAAGAAACTGATAGATTTAGGTAAGTACATGCAAACTTTAAAATCTTTATTAGGTATTATATATGTATTCTTATATTTATTGGATATTTTATATTTATACATATATATTCTGTACCATAGGCTCACTTGTTTCCTAGCTTTCTAAATGGTGTTTATTTTGTTGACATGTGCTGCTGGTCCTTTTCTCTTAAGCCTGTTTCTTTGTATTGAATATACTGTACCATTCCATTTTCTCATTTTGGCCCTGTGATGTGACTATTCTCTTTTTTTTAAAAGTTAACAGTCAGTCATAAAGACAAAGCCAACCACCTTACTGTTTCTGAATATGCTATATAGATCTGTACCAAAAATAAACTGACACAACAGTCCTAGTGTTAAAAATATTTATCATGTAGCTTTACTTCTTGAAAATCATGTTTGATTTCCTGGAAAAAAAACCCTACAACTTATCATGAATTCAATAAGCCATATCAATAGTATATTTTTATTTTTTAATTTCACTTCCACAAAGCAAACCCATATCTGGGAGGAAACATGGCCATGATGTTCTTTGTAGGCTTGTTTTACTTTATACTTTCAGTGTCTTTGTGTACAGATTAGCTGACATATTTGAAGGAATATGTGCTGTGAGGAAAACCTTTAGTTATGTTGGATTATACTAATTTATATTTATCAGGTTTATTTTGATCAAATTTACCATTTATTATGTTTCTTGTAATATTAACAAGTATTCATGAGATGTTACATTTTAACATTGTGACACTGATTTCAAATCTATGAAATAAATTAAAATTCATTTTGAAACAAAACAAAATTTTATAGTGATAAATGCATATAGAGAAATGCCTACTTAGCAACTTTTCTTTCAGGAGTTAATATAATAATAGAAAATATTATTAGACCAAAGAGTTGAATCCTGGAGAAGGGGTTTTAAAATATCTGTATAAATTTAAAACTGTTCCATAAAAATTTGTCAGAGTCTAAACTTCCCTGACTTTACTTTGCATGATTGACATTTTCAAAGGAAAAATGAGCACTCTGGTGCAATCTATCTAATGGATGTCCTTTTACTTGTTTCCATTGTTTCATTTTCCTTTCCTGTCTCTCAAATGCTCCAGACTTGAAAGGTTTATTCTGTTTTATATGTTGAGTGGTCTTCTTTAGACAAGAAAGAACTTGGATAGAAAATAAAGTTAGGGTTGCATTAAGTGAACTTCCTAGCAGTCAACTTAGATATTTGTCAAAAGCAGTATGACATTTGGCAAGGTAATTGACAGTAACATTGACTTGATTGTCTTAACATGTCGACGGCACGCAAAAGCTCAAAATCTGTTTTTTAATAAGTGGATGGTACCCTCAGGCTAAAGAATAATGAGTATACTCTTTTGGGGCATCTTCTCTTTATTTAACCTGCCATTCTGTACTGTACGTATTAGAAGTAGATACCACAGTTGCCTGGTTTGAAAATACAGCTCTTATAAATCAGTGTCCTCTGCATATCAGAAATGAGGTGGTTTTTGCAGAAAGTAAACAGAGAGTTGGATAAGGGTTTCTGAAACTGAAATAGCAGAGGTCAGGAAAATACAACACCAAATTACAAATATATGCCTCTGTTTCTTTAATTTATAGCCAAATCAATGTGTAACTCCTCACAAATTACCTAGATTTTAGCATCCCATAAAAATATTTAGGTCAAATAAATATTCTCCTTTATCCTTTAGATTGATAAAGCATGTAATTAAATGCATTTTTAAAACAAATATTAAATGGCTTTTCAAATAAAGGTACTGAGTATGAGGAGGTATCAATGAATACAAAACATACCTCCTTGCAAACTGCACAAGTACATAATGCAGATCCCTCTATAATACATGCTGTGTAAGAGTCTGTCTATGGTCTGAGATTTAAAATGCACTGTTTAGGTACTTATTTTGTTCATTTATTTTAAGAGTAGTATATTTAATTGGTCTTCAATTTAAAAGAATAAAAAGAAATAATTAAAAATGAAGAATTTTAGAACTTTATATAAATGTCTTCCTACTGCAAGGTGTTATTTTTAAAGAGTCCTTAAAAGCAGAATATCAGCAATGAAAATTATGAATATCTTTAACAAATGAGTCATGGGAGTCCCAGTTGTGGCTCAGTGAGTAACTAATGCGACTAATATTCACAAGGATGTGGATTCGATCCCTGACCTCACTCAGTGGGTTAAGGATCCAGTGTTGCAAGCTATGGTGTAGCTTTTAAAAAATTTACCGCAGATAATAAAGTTGTATGGAACTTATATATATGCACACACATAAGTGCACAAGCAAAACTGGAAATCTGAATTAAATTGCTGAATTTCATTTATATCAATATCCTGGTTGTGAATATTGCACTATACTTTTACAAAATGTCACTGTTCAGTTGGGGGAAACTGAGCAAATTGCACAGGGGATATGTCTCTATTACTTCTTACAGCTGCATGTAAACCTGCAATTACCTATAAAAAAAGTAATCAAAAAGAAAAAAAATCTATGTTTTTAATATGTATATGTCTGAGTTTTCAGGTAACAAAATATGGTCAATTTTTTTTTAATTGAAATCTAGCTGGTGTACAATTTTAAATTAGTTTCAGGTATATTATAGTAATTTGACATTTGCATATGTTTTGAAGTTATCAAGATGGGTCATACATCCTCTTACAAAGTTATAAGAGTATTAGTGACCATATTGCTTTCTCTTTATATTATATCCCCTTGGCTTATTTATTCTATAACTGGATGTTTGTATGTGTTAACTCCCATTCCCTATATCCCTCCACCTCCACCCCCTTCCTTTTGGCAACTACTGTTTGTTCTCTGTCTTTTCATTTTGTTTTGTTTGTTTTGTTTTTTAGATTTCACATGTAAGTGAGATCATACATATGGTACTTGTCTTTCTCTGTCTTTCTTCACTTATCATAATACCTCTAGATCAATCCACATTGTCACAAATGACTTTTTATGCTTGAGTAATATTACATTGTATGTATGAATGTGTGTATGTGTGTATAACATCTTATTTATCCATCCATCTATCAATGAACACTTAGGTTGCTTGCATATCTTGGCTGTTGTAAAATAATGGTACAGTGAACACTGGGATATACATATATAATATATATAAAATATACGTATGTAATATATGTATATGTATCTTTTTGACGTAGTTTTGTTTTCTTCAGATAAATATCCAGAAGTGAAATTGCTGAATCTATTTCTCTTTTTCTGTTTTTGTTTTTGTTTTTTTTTTGCAGAACTTCCATACTATTTTCCATAATGGCTGCACCACTTCACAACAGTGCTCAAGGGTTTCCTTTTCTCTACATTTTCACCACACTTGTTATTTGTTCTCTTTTTGATAGTAGCTATTTGGACAGGCATGAGGTCATACTTCATTGTGGCTTTAATTTCTGTTTCCCTGAGGATTAGCTGTGTTGAGGATCTTTTCATGTGTCTGTTGGCTACCTGGATGTCTTCTTTGGAAAACTCTATTCAAGTCCTCTGCCATTTTTTAATGGAGTTGTTTGGGTTTTTTGATGTTGAGTTGTGAGATCTTGGTATACAGTTGATACTTGAACATAGGTTTAAACTGTATGGGTCCACTTATACGAAATACTTTTTCAGTAGTAAATACTGCTGTACTTCATGACCTGTGGTTAGATAAACCTGCAATTGGTTGTATCTGTGGATGCAAAATTATGGATATAGATGAACTGTGTATATGGAGGGCTGAATATAGATTATACTTAGATTTTAGACTATGTGGAAAGTCAGTGTCCCTAAACAGTGCATTGTTCAGGTTCAAAAGTATTTCAAATATTAACCATTTATCAAATATATTATTTACAAATATTGTCTCTCCCATTCACTTAAGCTTTTTAATTTGTTATAATCCCATTTGTTTATGTTTGCTTTTGTTTCCTTTGCCTGAAGAGACAGATCCCAAGAAAATATTGCTAAGACCAATGTCAAAAGTATGCTGCCATAAAACTTCTATAAGTTTTATGGTTTTGGGTGTTACATTTAAGTCTTTAATCTATCTTGAGCTATTTTTATACATGGTGTGAGAAAGCAATCCAATTTGATTCTTTTGCATGTAGCTGTCCAGTTTTCCCACTGAAAGAGCCTCTATTCCCCATTGTATATTCTTGCCTCCTTTGTTGTAGATTAATTGATCATATAAGTTTGGTTTCATTTTTCTTCAGTTCCATTGGTGTATCAGTGTGGTTTCTGTGCCAGTACAATACTATTTTTATTACAGTAGCTCTGTAATATAGTTTAAAATCTTGGAGCATGATATCTCTGGCTTTGTTCTTCTTTCTCAAGATTGTTTCACTATTAGGGGTCTTTTATGTCTCCATACAAATTTTAGAACTGTTTTTTTCTAGTACCGTGATGAATGCCTTTGGTATTTTGATAGAAAAAGCTTTGAATGTAGACTGCCTTGGATAGTATGGTCATTCTAACAATGTTAACTCATCTCAACTCATGAGCACAGTATGTCTTTCCATTCGTTTGTGTAATCTTCAGTTTCTTGCATCAGCGTCTTAAAGCTTTCAGAGTACAAGTATTTTACCCCTTTGGTTTAGATTTAGTCCTAGGAATTTTTTGATGCAAACGTAAATGGGATTTTTTTCTTATTTTCTTATTAGTTTACAGAAGTACAACATATTTCTGTATCCTACATCTTTACTTCTACTTCACTGAATTCATTTACTAATTCTAATAGTTTTTTGATAGCATCTTTAGAATTTTCTAAATGTAGTATCGTTTAATCAGCAAACAGTAACAGCTTTACTTCTTCCTTTTCAATTTTGATGGCTTTTATTTATTTTTCTTGTTTGATTGCTATGTCAGGGACTTCCAATACTGTGTTGAATAAAAGTGGAGAAAGTGGACATCTTGGTCTTTTTCCCAATCTTAGAGGAAATGCTTTCAGCCTTTCATCATTCAGTATGATGTTGGCTGTGTGGGTTTGTCACTTACGACCTTTATTATGTTGAGAATTTTTGTCCAGAATTTTTATCATAAATGTATGTTGAATTTTGTCAAAAGCTTTTTCTGTATTTCTTGAAGTGAGTATAAGATTTTTTTATTCTTCAGTTTGTTAACATGGTCTATCACAATGATTGAATTGTCAATATTGAACCATTCTTATATCCCTGAGATAAACTCCACTTATTCCTATGTTATTATCCTTTTAATGTATTATTTATTGAATTCAGTTTACTGATATTTGTTTGAGGATTTTTGCATCTATGTTCAGCAGTGATAATGGCCTATAATTTTCTTTGTGTGTGTGTTATTTTTGTCTGTTTTTGGTATCAGGCGATGCTGGCCTTGTAGAATGAGTTTGGGAGTATTCCTTCCTCTTCAGTTTTCTGGGCTAGTTTGAGAAGATAGGCACTAACTTTTCTTTAAATGTTTTATAGAAGTCACCTGTGAAGCCATATGGTCTTGAACTTCTGTTTGTTGAAAGTTTGTTTTTTGTTTTTTGTTTGTTTGTTTTGACTTTGTTTTTTACTCATTCAGTTTTATTACTGGTAAACAGTTTTATTTTTTTTTCTGATTCAGTCTTGGGGTATTGTATGTTTCTAGAGATTCATCCATTTCTTCTAGGCTGTCTTCTTTATTGGCCTATAATTGTTCTCTTACAATCCTTTATATTTCTGTGGTGTTGGTTGGACTTCATGTTCATTTCTGATTTTTCTTTTTTAAGGCCCCTTTTCTCTTTTTTTTTTCTTCAGGTATCTGGCTAAAGTTTTATTAATTTTATTTATTTTTTCATACAGTAAGCTTTTAGTTTCATTGATCTTTTCTATTTTTTTAGTTTCTATTTCATTTATTTCCACTCTGATCTTCATTATTTCTTTTCTTCTACTAACTTTGGATTTTGTTTCTTTTTTCTTTTCTAGTTCCTTTAGGTTAGGAACTAGATTGTTTATTTAAGATTTTTGTTATTTTCTAGGGGAGGCTTATATTGCTATAAACTTCCATCTTAGAACTGCTTTTGCTATATCTCAGATTTGGGGTGGTTGTATTTCCAATTTTATTTGTCTTTGGGTGTTTTTCAATTTCCTCTGATTTTTTTCAGTGACCCATTGATTGTTTAGTAACATGCTGTTTAGACTCCATGGGTTTGTGTTATTTTACAGTTTTTTCCTTACGGTTGATTTCTAGTATCAAATCCTTGTGGTTAGAAAAGATGCTTTATGTGATTTCCATATTCTACGTTTATTAGTACTTATTCTGTGGCCTCACGTGATCTGTCCTAGAGACTGTTACATGTACCCATGTGTATTCTGCTGTTTTGGGGTGAAATATTCTGTGTATTCCAATTCCATCAAGTCTGGTGTGTTACTTAAGGCTAGTATTCCCTTAT
Source organism: Catagonus wagneri (assembly GCA_004024745.2). Lineage (NCBI taxonomy): Eukaryota > Metazoa > Chordata > Mammalia > Artiodactyla > Tayassuidae > Catagonus > Catagonus wagneri. The sequence goes on along the minus strand of PVHT020000886.1, from coordinate 1,837,230 downwards.
TGATATTTTTCCCATTTTAATTGTAATGCATCTTGGTGTAGACTCCTTTGGGTTCATCTTGTTTGGGATTATCTGTCCGTCCTGGACCTGATCTCTGTTTCATTGCCCAGGTTAGATAAGTTTTAAGCTACTATTTCTTCAAGTAAATTTTCAGCCCCTTTTCTCTCTCTTTTTCTGGGACCCATATAATGCAAATATTAATACTTTTGGTGTTGTCCCAGATTTCTCAAACTATCCTCATTATTTTTTATTGTATTTTATTGTACTTTATTTTGGCCTTTTGTTGTTTTAGGGCCACACCCGCAGCATGTGGAGGTTCTGATTAGGCTAGGGGTCTAATCAGAGCTACAGCTGCTGGCCTACGCCACAGCCATAGCAACGCAGGATCCGAGCCACATCTGCAGCCTATACCACAGCTCATGGCAATGCCAGATCCTTAACCCACTGAGCGAGGCCAGGGATCAAACCCGCAACCTCATGGTTCCTAGTCGGATTCGTTTTCCGCTGAGCCATGACAGGAACTCCTAATTTTAATTTTCTTTTCTCTGTTCAGCCTGGGTGGTTTTCACTACTCTGTCTTCCAAATCACTGATTCATTCCTCTGTATCACCTTATCTATTGTTGATTCCTTCCACTGTATTTTTTAATTCTTCATCTCTTTTTGGCTCTTCATATTTTCTGACTCTTTGTTGAAATTCTCACTGATGTCATCCATTTTTCTCCAGTTTAGTGAGCATTATTACAATTATTATCTCAGACTCTTTATCCGGCAGACTACTTATCTCCACTCTGCTTAGTTCTTTTGCTGAGATTATGTCTTGTTCCTTTGGTTGAAACATATTGCTGTGTCTCCTCATTTTGCCCAATTTTCCATGTTTATTTCTATGTGTTAGGTAGGTTCATTACATTTCCCAGTCTTGGAGAAGCGGCCTTATGTGGGAGACTTACTGTGGCACCCAGTATTATGCTCCCCTCTGGTTATCAGAGCTATATGCTATATGAGTGGCCTGTATATGGGCTGTATGAGCCCTTGAATTCTGGCAGGGCCACCTACTGTGGGCATGCTAGAAGTTGGGGTTACCCCTGCCCGGTTGGCTTAATGCTGTGCATCCTACGGTGGATGTGGGTCTGCTGGTGGGTGTGCAAGCCCTGGGGCTCTCAGGGCTAGAGCTATCCCAGTGGAGGGCAGAACTGGATCCCCACCACTAAAAGCCTAGATGGATATTTCCAAAATTGTGTTTGGCAGCACCAGTGTTATTGCAGTAGAATGAGTTCTCAAAAATGGCAGCCACCAGCATCTTGGTCCCCAGGGAAGCCCAAAATGCCTCATGCCTCCCTGGGAGGCTCCCCAACATCAGCAGGTAGGTCTGACCTGAGCTTCTTTCAAACTAATCCCTCTGCACTGGGACTTGTAACATGTGAGATAGTGTGTGTGTTCTTTAAGAGTGAAGGCTCTGTTTTCTATAGCTCAGACTCTTCCACATTTCTGCCTCACTGATTTTCAAAGCCAGACATTCTAGGCGTTTTTCTTCCTGGTCTAGGACCTGTGGTCTGGGGAGCCGAGTGTGGGAATTGGACCCCTCACTCCTTGGTGAGGACCTTTGCGGTAGTGATATTCCTCTCATTGGGTCCTGGCTATTTCACATCCCCATCCCTTCTACTCATTTTGTGTGTTTTTGTGACTTTAGTCATGTATCTTTTCTGCTAGTCTTCAGGTTATTTTCTTAGATCATTTCCCTGTAAGTAGTTGTAATTTTGGTGCATCTGTGGGAGGAGGTAAGGTCAGGGTATTCCTCCTCTGCCATCTTGCCCTCACCCCAGAAAAATATGGTCATTCTTTTCTTACCTTATGAGCAAACAAACCTCTTTTATTAAAAAATAAAATGATAAAAATTTCAATATAAACCGAGTTGAGGATGAATTTTAATCTCTAACAAAATCAATAGGGAAATACTCGTGAGTAAGCAAATTATATTTAATGAAAATTATAATTCACATGCAGGAAAAAGAAAAAATTTAAGAAAACAGTTATTACTACAATAAATCCTAGCATACATCTGTCCTCTTTATTCATTGGTGTCACTATCTGAGTTCAAGTCCAAGGTTTCTTCACAAAGTTCTTAGGAATCAGTTTACCTATGAGCAGTTGTGTATAGCATCAGGTTAACATGCTGCTTCATATAATCATGCTCAAGATCTTGTCATTTTTAGGACAAATAATATAATTTTAGAGCCCTATATTATTTATAGGAGACAAACCATGGGCACTCAGCCTGATAAGTTTTCTTTGTCACTCATCTCAGAGCTCAATATTGTAGTAAGAGGCTTTTTCCACACCATCATTCAGTAAACCAGGCTTTTTACTTCAGTTAATCCTCTTTTTTTCTAAGGCATCAGTGTCCTGTACTGTATTCCCACACATGGCTGGGAAAGGGGAGAGAGAGAGAAGCACGTAGGGAGTGATGGAAAAGGGGTAGTTCAGGAAGATTTGGGAGGAAACAGATGGGGAGATGGCATACATTGCTTCCAACTACATTAAAGTGGCAGAACTCATTAATGCATGCTCACACCAAGGGAGATTAGACAATATGCTTTAGCTCTCTGAATCCCTGAGGAAGAGGAACCTGACTTGGGGAGAGAAGGAGCAAATAGCTGTTCTATCTGCATTTTTTATTGGCTAAACATGTATTCTCTATTGGTCCCTAATTTTTGAATTATATGTCTCTCGAAGTTAAACCCTTGCTCTAGAAATTCAGATAGAAGATTTTGATTAATAGATATTTGTTGCTAAAGTGACATTTCTTTATGATGTGTGTAAGTCATAGCAACCTACACTAGCTTTGATGATTCTGTGACTTATTACAAGAGCCTCTGGCATTTAAACTGCTTTTATTTATATTGCCTGACATGTGATGGTCAATGACATGTGTTGGTCAATTTTTCACTCATGTAACTTAACAACACTTTTACATGTGCCATAATAGCAGTAAAAAAAAAAATACTCATTTTTTTACGTAGGTATCTGTCACTAAGTTCAATAACTTGTAAATCTGTCTAGTTCATCAACATGCCCTAAAGATGCACTCTACATAGCATGATAAAATAAATTTATTTACTGTGTGTGTACTCTAAAGGACATGATAATAATAGCACACATTGCCCCAACTCTCTCCTAGCAATTCTCGTTGATGCAGGCATGTTGCCTCTCAGGAAAGGTATGGCTAACAATAGGTGTAATATTGATGATTCCTGAAGGTCCATAGTTCATTTGATTTGTTCCTGACAAGAAGTGTTTAAAAGATAAGCTTGGAACTCAGAAATGTAATGCAATTGCAGTGCAAGGGCTGAAGCAGCCCTACTCTATGATTAGTTCTCAGAATTCTTAGAGCATGTCTCTTAATTTCAGATTTTCAGAGCAGCATCAACTTTTTTACAGTGCATTTTTTCCAGTGTTTGAATACCAGACATGTAGATGGCTGGTTAAGTGCGTGGATTCTAGGTCCATACTGCCTGGGTTCAAATATTGGCTGTGCCTCTTATGAGCTATGTGACTTGGGAAAGTTATATGTTTCTGTTCCTCAATTTCCTCATATGAAATGTGGAATATATTAATACTTAACTCATAAAGTTTTTATGAGGCCTATGTAAGTTGGTATTTGTGTATTTGTTAAATGTGTGCATTTATTAAACAATTGGGGCCTAGTTTTCTCATTGATTTACTTCATCTTAAAACCTAATCAGAAGATAGAGGATATAACTAATATTCACTCAACTATTTGCCCTACTTTTGAAAAGTATCCTCCTGGTTGGGCTCTGCTGACCAATATGGTTTCTTTGTAATTCATGATGCATTTGAAATAATATGTATTCACTGCCTAATTCTGTATATTTTTGTGGTGCAATAAAAATATCTTTAAAGTTCAAGATTCAATATCACACAAATACCAGTATGAAGATATTCATAGCAATTTTAATCATAATAGCCCATACTGGAAACAACCCAAACATTCATCATTTAGAAAATGGAAAACCAAATAAATGACAGACTCTACTCAGCAATTAAAGGTACAAATTATTCATACATGCAACATGAAATATCAGAGACAAATATCAAAAAGCATTAAATGAAGCCCAGACTCAAAAGATACATATACTGTATTTCCATTCATAGTATAGTCTAGAAAAAGTAAAACCAGAATGACAATCAGTAGTTTCCAAGGACTAGAGGTGGGAGAAAGACAATGACTGCAAGAGAATGAGGGAAATTTTGAAGGTAATGAGAATTTTCCATAGCTTGACTCTAGTCATAATTACATGACTATATACACTTTAAAAATTTATCAAACTGTACAATTAGTAAACCATACTGTGAAACTGCTTTATACTTTCTTTTTCTTTTTTCTTTTTTTTTTGCATTTTTGTCTTTTTAGGGCTGCACTTGCAGCATATGGAGGCTCACAGGCTAGGGGCCTACGCCACAGCCACAGCAATGGCAGATGCCGGCCGTGACTGCAACCTCCATCACAGCTCACGGCAATGCCGGATCCTTGACCTGTTGAACGAGGCCAGGGATCCAACCTGCAACCTCATAGTTCCTGGTCGAATTTGTTTCTGCTGTGCCACGATGGGAACTCCCTATACTTTTTATCTCAACTTTCAAGGTTAGAGAGTCAGAAGCATATTTAAGAAACATCTGCAAAAGTATCTTCCCTTCTCAGCATTGGAAAGTATGGTCTGCGGAGCAGCAGCATCAGTGGAGCTTTTTAGAAACGCTCTTTCATGTGCCCTCCTCTCCTTCCCCCAGTAGACCTTTGAGCCGGAATGTCTAGCAGTGATACCTAGGAATCTGTGTTCTAACAGGCTCTTTAGTTTATGGCAAAGTTTCACAAGCACTGGCAGCCTAAGAAAATGAAGAAGCATGATCACTATTCCAGCAATAAATATACATTTATGCTGTATTTAAATCTGATATCTTTATCTCCCCATATTCTAATACACCAAATAACTTGTTGGTTAATACACTGTTGCATTATAGTGTCATTTTATTAACTACCTCTTAGGCAATGTAAGTTTAAATTTTAGCCTGTGTTGTGTTACCAGCCCATTTAATAACACTGGTACAAGGTAATAACTACATTTCCAACCTCTCTTCCAGAAAGTTAGGGAAGATGTCTTCTTCTTCTAACCCTAGAGGAAAGATGCATCCACGTTTCCTAAAAATGTGAAAAATAAAAATTTAATTGATCTTAGAAGTGTATAAATTGATAAAATCCCCTTATCTCTAGGATAAGAGAAAATATTAACTCTGAAGAAAATGCTAACATGAGGCAAGTAGCTAATGAAAAATATATATGCAGGAGGCTGGAGAATAAAAGGCACACACCTAACAGATTCTTTTTCACTCTTATGGAGCCAGACTTCCTTTGAGCATTGATGTAACTTTTGCCTATGGCTAGGTGAGTGGTCCATTCTTCTCCTCAAATGGAGAATGGACCAACAACCTTCTGACCAGGGTTATTGCCACGTTTCCAGCATTGTTGCTGGATTTTAGAGGCAGTCCATACTAACTCTATGAACAGTTAAAATGTGTTTGGAATTTAAATGTATAGGCTGTTTATTAATTGTCCTCTGGAAATTAGCCTTTACTGTGCTTGATTATACCAAATGACAACAGACTTGCAATTACAGAAATGAACCATTCACTTATTAAATTCCTTATTTGTTTAGGTATCTTAACAAATTGCAAAGGTTTGAGCTGGAGAACCAGACTGAAATAGACTTAATCTGTTTCTGTCTGACTTGTGATCGATAGAGTAGAAATCACAATGACCTTTCAGCCATGGTGATTGTAAAAACTAACTGAGCTAATGGGATCTCTAAGATGGTATTGATTATTTTTTATTATTGTTTAATAAATGACTATTAAGAGTCTCATCTGTGTCAGGCATTACATTCCCTGGAAAGAGGAGGGCATACAATTAAATTAAAACATGATCTTTCCCATAAGAAGTCCTATGGTTCTTAAATGGGGTTGGTATTGCCTCTCTAGGAATTTTTAAAACTGTACAGATCTGTTATTAGCTATTAGAAAGACAGGGTACTACTGACATTGCATGCCCAGGGATTCTGAAACTTCTAAAATGCATAAAACAGACTCCCAGTCTGAGAAACACTACCAACAACAAATTATCTCGCCCAAAGTGCCAGTACCACTCCTACAGAGAAGCAGTGTCGTAGAGGAGGCTGACAAATGAAACAGCTAATGTAGTAACAGGAAAATAAATGCTGTAATAAATGCAGTAAGAGCATCGCATCATCCATATCATCGCCATCATCGTAACAAAGTGACAGTGATTTACTTGCAAGGTGACTTACCACATCATTTCATTTTATCCTTAAAACAAACCATAATGGAGGGTATTGTTTATCCATGCTTCTCAAACTTTAATGTGTATGAAAATCAGATGGGGACCTCGTTACAGTAAAGATTCTGATTCAGTAAGTTTGGAGTAGAGTCTTTGGAACAAGCCAGCAGTTGACCACACTGAAAGGCATGTCGTATATAGATGTAGGGGACACTGGCAGTGCTCTACCCAAAGTCCCTGAGACACCTGTTAGCATTTGTGTGCTTTCCAGCTCTCCCAGTCCCACCCCACCTCTACCCCTACCCAAGATTTACTGTTAACATTTGTATCTGCCACTCCTTTAGGCAGACGCTCCAAGGCTACTTGGAACTACTTGGCCCAGACCCATAGCAAGCTGGAAGTACCTGCAGTTTAGATCTCTAGAATAAACTTTGGTGAATGACTGATTGGCATGAGAGCACGAAGCCCAGTTTCTTTGCCAAGTCAGGGCAAACTCTGAGGCATCACTTTGTAGACCGAGTCCCCTTGAAGGATTGAGCCAAAGCTCCCTTCTTTCCAGACCTTGCCTAAAATCACACCAGCACTTGCCTTCCTTCTGCCCTGATTCCGTTACTGCCTATGAAGTTTTTCATGCAAACTCTTCTTTAATAAGTCACTTGCACATGGAGCCTCATCTCAGTTTCTGCTTCTTGAGGACCCAGCTCTAAGATGTTCTTAGTTCTTACCATTTCCTCTACTTTCACATGCTTTTGGCTCTCCCTCCAATTTATATCCCAAAGTTACCTTCAGTTGAGTAGCCCAGCTTTCCACTAAACTGAACGTAGATATAGATTTCAGAAAGAATTGTGCCCTTTTTATCTCCAACCTGAAATTTTAAAGCCTCTAAGTGAAAAATTCATGAGGCTTTTAGGATAGTCATCCAGAATAGCAAAGTTTAGTGACATTGCAACATCTGTAATAAAATTTTGCCCATGAAGTTATTAGGGAAGATAAGTTTAAGTCTAGTTGAAAATAAGCTTATTTTTAGAGCTAGTTTTTATTTTATGGGAAAAAATAATGCATCATAATGCATATCTCAATGTGGAAAGATATAAAATTAAAAGTAAAAGAAAGTTTTAATAAGAGACTTAAAGAGGAGTGACCCGGTGTTATAGAAAAGGGATAGATGATTTTGTGATGATAAGGAGGCAGCAAGCAAATTTTCAGATACACAGGTTAAGAATTATACTCTCCATCCCTGTTAGCCTTCTAGATCACCGATCAAAAGATGAAAGACAGTGGGTGGATCAGGCTTCATGGCAGATGAGATCTTGTACTATTTGGATATATTAAGATTGTTTATGCTAATTTTAAATCATTTAAACATCAGAAAACAAATGAGAAACCAATGGTGACAGGCTGGCCTTCCTCTCTGCTAAAAGGTCAAGTTACATTGCTTGAAAGATCCTTTGACCTCAGCTGTGAAACGGTATATTTCCATTTTATTCAGAATTTATCCATGTCAGGAGATGTCGGAAAAATCATGAAATCCTTGATATGTATGTTTCATATTTTAAAATATAAAACAAGTGAAATGCACATTTGCCAAGAGTAGTAATCAGTTAAAAGGCAAGATCAGAAGCTTCTCATTACCTATGAAGGTAATCAAAGATACAGTTAGTTTAGATGTATGACTATTTGCTCTAGCATTTTCCATGATATGCCTTGAGTTCCATTGTGGACATCTGAGGTAGGAGTTCATTTTTCAATCGTTTTCTTCCTTTGTTAGACACATATAATTTAATATAATTTTAGAGACCTCATTATATTATCATTTTGTCCTCTCTGCCCCACTTTTTAAATGTTACATCTTTCCTATTTGAGTACAGAGTAATCAAATAATAATGAGCTTGTCAGCCTTCCAATTGACATATACCTAATGCCTTATTTTAACTAGATCTGAAAAAAATGAAACAATTCTAATAAAGTGTACATGGTAAATATGATAGATAAGCTCATTTTAGAGGAGACTTGGAAATGGAGTTTGTTTTTTCACCTGGTTTTCACGGGCTATATCTCAAGCACATCACCACACCCACAACAGTATTTATTCTCATTGATGTAATTCCTTTCCAGGTCAGATTATGGAGGGAGGGTTTGGCATATTGGATTCTCAAATACAATACCCATAGCGCATACCTTTTATAAGTACTTATTTCTCAGGACTGTCTCGCTGTACAAATTTTAAAGACCTGAAAGTCTTAATGCTTAATTTAACTGCAAGGTACATGAGTATTGTATTATTCACCTCTCAAGCGTCAGTTCCTGTAGAAGGGCCTGGATCTTTGTCAATCTTATTCACTGATGCATGTACCTAGAACTGTCCTTAGCACCTCTTTGGATACACGGACGCTCACACACACACAAACACACACACACACACACACATAAAGAATGTGAGTAAATAAATCACAAACTGGCAGATCTGCTATTCCAAGGCAAGATAGTATTGAATCAACTTTGTGGGGGTTTTGGTTTATTTGTTTGTTTTGTTTCGCTGCCTATGTGGCTTTGCTCTTATCTCCATATCTTTTATCACTAGGCCCTTATTGCACAATTTTTAAAAAAGAACTTTAAATTTGGGATTTTAAGGTGCCTTTTCTTATTCCCTTCTATCTGAAACAAGAGATAGAAAGCTAGTGCTGATTGAGTGTCCATTAGGTGCCAGGCTCAGTGTTAGACATTAAATTTCGTTTCTGAATTAAATGGGGCAGACTGGAGTTGGTCAAATGTGACCTGCCTCTGTCCTCCCTTTATCTTCATAACAAAGCTGTCAGCAGTTGGGACAGCTGCAGACAGGATTGCTACAGGGTAGCCATGAATGTATTTAAGAATCCAGACTAACCTGAAAGATGAGCAGGACATGTATGGGATTCTTTCTGCCAGATCCCGCTACGAAAAGCACAGACTATCCTTTAATATTGCTGCTGCTGGACTCCTTTATTCTTCAAAAGAGATCCAGTTGCCCTTTATGTGATTTCTAAGAACAGAGATGCTAACATTTTAGTCCACCTCTAGTATGCTAAATAGGAGCTCATAGCTCTCTCTCTGAACAAAACATTTCCTTTAGGAGCTTTGCAACATTCACATAGCCCTGTACTGCTGCACAATGTTAGACTTCCATGTGTAGAGCATTGTGGAAATAATTCAGGACTTGGAGCCAAGTATATATAGATTTGAATTCCAGCTCTACAGCTTGCTAGTTTAAATTAGCTGGGCCTTATTTTATTTATGAAATAGCGGAATTATTTTAAGACCGTTTCAAGAATTAGAAGAAATCATGGATGTAGTACATGGAGTACATACTTAGTAAAGGGTACTGTACTGATTGGGAAGGGACAAGGGTAGGAAATGGCACTTGTTTATCTTTAGCTGTATTTTGTCCACTTCACCATTGAACCAAATGAGGATTGGAGAGTGACTTCAACTCACAGATGCTATTTAATGCCTACCTTTCCTTCAAGGTTCTATCTGTGTCATCCCGCACTGATCTCTTCCAGCATCGTTTGTCCTCCCCATGGTGTAAATGCAAAGCCATATTTCAGAAAGCCTGTGTTAAATATGAGTTTTATTCCTTATTCGCCATATGACCTTGAGCAAGTCAGCTCCGCTTTCTGAGTGTCAATTCCCTTCTTATTAAAATGACTGTGGACTTGTACTGATGAAGTAAGATAAAAAATGAAAGACGTTACAAACTTTAAAGTGGTTTACAAATTGTCTCTTATCCATGGGTGTGTAACAAATCACCATAAGTCTGTGAATGAAAACAATAATGATTTATTATTTCCCACAGTTCAAAAGTCTGGGCCGGGGTCAGCTGGGCAATTCGGCAGCTCACGAACTGGCTGGGTCTGGTTCCTTCACTCGCCTGTCTGGTGCTTTAGCTGATGTAGGGAGCAAAACTTGCCCACTCAGAGTACGTGTCTTTGGCATGAGGATTCATTTAGACTGACTATTTTTAAGCAGAAGATTGGGGAAATCTCTTTTGTTGACCTCCCTCTTAGCTGCCTCAAGAATAGGGTTCTGAAATAGGGCTCCCACCAAACATCTGCAAAGTATATGGGCCAGTGGTGGTGGAGGAGGCACCAGAGACCACTGTTCCATTGTCTCTGCCCAGTCCACCAAACATTTGTTTATCAAACAGTTTGCATTTCCATCTCCGTATGAACTGCCTTCCTTCCCTTTGAGGTCCCAAACCGCTACCCCCAGGATATTCTTTTGTCTTTAGCTGAAGATAGTATTTAAGGTGAGGGTTCTGGCCATTTGGTGAGTTGCTCAGTTTTCCTGGGTCTCTCCTATGTATATATGATATCAAATTTGTGTTTGATCTTCTCCTGTTAATCTGCCTCTTGTCAATTTAATTCTTTGGCCACTTGGAAGAACCTGGAAAGGTAGAGGAAAATTTCTTCCTCCCCGACATTCACAGGACTGGAATAGATGGGGCCTAACTGGATATATTTATTATTACTACATGTCTTCTCTGGGGTGATAGCTGGTCCATTTTTCAGGGAGGGCCTGTCCCACGAGGACAAACCTCAAGCCTCTGCTTGCATCACGCTTGTTAAAGTTCTGTCAGTCACAGGGCTGGTCTCACAAGTACTGCGTGATGAGCCCTGGAAAGTATTGGTAATTGGGGGCCACCAGTGTGATGGTCTGTGACACTACTGTGGGCTGTGATTGATGTTCTCACTCTACTTCTAGCACATTGTGGCATCTTTTGGGGAGGCAAGGGAAGGGGCTGTATGTTATACATATCTTGTCATCATTTCCATCCAAGGAGATTACAAATTGTTTGGTGGCAGGGACTGTGCTCTACAGTTATTTTATGTTCTCACAAAGGTAACATTGTAGTATGTGGGCTTTGGAGTCTTTGCAGGTAAGGTCCAAATCCTTCCTGAGTCTACGACTTACCAGCTAGGTAGTTTTGGGCAGTTTCCTAACTTTGCTGAGCCTCAGTTTCCTCGTGTTCAAAATGGAATAATAATCTTTCCCTCACATGATTGTTATGAGAATTAAATGAGCTACTATTATGGAAAAAAAAAAGAATAGCTCCTGGTTCAGAATAAACTTTGTGTTAATGTTATAATAATTTACTGATATAGCCTGGTGCACTTAATTTGTGTCTGATTTCTCATCCCTGAGTCCCACTCTAACACCTCACAAAAGGATGGATTTCTTGAGTAATTATTATGGAAATATTTTACAGTCTCAAAAACTGTAAAAGGAGCATTTACAGATAAAATAAAAATCAATTTGTATTTTAGCGTTACATTCTGACAGTTAAGGCTTTTTTTCTTCTTTTTATGGCTGCACCTACAGCATATGGAAATTCCCAGGCTAGGGGTCCAGTCAGAGCTGCAACTACCAGCTTATGCCACAGCCACAGCAATGCTGGATCCTTAACCCACTAATCAAGGCCAGGGATTGAACCTGCATCCTCACGGAAACTACGTTGGGTTCTTAACCCACTGAACCACAACAGGATCTCTGAGGCTTTGATATTTTTGTTCATCACTTTTTCCAATTAAAAAAAGGAGGAAACTATTTTGGTTAAACCCCAAACCTTTCTAAATTTGGGTACTCATAATTGATTCTTTGAGTTAAATATGTAACGATAGTTATGCAAAGGTGTAATTGAGAAGCTGATGCTATTAACTGAAACTTTGTAGACTTTACTTGCCTGTAGTGCTCCATGATACAAAATGAACAAGAATATTTTGACTTCGTTTACGTGTAAAAATCTGTGTGTTTATATTGAGATCTAAAGACACTCTCTGAATTATATTCAGGTTATTCTTGCCAGTGTGCTACCCTCTCTAGAATTGAACAGAATTGCTTTTGAGCAAGGGGATTAGCTGGCAGCATTGAACAATCGATTTTCTACTCACATTCTCTCTTTTCCACCCAATGAATTTTACTGCCTATAGGCAAGCAACAGTTGTACCCTCTAATTCACTCTACTATTCTCCTCATCACACCCACAAACAAAAGTCTTCTGACAAAAGAAAAGAGCTTCCTTTTGGGAAAAGCTGGGTGAGATTAGATCATAAAATGTCACTGTGATGAGGATCAGGACAATTAAGAAGTTTAAATATTAGATAAATGTATTTAGCAAAAGTCACTTAATTTACTTGCGTTTTTTTAAAAAAATGGCAGCATATGTATTTGAAAAGCTTTAAAGTACTAATTTGCTCTTTGGCATTAGGAAGCTACTAAATTCTCCATATATTTTTCAAATATGGAGAATACTGCCCATATGAGGTACAAATAGTTTGCAAACACATTTGCCCTCCTAGACTTTTTTAGTGAGCCTGTATTGCTAGTCATTTGCTATAAGTGCATTTCCTTTTGTTCTTTTCTCCTGATCCAAGCATTTTCTCCAAGACATATGCTTTGTATAAGAAAAATAACCTATATGTGTTTTAGTGTTTAATGTATATTCAAGTGATTCATGTATTGGCTGGGGGGCAGGAGACAAGATGGAAAATTGCTAAGAAAACAGGGATACAATTTTTTTCTGGTAATGGAAGCAAGAAGAAGGAAAATGAAATAAATTGTTTCTGCTTTCACAGTGATCTAAGAAAAAAAATTTAGAAGTATATTCAAATTGCCTAGGCCTGTATTTTTAATATACCAGGAATAAAGATACAAATCAGAAAACTGTTTGTCTTTCCCCCCAGAATATATTTCTTGACCATTACCTGGTTGAACATATGTAATGTGCAAAAAAGAAAACACAGTCCCTGCCTTTGTGGAACTTAACATGAGCATGAACTAAACGTTAACCTCAAGTCCTCTGTGATACCTTGCAAAATCAAATGATAGAGACCACAAGAGTTCCTGTGCTTTATAAAGTGTGCAAGCCTTTTGGTCAGCTATCTGGAGAAGTCTTGATACTGTTAGGGAGCAAATGTGCATTTAATATCTACTTAACTTAGGTCATATTGTTTTCTGTTATGACTTCCAGAAGAAAATGGGATTAGTAATAATAATAATAATAAAATGGGCACAGTTATTTAGAAGGGAGTGTTTATGCCAAGAAAATTACAAAGACAGATCAAGATTTGCAAGGAGCTGGCATTTTTCCTGTAATTGCTCTCTGGATGTCTGTGCAGCAGGTTTGATTCAGGGCCTGCTGCTGTTTGAGAGCTTCTTTCCTTGCTGCAAGAGGTCTGCGGCATCACCTAATGATTCTTTATCTGCTCTTCCACGGTCTCATCTTAACTACCATAGCAACACTAATAGTGCTAGCCCACACCGCCATCAACATTCCGGAGAAAGGCTTGTCTTCTTTCACAAGACTGCTCTCACATCTGCTGTCAAGCATTCCCAGTTCATCAGATGTATACTTTTTTAACATGTTTTCCTAGGGAAGAAAAATAAGTATTTGAGAGATGGTTATGATATTTTTTAGCCTACTGTGCAAATCTGTATTGCTTTAGCATCAGAGTATCCAGGTTTTGTGGGGCCTAAAGCTTGTACAATTATTACTTTTAAAAAACCATTAAATTGAACTCCAGAATTAGATACAAAAAATGAATATTTACCTAGAATAAAAAAATAGATTGCATCGCATTACAAATTTAAGAGAGCTGATACCATAGATATCACAAAATCCAGAAAGATAACCTTGAATTGTTTTAATTAACTGCCAAACATGCTTCTATAATAGTTTTTCCCTCTAATTTCCTATGTGTATATGCATTGATTTCCTCTTTATGAAGGACTTTGTAAGCTAATTTTCTGTAGAGAGATTAGAAAGATAACTCAGTCTTTCCACCAGCATGGTGATCAAAATCAGCTTTCTCTTATTATTGACTGTCTAAAATAGCTTCTTTCAGCTTCACAGCTCATTATTGGTTATGACATGTAAATTTTTAAAACTGCTGCAAAGTGGGGGAAATCCTTAATCAAGTTTATTTCACATATAACTGTCAGATTTAGAAGAACATTTCAGAGACTAGCTATGGCTCTGAACATTTCGAAGATTTTCTCCTCAACTATTCACTTTGTTACCATGTCAAGCAACAGAGGACATGATCATATCACAGTTCAGCATCCGACCCTCACCTTTTAGTCAGGAGCTCAATACATCATTCTGATGGATGGTTGGGTATTCCAGGTATGAGAGCTATAACTACAGAAATGATTGCAAATTGCTAAAATTTACTTTCCAAATTTATTTAAATATACCCAAGTCAACTGTCCCTTAACCTGTTGCAAAAAATACCTAGGACTATACTTCATCGCCACCTGACCAAGGCAAAGTGTAACACAGGGGAAAGTGGTATGGAAAGTGACAGTGGTCTTAACTGATTGCAGATAAATTATTTTTGTGTCTGTCTTTTTAGGGCCGCCCCTGAGGCACATGGAGGTTCCCAGGCTAGGGGTCTAATCGGAGCTATAACTGCCGGCCTACGCCACTGTCACAGCAACACCAGATCCAAGCTGCATCTGTGACCTACACCACAGCTCACGGCAATGCCAGATCCTTAACCCACCGAGTGAGGCCAGGGATCAAATCTGCATCCTCATGGATACTAGTTAGATTCGTTTCTGCTGAGCAGAAACTCTGCAATTAAAATATTTTTAATCTTGCCAAACAACTAACGGATCCTGACAGCTGAGCTCTTTTAGCTCCCCAGTGAATTGCTTCTGCTCGCGATGCGTTCACTAGACCTTTGCACACCCGGCTCTCTTAGACTCTGTCTGGCCAAAGAGAAAGTCAGCATCCTATAAGGTTTGCTTAACATTCCTCTCAGGCATCCTAACTCCATCCTGCTTTCATTTCCTTTAGCCCTGTCACTTCTTTATCAGACCAAAGACTGATAGATCATAAGACACAGAAGACTGAGGACCTGAAAAGATGTGCATGCATCATTTGGACCCTCCCCAACACTCTGATCTATGTTCTTGAGTATTAAAACCTTTCCAAAAAATTATCTTGGAGAATGGGCTGAGCTTACATCTCTGAGATTTCAGCTGTATGTCTTCCTTTTATTTTATTTTTGTAGAAGACACATAAGAGAACTGAGATGTACAGTGAATATGAAAGAGAATGAGTGCCAGTGACTTCAGTGAATATTGATCAAAATATTTTTTTTTCTGATGTGTGTGATGGTTAGGTTTCTCAGTGAAGTGCTGCCAGCATATGCTGGCACAGTCTCTAGAACATTAAATGAAACATAATACAGCCTTATCACCAAGTCAATTGAACATGCAGAAAGTGGGGGGGAAGCTTTCATTAAATTGTACAAATGGACTCAGTTTATTCTCTTCCCTAGTTTTCTACTATCAAAAGCCAAGGAAGAAGGATACTAATATGATGACGCCATAACCTCCACTGACAGCACAATAATTGTTTCATTCTGAGCATTTTGAGAAAGTACTTCTATTTTCAGGCTTATACTTCAGCCACATATCTTTAATTGACTGAAGTGTGGAGTAAAACTCATTAGATAAATGTGAACCAGCTTACTGTTTTGCTGTGTCGGGCATGAATGCTTTAGACAGTTTTTACATTCACACACAATCATGCCATATTTTAAATGAACATCATCACTTTCCTTACCACATTTTAAAATCACTCTGCAAAGCCCTGAATGGTTGCTTATTAGAAATCCAGCAATGAGGAAACTGGAAAGTAAGTTATGTGACTCAAGGAGGAAGAAATTTTCCTCTGCCCCTCTGGGTTCTTCTGGCTGGTCTAAAAATTGAATTGACATGAGCTAGATTAACAGGAAAAAAAAAATCACATCAGGTTAGTAACACATATTCACGGGACAGTAACATGCACACATAGGAGAGACCGAGGAAAACTGAGTAATTCCCCAAAATGGCCAGAACCTTCCGCTAAAAACAAAAGAGGAACCTGACGGAAGAGGTTGTGGACCTCAAAGAGGAGGAAGGCAATGCATGTGGAGATGGAAAAACAAACTGGTAAACAGATGTTTAGTGGACCATGCAGCAGCAATAAGACACAGAAGGTTTAACAGAATTTTCTGGGTTCCCCTGCCTATATACATACTCAGTACTAGAGTTGACTATGATGATAGCCCCTTCCTGGGACTGGTCCTCTATCTACCCTTCTTTTAGGCAGTTAGAGGGAAGGTCAAAGGTTCTTCCCAAGTCTTTTGGGCCTTGGTTGTTTTCAGCTCAAAATAATCTGCATGCTGAAGAGACATTTTTGAGGTAGTAAGTTTTGTTCCCCTACTAGGCTATAATAAAGCAGAGCTCAGTGTATATCCAAGGCCTCTGTGTACCTAAACTCTACAGCTTTTATATCCATAAGTATGTCTTCAAAAATAGAAAATATAAGCTGTTTTAAATTGATAATGTTATGAAAGGCAAGTGTTACAGAATAAGAGAACCAGTTCTCAGCTCTAATTCTGTCTTAAAATTTGTTTAAATCGGAAAGGACCTCATGGCCAGCCTATTCATGTATAGGTGAGGAAACTGAAATCCAAAGAAGTTAAGTGACTTATCCTAAGCCTACAACCTGCTAGTGATAGTCAGGGCTAAATTACAGGTTTGTTAGTCCAAAACCCTTTTCACTAAAATATTTTTTTCTATCAATTCTGCATTGATGACTAATTATTATATGATGTGATGCTCAATTTATGAGTTAGACTAAGCAGTATCTATGGTATTATGGTACCTTATGCTCTTTTGTTCATAATGAATGAATA
Organism: Catagonus wagneri; assembly: GCA_004024745.2. NCBI lineage: Eukaryota > Metazoa > Chordata > Mammalia > Artiodactyla > Tayassuidae > Catagonus > Catagonus wagneri. The sequence goes on along the minus strand of PVHT020000886.1, from coordinate 1,820,138 downwards.
TAAAAATGTCAACTCTTAAAAAAATAAGATTTTGTTTAAATTTTTCATAAAATCCTGTGTCAATCCTCAGCATATTTTGGTGCTGCAAGTATGAGTTTCCTATTGCTGCTATAACAAATCATTGCAAACAGTGGCTTAAAACAAGACAAATTTATTATCTTATAGTTCGGTAGATCAAAATCTTGAAATGGGTCTTACAAGCTAAAATTAATATGATGCCAGAGCTGTGTGTTTCCTAGAAGTTCCAAAGGAGAGTTCATTCCTTCATCTTTCCTAGCTTTAGAAGTCACCCACACTCTATGGCTCATGCCTCTGTCTCCATCAGCATGACGTCTTCCAATCTCCCTTGGTCTCTAACCCTCCTGACACCCTCCTTAAAAAGACCCTGGTGATTACATTAGGCCCAAGTGGATAATCCCAGGTAATCTTCCTATCTCAAAATCCTCAATGTAATCAATTTAATGTACATAGTTTCTTTTTTTTTCATGTAAATAGCCTATTCACAGGTTTCAGGAATTGGGATGTTAACTTTTAGGGGGAAGGAGAAGATAGGGGACCCCATTCTGCCTACCACACTGCCCCACTTAACTAAAAGTTCTTGTTTTAACTGTTCCTCATTATATTTTGCTTTGTTTTAAGTTTCTTTATCAAGAGTAGGATGAAAAGTAGCTGAAATTTCAGACATTTGCCCACAAAAAAATATAGCTTATGACATTTTAAAAAGCTGTGTGCCTCTCTCATACTCCACTTTTAGAATGGAGACCTTATTTGTTATAGATTTCTTTTTCTCGGAAACAATAAGGAGAAAAAAGAAATCAAATTGTGAGATAATCTCCAGATTGTGAGAATAAAGAACTCTTCAGATTCTTCAAAGGTTGATAAAAAACAAATCCCCATCAGATTAGAAACATTTTTGTATGATCTTCAATCAGTTTCCTAGAACTGCCATCACCACAGACTTGCTAGCTTAAAACAATAGGATGTATTATATTGGCTCATAGTTCTGGAGGCCAGAAGTTTAAAATTAAGGTGTTGGCAGGGTCATACGCTCTGAAGTCTCTAGGAAAGAAACCTTCCTTTTCCTTCCAGCTTCTGGTGGATCCGTGCATTCCTTGACTTATGGCAACATCACTTCACTCTCTGCCTCCATCTTTAAGTCACCTTCTTTATTTCTCTGTGTTTCCTTCTCTGTCTCTTATAGGAACATTATTGTCAGTGGTTTTAGGACCTATCCTAATCCTCACCTCTATCCTTACCTTAATTTTGTCTACAAACACCCCATTTCCAAATAAGGTCTTATTCTGATGAGGTTCCACATAGATATGAATGGTGGTGGGGGGGACACTGTTCAACCTACTGCAGACATAAATACGCATTAAAGAATTATTCTTGGAGTTTGCATCATGGCTCAGCGGAAACAAATCTGACTAGGAACCATGGGGTTGCAGGTTCCATCCCTGGTCTTGCTCAGTGGGTTAAGGATCCAGCATTGCCATGAGCTGCGGTGTAGGTCACAGACGAGGCTCAAATCTCACATTTCTGCCACTGTGGTGTAGGTTGGCAGCTGTAGCTCAGATTCACCCCCTAGCCTGGGAAACTCCATTGCTGTGGGTGCAGCCCTAAAAAAAGGAAAAAAGAAAAAAAAAGAATTATTCTTTATAATTAACTTACAGGTTAGTTTTCTACACTTGTCCTGACTTGAAAAAATAATTACCTTTCTTCTTTCTCAATGCTATGAACCTTTTTCCTGTTGTTATTAATATTGCCCCAGTTCTTAGGAATTTTCTCAATGCTAAGTAATAGTGAGAGGAAGAGAGGTAGTAATGGTCCTTTTTGGGTGTTTACTATGTGTGTGGCATAGTGCTTGGTATTTTTTAAACATTCAACCCACAACCATCAGATGGTTTTATTATACATATCTTAACACATGAAAAACTGAGGTTCAAAGCCTTAATGATTGGTTCACATACAAAGGAAGTAGCAGAGGTCAGAATCAGACTGAAATAAAACATCCCTCTCTCTTCCAACTTTCTAGAGTCTTCATCACAACGTCCATTCTGTCCCAATCTGTTTCCCAAACACATTATTCTCCTTCAGTTCTCACTTTTGAATTCAATTCCAGGCTTATACACTAGCAACTAATAGTAAATGCATAATGTTCGAGGTTTTTGCATACATACCACAAAAATAACAACAATAGCAACAACAGCTAGAACTTCAAAAGTTTGAAGAGTAATGGTAAAAGGAGAAAACAGACCAACCAACAACTAAGACATCCATAAACAGTGTTATTGGATTTAGGAACCATAGGAAGCAGATGGAAAATGGTGAAACACTTCTAGAGACATTGAAAAAAAAATCCTTTATTAAATTGGAAAGGGTTTTAAGATTCTGGACTTAGGTCACAAATGAAACAAAAACAATTATAGGAAAATATAACTTTATAAGTAAAAATATATCCAGAAATTCCTTGACTTACAAAATGATCTTACCTTGAGAAAAACATATTTTTAAAAATATTTTGAATAGGAGGTGCTGGCCCTCTATAGTCTCTTGACTTTATAAGGTAACTATTCAAGTAAACAAACAAACAAATCAAAGTAGAAAATAAAATTGTTACTGTGTTTATTGATAAACAGAACTTGGAAAAAATAAAATGATCATTTAAATGGTCTTTAAATAGCAAGGTATCTGGGGTATTGACAGAATTAGTAAAGAAACTGGCAGTTCTGCCTCTTGGTAAGCATTTAATATAAGGAGAGTTTTTTTTTAATTTTTCCTCTTTTCCTATCCTTTTATATTTTCCCTCAATGATTTAAAATTTTGCTCTTATATTTGAGGAATGTTTCCTTTCTTTTATAATTGAGCTATTTTCTAGTGTTGAAGTTTTCCTCATTTTGTAAGAGAATATAAAAAAATTCTTGCAAGGGCTATACATGGAATATCCATCTTTAGTAAAAATCAGTAAAAGTTCCCTTAAATTGCTGATGTGTGCTAGGACTCTGTCCTGAGCCCTCTGCTCTCTCCTTCACATGTTCCATTGGTGATTTATATCAAACAGGGAGTTACTAATATCTTTTTAAATGATGATAGCCAAACTGACAGCTCCAGAGATCCTACTCGTAAGCATATATTGTACTTGCTCACTTGGACTACTTGAGTGTCCCCAAGCCATCTTAATTTCCGTATATCCAGAACTAATACCATTACCCTTCATCGTAAAACTGGCCCTTCTGTGGATGGCCATACCAGTCTCCCATTCAACCAATCCAGATACCCTAGTCTTGTCCCAGATGGTTCCTTCATACTCAGGACTCAAAGTCTCCTAAACATTTCTCCTACCCTCCCCTTCTCATCTGTTCATTTACATTATAATAGTTCTCTGCCCAGACTCTGGATTCCATCAAATCCTTATCCCACTGTCATTAAATAGTTTAATGAAATTGAAATCCTTCAATGGCTTGCCCTAGCATTCAACATAAGATTCATAATAATGACGATTGCCATTTTTATGTTTATTACACGTCAGATAATATTCTAGATACTTGACATGCATTTCTGTGCATTAGTTCTCGTCTGTCATGAATCTTTTGGATAGATATTACTGTAATTTTATAAATGGAGAAAGCTTAACTAACTTGTCCAAGACTAATGAGCCAGTTAGTAGTGAGCTGGGGCTCAATCCAAGGAGGGTCTGGAAGTGAAGCTTTCTATTCCACTGGACCCGTTGCTAAACTAAAATTCATTAAATCATCACATGGGCTTTTAATTGTCTGTAACACTTAATTGCTGAGTATCCCTAGCTTGAGCAGTTGATTCTGTAATACCAAAGTGCCTTATAAGCCTTTTTCTTTCTCTCCTTCATCTTTTATTCTTTCTTTATTTCTCATTCTTTCTTTCTTTGTTTTCTTTCTTCTCTGTCTCTGTCTGTCTCTCTCTAAACTTCATACATTTGTACTTTAAATAAATATTCAAGAATACATTCAGATAATCTTAAAAATTCAGATAAAGAATAAGTGATTAGAGTAAATTATCCCTCCTCTACACAGTCCCAATCTCCTCCCAAGAGAGCTAATCACTTTCACACTGTAGTCTTGACTGTGAATTCATTTAATGTAGAGACTTGGATCTCCTCTGCCCTGGGAAGTTTCCTTCTATTTCTCTTTATTGACTCCGTTTTCCACCTCTGGAACTGCTATAGAGCAATCTTTGTGCCACAGACTACTCTGGCAATCTGGTAAAGCTTATGGAACTACATTTAAAATTGTATGAAATTACATTCATAGGATTACAGAGAAAATCAATTATATTAAAATTCAATTTTCAAAATATTAAAAAGTGTAATATAGTAGTAAAATTATTTGTGTATGCATAAGTAAAATGATCTAGGAGCACATTTAATAGGTATCTAAATTTTGAAGTAGTAATGCACATAAATTATATTTTGAGATACTTGCTTATATTTCAAGATACTTGCACCAATGTATACTGTCATGTGAAAATACCTCTACTTTCTATTGGTAATAAATTCACATGTATTACCAGCACTACTGTGATTTTTGTCAACATTTATCATGGAAGGAATTATTAAATTCAGTTAGAATTTATTGAAAAAAGATGTAATTTCTTTTCCTATCCAATGATTCCTTGAAATCTATCCATGGCTTTATTTTAGTACTATTGGGATTTTAAAATCACTATATCTCTCTGTTTTTTACATTTCCTGTCATACTTTTCAACTCTTTGTCTTTTTATACTGTGTTCTAGGATTCACTTTTTATTTAGATATTTTATTCTATTGGTTAAAAAAAGAACTCATATTACATTATAAACATTTTTTCTATGTCTTATGCTAAAATTTCATGTCTAAAATAATGAGGCGATTACAGCTAGAAGCATTAGGTCATTCAAAGTTTCCCTCATGGACTTGGAGAACAGACTTGTGGTTGCCAAGGGCGAGGGGGAGGGATTGGGATGGACTGGGAGTCTGGAGTTAATAGATGCAAACTATTGCATTTGGACTGGATAAGCAATGAGGTCCTGCTGTATAGCACTGGGTACTATATCTAGTCACTTGTGATGGAACATGATGGAGGATAATGTGAGTAAAAGAATGTATATCTATCTATATCTGTATATCTATATCTTTGTGACTGGGGCACTTTCCCGTACAATAGAAAACTGACAACACTGTAAACCAACTGTAATTGAAAAAAATAAAAATCATCAAAAAAAAAGATTTTCCTAAAAGAAAGAGAAATCACAGTGAGGTGAATGTAGGTTCCTTTAGAGAAGTGCTGTTAATGAATATTTTGCATATCACTAAAAGTGATTATTAAATAATTATTTGTGTAAGATTAAATTAACCCAGAGAAGATCCCCAAATTCAGAAATGATAATCCTAAATTAGCATTTGCTGTTATTTTATGTTTATTCTGGAAAAAATTCAGTAGTCAATTCAATTTGGAAACGAAAATATTTGTATGGAATTACCTTCATGAAACTCTGAACAAATACAAAGAATGATCCAAGACGCTACAACAGTTTTATGTTTTTTATGGTAAGGGATAGGAGCTGGTTTCTCCAAACAGAAATTACTGCCTCATGAAGAGAAAAACAAAATGGTGGGAGATGGAGGTTAGGAGACGAGAGATGCGGTTTTTAAATGAGTAAACTAAAGAAGGTGACAGAATAAAACAAAACAAACCCCACAGGACAAATTGAAATTTCTTTTGCCATTGGCATGACAGTTTTTTTTATTCCTGTTCAGTATGTTCTTAACGTTTGCCTCTCCTTTCATTCTCATTGATATCATACCGGACTCTTAAAGATCAGGTTGCAAAGCTGAGAATAACCTGTCAGCCAAACATGGCAGATCACCAGTGTCCCTCTCACAGTGACTGGCTCTGTTCATATCCTATGCTTTACAGTAGCTATTCAAGCAGAGTGTAAACAGAGAATGCATCAAACCCCAGAGTAATTGTCCATTTGATTCTGTTGCCATCAGCTAATGCCCTCATTCCGATAACACACCCACCCATCAACCCCACTGAAATCAGTGAGCAGCTCCCCCTAAAGGCTACACAGTCACACTCACGACAGCCTCTGGCAGCTAGCTGCGCATTCTCCCAGTGCTTCTGGGAAGCCCAAGGCCTGAGCAGAGGTTAAAAATACTTACGTCCCCTGACAATAAGTAAAAGTCAAGATACACCCCCTCAAAGGCATAGATTTGGGGCTCTCGAAACAAGTCAGGAAATTTGACCACCCTGAGCCAGTTTCCAGCAAGACAGCACTCCGTTGGCTCGGCCTGGCTGAGTCACATGTTTCATCATCCACGTTACACACACAGCGGAGTCCCAGGTCTTCCTACTAAACTTCAGAGATGTTCATAATCCTGCCTTCTCTTGCTTTTCAGACATGCCCGCCATTCTTTTCCAGTGGTGAGCTCATGCCCCCGTCCATCAGGATTCAACTTGACTTTCATCTCTTTAGGGAGCCTTGCAGGAGCACCCCAGCCTATGATTCCCCACTCTTCACTGTCAGTGGCCCATGCAATTCTGCAGCAGTTAGTCGTCATCTCTCTTATGACACTTGGTTGTGGATATCCTGACATCTAATGAAATACTTCACTTTTCATGGAAATATATAATTTTTTGCCTTCTGGTCACTCATTACGTAATTTTTCTACAAGTGGAACAAGTTCTACTCTCTGTGACTTAGGACCAAAACCTAGCATCACTACTAATTTACTTGCAGTATAAGTTTGGGCAAAATATTGATACTCTCTAATCTTTACTCAGTTATAATATTTGTAAATGAGGATAAGAATAATACTTCCTCATAGAGTTATTGTAAAAATTAGTGAGACAGTGCATGGTAAGCATTTTTCACAGTGTTCCAAGTGCCTGGGATACAGTAAGACCTCAGTAAAAGAGCTTGTGTAGTTATTACTGTCTCTCCCATTGTCATTCTCTTGAGAGCTATTAAAGTAACTTACCACTGATTTCTTTTTACTCATAAACCTTTTGCTGCCCTAGAAGTTTGCACAGTTAACTTTCCTCAATTCTTCCTGGTAATTAATATCACCATAAAATATTATTCTAATATTCTAAGATTCCATTGTTCTTGTCAGGAAGGAAGGTATTTTCTTCTACCCTTCTAGGTTCTTTTGGCTGGTCTAAAAATTAAATTGGCATGAGATGGATATAACAGGAGAAAATCAAAAGTAATTTTAATAACATATAAACATGGGAGAGAACTAAGAACACTGAGTAATTCACCCAAAGGTGTGAAACCTCAGCTTAAATACCTTCCTTAACAAAAGACAGAAGAGGAAACTGAGGTTAGTGATTTGGGACCTCAGAGAGGAAGAAGGCAGTTCATATGGATATGGAAAAGCAAACTGGTAAACAAATGTTCAGTGGACCATGCAGAGGCAATGGGACTTAAGAGAGTAATTTTAGCAAATAGTCTTTGCTGGGTTCCCCACCCTCCTTGCTTACACCCGCCTCCACCTCCGTACACACACCTAGTTACCTATAGTTATCCAGGATAACTGCCTCCCTGGAACAGCTTGTCTATCTACATTTTTTAGACACTGAAAGGGAAGATCAGAGTTTCTTCCTTTTTTGGGTCTTGTTCTCAACTTGAAATAATTCACATGCCAAAGAGACATTTTGAGGTGGCAGATTTTGCTCAGCTACATTATGATGTTACATTTCCATGATAATAGTCTATGGAATGCAGATATCTTGTGCAGCTCATTATTTGCTAGCCAGGTAGTCCACTTTATTGATCATCTGTTATGTGGCAGGCACTGTGCTAGATATTTGTTTTCCTTGCCTTATTTCTAAGTTTAAAAATCTTTAGGAGTTATGTTAGGACATTCATTTTACAAATGAGAACACTTAAGTCCTGAGTGGTTAGAGAAACTATTTTCATTCAACATTTGCATGACAGAAAGGAACTGAAATGAGACCTGTCCCCAAAACTACGCCCTTCCCTCTAGCTATCCTTTCCCTGGTATTCATTATCTAGTCCAGTATGGAGCCATTCAGAGGTAAATGGACCCTAGTAAATCTTTACAGCTTATAGAAATACTGTAATAGGACATGTCTGATGTACAATAAATTCTTCTTAGAATACCATTAATTATACTCCTGTAACTCGAATTTGGATCTCCTGAAAAATAAAATTTACTTAAGAAAGCCCAAGTTATCATTTTAAGACATTTTTTCCAGATACAAGTAAAAACTGCACTATAGTGTTTTGTTTTGTTTTATAGTATTAAGAGGTACTCAACATTGTAATGTTAAGAAGTATCCAATTTAATGTATCAGTTTCTAGTGAAAAAGTAATGTCTCATTCTTGAATATTAGTTTGTTAGATTTAATATACCACATGGACATTTATGAAGGTGTTCTACAGACAGCATAATTCGTTAGTCATCAATCTGATTTGTAGCAAGTATGTTAATTTTAAAATACATCTCAGAGTTTCTGCTGTGGCACAGTGGTTAAGGGTCCAGTGTTGTCTCTGCAGCAGCTCTCACAGAGTTCAGTCCCAGGCCCAGCTCAGTGAGTTAATGATCTGGCATTGTCACAGTTGTGCCATAGGTCACAGCTGCAGCTCAGATTCGGTCCCTAGACCAGGAACTTCCATATGCCATGGGTGTAACAACAACAACAACAAATATGTATATTTACACACATATATACTTATCGATGTTTAATGTGCTTCATTTTGATATTTGGCACTTTTTGTTCAAGGTTTAAGTGTAGAATTTGATAAAAAATAAATTGCTCATGGGCATGAAGAAAAATTGTAAAAGAAAAGTATCAGTAGGCAGTGAACAGATGTATCATTATACAGAAAATAATGCATTTTTACAGTAGCAATCTGAAGTGAAAATATGTTTCAAAGAGATATGTTAGTTTTGTTTAGGTAAACATGGGATTCTCAGCTTCATTTAATTAAACAAACAACAACAAAGAATAGGCATATAAGGCCTCCCAAATGCAATGATTTTTTAAATAAATGGACTGTTGATCTGCTTTATTGAACTTTTACTAATGTTATAGAAACTAATTTATGTATTTTGGATCAGCTGTTACTTAAATACATTCCTATTTGTGCTTTTTATATGTTTCCACTGAAAATCTACAGCTCCAAAACATCATGATGAATGTTTTCTGATCTTGTTGATAGGGGAACAGAATGCACGGGACTCACTAGCTTCTCCATGGATGCATTTTTGCCTGATTCACCAGTAGAATGAATTTTAATATTCCCTTGCTCACTATGGTTTCTCTTTTCCAGGAAGGAACTTCTGTAATTCCCTCACAGCCATCTCCATTCATTGTTCATCATTCTTATCAGAGCAGTCACTCCAGCAAATCTCCCTATCACACAACCCAGAAATCCCAAGACATTCTTCATTGCCTATCTATCTTCTTTTGCTTGCCAAATTTTTTAGCTTGTAGGTTCAGCTGCTTCTTTCCACTTCTTTTGAATCCAAATATGTCTCTGCCTCAGTGAAAATCCTTACATAAGTACTTATTTTCTAGCCAGATTTTATCACTTAGTTCTTGTTATATTCTGTGTTTTGCACCTAAATTTCCACCTACTGCATTTCAATATTTTTTCGCTACTTCCCCTACAATGAGAGACCATTCTGTAGCAATATAAACTACTGCATTAAAAGCTTTCTATTAGTTAGCCCTGACTTAATGAACTGAAGCCTTATTCCTTAATAGTATAATAGAAAAGACTAAACTCAATGACAATTTACTATAAAGAGGCAATGGGTTATTAGATGATATATGCATTCTCTTATATAGCCTGCATGACAACTACCTGAGACAGGGATTATCGTCAACTCCCTGGAAAAGGAAGCTCATCAAATGTTACCCTAGTCTAATGAGAGGGATGTTAGGTTTCACGTTTCATGCCCAGGCAGACTGACTCTATATTCCATGTTCTTAGATAGCAGACAATATTATTTATTGTTATAGCTTCTGTTCCACATAAGTTATTCGAGAACTTTACAAAATTATTCAATCCATACTAGCTGCTCTCTCTCCTCCCATGACTCTCTTTCACTCTCTCTCTCTTTCACACACTCATTCTTTTTTATCCTTCCTCCCTAACTTATTTTCTTTAATGTTTATTTTGCTCTGCTAAGCCCAGTGGAATATTTTTCTGAAATCACAGTTTCTATAAAGTTTATACTTGGTCTCTTGCTGGCAAAACAATAAATAATAACCTTTCTCTCTCTCTTAAATTGCTTCCCTTTTCTTCTTCTTTTTTTCCACCAAAGTTCTCCTGATTAATCTTGCTTATTCTCAAAGATCCAACCTAATCTGAAACAAATTTTCCCTTATTGGTATAATTATAATTGTTGGTTATATTTGCATTTTAACATTTACTTCATACATTTTTACTGCTTCTATGAAAATGCATTCTCCTTGAAGGCAAGGTAATATGGACTTCTAGACACAAACTAAGTCTGTCTTTTACCTTTTTCTTTATATTGTTTAATAACTCTCTGTTTCTGTCTCATTCAGACAAAGCGTGCAGATTTGTATGCGTATATATGTGTCTCTTTAGAGAAGAGATGTAGCGGGAACTGGATAAAATGTAGCTTCAGGATGAGTAAATATTTTGTTTTTTATTTATAATTCCTTCAGAGTATAGAACAAGACTCACTCTAATTTGTCACTAAACAACTCCGACCCTTTCTGGTAATCTTCATTTCTCGGTGACTTCATATACAATCTTGGCTTTAAAAATCAAGTACCAGAGTTGCCTTCGTGGCTCAGTGGTTAATGAATCCGACTAAGAACCATGAGGTTGCGGGTTCGATCCTTGGCCTTTCTCAGTGGGTTAAGGATCTGGCGTTGCCGTGAGCTGTGGTGTAAGTTGCAGACGCAGCTCGGATCCTATGTTGCTGTGGCTGTGGCGAAGGCCGGTGGCTACAGCTCCTGTTAGACCCCTAGCCTAGGAACCTCCATATGCCGCGGGTGCGGCTCTACATAAAGGCAAAAAGACAAAAATAAATAAATAAATAAATAAATAAAATCAAGTACCCACTTAAAAATTGCTACAAAATTTTATTCCCATTTCAGTTCCAAGACTTTCATGATGCCGTTTCCTTTCACTCTGGTCTAACATCCTGTGGCACAGCAGTACACAGTCCACACCCAACAGATGTTATTGCTTTGGGTTGAATGTGAATCATCTGCAGCACTGTTCAATGGTTCAGCATCTATTCTGTAAGAGAACTCAACAGAAACAGATCTGGAAAAGAGAAAGATTTTAAAGTACTGTCATTACTGGGCACTTGTAAGCGTAAGGAGAATTAGAAGTGTTTCACCTAAAATGTAGAGTTAGACCAGTCACTTCAGGTGCACTTCAGGTAAATAGACTACAAGTAAATTGCAGGCATTTCTTTAAGTGAAAGAAAGCTTTTAGATGATTATATACGTCTCATGAAACTAATTTTATCATCATTGAAACTCCATGTAATTTTCTCCTAAGTAAATTTCACTTCCAAATGTACCACTTAAGTTTGTGGTAAAATAATCCCCAAACTACAGGTTCCATTTGTTTCCATCGGTTGCTAGAAAACAATGTGATTACATACATACAAAAAAAAACTTTTGCTCCAATTCCAATAGTGACTGAGTATTTTGCATCAGAGTAATAACCCTCTCCCCAAAGCAGGCAGAGACTGAAGGGGATATGATCCTTGGAAGAAGGAAAGTGGACAAGAAGAGAGTCACATTTATATGGCTTTCCCCAGAGCACACTTCGAAGTTCATGCACAGCTGAAGGCTGCTAGGACTCAAGAAAGCTGCAGTGTTATTGGCTGGCAATGTCACAGGATGGCATTCAGAGCTGCCAAAACACTGCAAAATTAAGGGGGTATCTTAAGAAGGAGAGAGTCACAAAAGAAAGAACCACAAAATCAGTATACAAACTCACCAAATTATTCCCTCACCCTGAACTGCATTTCTTGGGGGTGGGGGGTGGAAACCCGAGAAACACAATGGACAGTAACAGCCAGAAGGCAAAAAAAGCTCAGCATTACTTAACTGCCATACATCACAGGGAAGACAAAGTTTGGAATTTGAGTCCTGCAAATTTAGAAGGGCTAGGTAAACACAATTGGGGATTCCATAAAATTTCAGAAGGGCTTGGTAAGATTAAAACTATGTCTCAGGACAAATACAGTTTCCTTAAACAAAGAACAAAGTTGATGTGTTGGATTTTATAAAAATAAATCTATTTCTACTTGCCAAAGATGCAATTAAGAAAATTAAAAAGGGAGTTCCCGTCGTGGCTCAGTGGTTAACGAATCCGACTAAGAACCATGAGGTTGCAGGTTCGATCCCTGGCCTTGCTCAGTGGGTTAAGGATCCGGCGTTGCCGTGAGCTGTGGTGTAGGTCGCAGACGCGGCTCGGATCCCGCGTTGCTCTGGCTGTGGCGAAGGCCAGTGGCTACAGCTCCTGTTAGACCCCTAGCCTGGGAACCTCCATATGCCGCGGACGCGGCCCTAGATAAGGCAAAAAAAAAAAAAAAAAAAGAAAATTGAAAAGGCAAGCCACACAGAAGGAGAAAATATTTGCAATACATACATATATCTGACCTTGTATCTCGGTATATAAAGAACTTCTAAATCATAATAATGAGAAAAATTACACAATAAAAATTAGCAAAAGACTTGGAACAGTCAATTCACAAAAGATGTGCTGATTTCCAACAAACACATGAAAATATGCTAAGTTAGCATCATTAGTCATCGAGACAATGCAAGTGAAAACCACAATGTTTTATATTTCACACTCACTAGAATAGCTGTAATTTTAAAAACTAGCAATACCATATATCAACAAGGATGTAGAGCAACTAGAACTTACAGATATTAATAGTGTAAAATGTGTAGAAACAGCTTTGGAAATCTGGCATTTTTTTCCCATCACTTAATGAATTTTATTACAATTATAGGTGTACAAAAATCATCACAACTCAGTTTGATAGCATTTCCATCCCAACCCTTTAGTGCATCCTCCCACCCCCCAGCTTGTCTCACTTGGAAACCATAGGTTTTCCAGAGTCTGTGAGTCATTGTCTGTTCTGCAAAGAAGTTCATTGTGTCCTTTTTTTAGCTTCCACATATAAGCGGTAGCATTGGAGGTTGGTGTCTCATTGTCTAACTGGTTTCACTTCGCATGATAATTTCTAGGTCCATCCATGTTGCTATAAATGTTATTTCGTTCCTTTTAATGGCTGAGTAATATTCCATTGTGTATATGTACCAGATCTTCCCTATCCACTCCTCTGTCGATGGACATTTAGGTTGTTTCCGTGACTTGGCTATTGCATAGAGTGCTGCAATGAACACTGGGATACATGTGTCTCTTCGAGTCATGTTTTTTTCTGGATAGATGCCCAGGAGTGGAATTGCTGGATCAAGTGGTAATTCTATTTTTAATTTTCTGAGGAATCTCCGTGCTGTTTTCCACAGTGGTTGCACCAATTTGCATTCCCACCAACAGTATAATAGGGATCCTCTTTCTCCACACCCTCTCCAGCACTTATTGTTTGCAGACTTTTTGATGGTGGCCATTCTGGCTGGTGTAAGGTAACACCTCATGGTGGTTTTGATTCGCATTTCTCTAATAACGAGTGATGTTGAACATCTTTTCTTGTGTTTTTTGGCCATCTGTATGTCTTCTTTGGAGAATTGTCTGTTTAGATCTTCTGCCCATTTTTTGATGGGGTTGTTTGGTTTTTTTTTTTGGTATTGAATTGTAGGAGATGTTTGTGAATTTTGGAGATTAATCACTTGTCAGTCGATTCATTTGCAAATACTTTCATTTGCAAATACTTTCTCCCATTCGGTGGGTAGTCTTTTCGTTTTGTTTTGTTTATTTTTCTTTCTATTGTCCTTACTCTGACAGGTGGATCTGAGATGTTGCTTTCATTCATGTGGGAGAGTATTGGCCTATGTTTTCCTCTAAAAGTTTTATAGTATCTGGTCTTATATCTAGATCTTTAATCCATTTTGAGTTTATTTTTGTGCATGGTGTTAGGAAATGTTCTAATTTTATTTTTTTTACATGTGGCTGTCCAGTTTTCCCAGCACCACTTATTGAAGAGGCTGTCTTTTGTCCAATGTATATTCTTGCCTCCTTTGTCATAGATTAGTTGACTGTAGGTGTGTGGGTTTAATTCTGGGCTTTCTATCCTGTACGACTGATCTATATTTCTGTCTTTGTGCCAGTACCATACGGTTTTGATGACTGAAGCTTTGTTGTAGAGTCTGAAGTCAGGGAGCCTGATTCCTCCAGCTCCATTTTTCTTTTTCAGGATGTCTTTGGCTATTCTGGGTCTTTTGTGCTTCCAAACAAACTTTAAAATATTTTGTTCTAGTTCTTTGAAAAATGTCCTTGGTCATTTGATAGGGATTGCATTGAATGTGTAGATTTCCTTGGGTAGTATAGTCATTTTGATAATATTGACTCTTCCAATCCAAGAGCATGGTATGTCTTTCCATCTGTTCATGTCATCCTTGATTTCTTTCATCAGCGTCTTATAGTTTTCAGAGTACAGGTCTTTTGTCTCTTTAGGCAGGTTTATTCCTAAGTATTTGATTCTTTGTGATGCGATGGTAAATGGGATTGCTCCCCTAATTTCTCTTTCTGATCTTTCATTGTTAGTATATAGAAATGCAGTTGATTTCTGTGTATTAATTTCATATCCTGTGACTTTGCCAAATTCATTGATGAGCTCTAACAGTTTTCTTAGGATTCTCTAGGTATAGTATCATGTCATCTGCAAAAAGTGATAGTTTTACTTCTTCCTTTCCAATTTGGATTCCTTTTATTTCTTTTACTTCTCTGATTGCTGTGGCTAGGACTTCCAAAACTATGTTGAATAGCAGTGGCGAGAGTGGACATGCTTGTCATGTTCCTTATCTCAGCAGGAATTCTTTCAGCTTTTCACCATTGAGAATGTTAGCTCTGGGTTTGTCATAGATGGCCTTTATTATGTTGAGGTAGAATCCCCCTATGCCCACTTTCTGAAGGGTTTTTATCAGAAATGGATGTTGGATTTTGTCAAAGGTTTTTTCTGCATCTATGGAGAGGATCATATGGTTTTTATTCTTCAGTCTGTTCACGTGGTGTATCACACTGATGGATTTGCGGATATTGCAGAATCCTTGCATCCCTGGGATAAATCCCAGTTGATCATGATGTACAGTCCTTTTAATGTATTCCTGGATTCGGTTGGCTAGTATTTTGTTGAGGATTTTTGCATCTATGTTCACCAGTGAAATTGGCCTGTAATTTTCTTTTTTTGTGATATCTTTGTCTGGTTTTGGTATCAGGGTGATGTTTCCCTCATAGAACGAGTTTGGGAGTGTCCCTTTGTTTGGCATTTTCTCATTAAACTAAATATACACCTAACCCATGACCCAGCAGTCCCAATCCTACGTATTTTTCCTAAAAAAGATGAGAAAACATTCATCCGTAATAGACATACAATCATGTTTACAGAAGCTTTATTTGTAGCTCCAAACTAAAAGCAACTCAAATATCCAACAGCAGAGAAATAGAAAAACACATTATGGTCTGTTCAGATCACAATATTACAGGAAATAATGCTGATACACAAACCAATGTGGATGTATTTCAAAAGCATTTGGTTGTTCAAAAGGAGCCAGAGACAAAAGGTTGCAAATATTTGGGTTTATTTATATGAAGTTCTAGAACTGGCAGAACTATCTTATCATGATGATAGAAATCAAAACAGTGGTGTGCAGGGGGTGAATTTTGACTGGAAGAAGGCAAGGAAAATTTCTAGAGTGAAAGAAATGTTCTGTATCTTAACTGGGGTGGTGAATTCACAAGTATTTTTTAGTCAAATTCATTGAATTAGACACTTACGATGTGTGTTTTTCATGGTAAATGAATTTTATGTCAAAGAAATGCTACAGGTAGTTGTACTTTGATATTGTTTTGGATTTGAATTAAATATAGCATGATTATGGTTTGGATTAAATGATTGGATTAAATGATTTGAATTAAATGTAGTATTGTGAGATGATAAGAAATTAAAATAGAATGTATACCTATTCTAGAAAGTTCCCAACTCAGCCCTCTGCATATGCCATACTCTATTGTACCATAAATTCATTAGTGCCCTGGAACCATTTTCATGCCTTATTCCTCATTCCTGTTTCCTGGACTTATTTCGTTTCCTCTTTCTTTACTTTTTCTATATATTAGGAACTGCTCCTTTAATTAAGGGGAATTTTTAGCTAAAGTATCCCTATAACATAACACCAATCCCACCTGCTGAGGTGTTTTTGCATGCTGGTAGTTTCCAAAAGTTCATCCGAAGAAAAACCAGTAATTGATCTGTGCAAGAATAAACCAACCAAGATACAAGTTTTTTGCTATATTTTTTAGCCTTCAATGAAACTTCAAAAGCATTCCTTATAAAATGCTTACTGAGATTTGTTCTTTTTCATTTCTGACCAAAATTTGAACTCTTCCTTTATTTACCTGTCTGTAAACCTTGATTTAAAAAGAGTAAATCTTTTTCCTTTTAATCAAGCCACCTGGGAGAGTTTTATCCAAATTGATGCAAAAACTGATTTTCTAGCTTCTTTCAAAAAATGTCTGTCCTTTTCCGGGTAACCATGGCATTATGAATAAACCCGTGATATTACATCTTCATTTTCTTACTGCTGGGCCAAGAAGTTGGTGTGATAGTGAATTGTGGCAACTGATCACCATATAAATTCCTTTTTAATGCTCTTCTGTAATGTGTAATAGACTGTGAACTACCATCATCTTGAAATGTCATCATGTTTCTACAACATGACAAAGTAATAATGTGAAAATGCTGAATTTAATAATTTAAAATCCGCCATGAGCAGTGAGTGATATCACCCACACCACGTTCTAATCTAAGAGTTAGTTTACTCACTTTCCTCTTCATTTTATAAGAAAATCTTCCCATTTCCTTTTTCGTGAAGGACTGCAGCATTACACAGTCATTTCTTTTTAGTATTAAGCAATAGTCAGATGCTGAATTTTCCCTTAACACTTATATAAATGTTCCTTCTAAAAGCAATTGATTCATTTAAGTATTGTCTGTACAGTGAGTCTGTCCTCGAGATGCTTTTGATATAATTGAGAATCATAATGCATACAAATGAAAGAGCTGATTAGAAACCCAAGGTCATCTATTATTATACATCCAAAATGGCTAATCTTCAGTGATTCTAGAAGGGCTAAAAGACATACTCTTCCACAGAGGCAAATAACCTTCTAATTTGTGATGTTCAGTATTGTGGCATCTAGCCCCATGTGACTATTTAAGTGGATTAAAATTAAATGACATTTTTTTAATAAAAATTAGATGAAATTTGAAATTCAGCTCCCTGGTCACATTAGCCATATTTCAAGTGCTCATTTGCCATATGTGGCTAGTTAGTACCTTATTGGACAGTACAGATGTAGAACATTGCCAGTGTTTCAAAATATTATATTGAATAGTGCTGTCTGGATCATAACTGCACTTGGTGGGTCTGGAGCTATGCTGTATCTTACACAACTTTATCCTGACAGTACACTATGGCAGAAATTTTGAGCTGTCACAATTTTCTGTCATTACTCGATCCTTCCTAACAATGTTGGAAAATTGGAGTATAGTGATTACTTAATGAATAGGGAGTTCAAAGTATGGTGGCCTTAGTGAACAAAAGGTACACTCCATACTAGTCCATAAATGAGAACTATGCATTAGGTGCCTGCTCCTAATAATATGCCAGGCATAGGGCAGGCAATGATACAAGGATGAAAAGGATGTTGTCTCAGCCTACCAGGAGTTTACAATTATATGAGGTGGAGCAAAATGAAAAGACATAAGTATGGTACAGTGACCTAAAATGCTGTTATAAGAGTGAATACAAGGTGCAATGGGATCATATAAAAGAAGTAGCAACCCAAGCCTGGAGGTCAAGGAGAACTTCCAGGAATAAGTGACATCTAAACTGATCTCAGCTCCGAAAGGATTGGTAGATATTAAAGAGGATGGGAGAGAGTAAGACAGAGAGGAGTTGACAGGAAAATGTTCTGAGCTTAAAAAAAAAAAAAGTATCTAAGAACTCAGGGCAAGAAAGAATATAAGCCATTCAAGAAATCCTAAGTATGCAAAAATAAGAGCAAATGCTATTAGCATTAAAAAGTGAACCCAATTGAAGATAAGAAATTTGAGATGTCAAACTTATTTTAGGATTTAGTTTTGAAAGTAAACTTTCTACTTAACATTCTCTTAGAATATGTACGTACATGGAGTTCTCCTGTGGAGCAGTGAGTTAAGGATCCAGCTTTGTCACTACTGGGCTTGGATCGCTGCTGTGGTGCAGGTTCAGCCCCTGGCCAGGGAACTTCCACATGCTGTGGGTGTGGCCAAAAAAAAAAAAATAAGAAGAATATGTACATACAAACAGTAGAAAAGGTGCTTGTGAAACAGAAGTGTAGATGGATAGAGGGCAAGACCTAGCAATTTTAGCATAAATTTTACACATGATGGGTTCACGTGTTCTCCAAGGCTTTCCCAGCCTGAGTAGAAATAAATCAGATATTAGAACAAGTCAATTATAAGGCAATTATGTACTTATGAATACCCTAGTACTTATAAATTCATAAGTCAACATACTACTTAAAAACTATTATCTTACTATATAGGTTAATGATCCCATTAAAAAATTCTAAACGTAAAAATATTCAGTTTTTTATTTAGTATTTTTATTGTACATTTAAAAGTGGTGAATTTGACTGTATGTAAATTAGATCTTGATAAATCTGACCTCTTAAAATATCCTATTTAATTACATATTTATACTTTGTAATTTTTATAAAGGCATAAATGTAACTAAGCATATTGTTTTTAAGGCATTAGTTTTACTTTTCGATTTGGCTTTCCCTCATTCTTGCCTCCTCATTAACCACCACTTATATTTTTCTACCCTCAAAAAAGGTAATCAGTGTGGTACATTGTATTCTTCCATATTTTTCTCGAAGCATTTCCAATAATATAATAACACACACACACATATATATATTCCCACATATTTATATAATTTTGGCACTGTTGGTTTTTAAAATAATGTTATATTATAAATAATTTCTGTACCTTGCTTTTCTCATTCTGCAAATACATCATAAAAATCCCAACATGGCACCTGGTATTGCTCTAATAGACTCCTGTTAATGTTTGCATAATGTTTCATGGCATAAATGCATCATTTTTCTATGACTAATAAACATTATCACTGTTTCCAATTTGTTGACACAATAAACAGTGATGCACCAAGTTACGTGTATGTTAATCTGAATTTTTTATTTCTCTTCAGTACATGCTTGGGAATGGAATTGCTAAGCCAAAAGTCATCTACATATTTTTACTTTGAATAGATGTTGCTTTTAATAAAGGCTATAACATTTTCCCATTTCCAGTAGCCACGTGGAGAATATACTTTTCAGTGTGTCTCCACCAGCAATATATGTTAAATGTTGCCAAACCAATTGATATAAGTAGTAATCTACTGTTACTATATTTTGTACTTACCTATCCACTAACATATTTGCGTATTTTATATGCTAGTTGGACATGTGTGTCTGTTTCATATTGAATTACCTCTTCGGATGCTTTATCTATTTTTCTTTTGCATTCCCTATTCTTTCCTAGAATAAAGGGTGCTTAGTTAGAGAAGCACCTGTTTATTCATAAATATTAACTCTGTCCACTGTGTTCCTTTTTTTTTTTTTGCAAATCTGTTGGTCTTCTAATCAACCTGTGTATGTATCCTTTGCCATATAAATGTGTTTACAACATGTTCTGTGTT